>VXBJ01006345.1:197336-261255 GCA_013400055.1 Nycticryphes semicollaris
GCGGGGCCTCGTCGCCGCGCATGTTAATGCGCGGTAATTGCCCGGGGAGGGGAGGTTGGGCGGGGCGAACCGCTGGCTGCCCGCCTTCCCTCCCTGCTGCTCCCCCCGCCGCCGCCGCCTCTCCTCTCCGGCCTCCCTGATGCCGAGGAATGGATAGAGCGGCTGCCCTGCGAGCCGCCGGCATGCTGGAGAGGAAGGAGCGGAGCGGCGGCGAGGCGGCGGNTACAGGAGAGCTGGGGAGGGACTCTTGGTCAGGGCGTGTAGCAATAGGATGACAGGTAATGGTTTTAATCTGAAAGAGGGAAGATTGAAATGACATCTGGGGAAGAAATTCTTTACAGTGAGGGTGGTGAGAGCCTGGCCCAGGTTGCCCATAGAAGCTGTGGCTGCCCCATCCCTGGGAGCACTCAAGGCCAGGCTGGATGGGGGTTTAACCTCTGGGCTTTCAGCTCCTTGTGGCATTTAATGTCTGCTGACACACAGGTGGGCTCACCTCATGGTGTTGTGCACAGTTCTCCTCCCAACACCAAGAGGTGAGTGGGGCTCGGCTGGACCCCTCGCCTACAGCCAGGGGCTGCACCCACCAGACGGGTCCTCACACCTACAGGTGGGCTGGCCAGGCCCAGCACTGCCCCCACGCTTTTTCCTTCAGTGGGCCGGTGCCGGGGGCTCCTCTTAAACGAGCGGCATGTCCCGGTATACCTGCGGGAGGGCTGAGGTGGGCGATGAGGAGAGCAGAGGAAGGTGCTGAAGGGAAAGGCTGCATTGGGCGCTGCGGTGGGCGGAGGGAGAGGTCGAGGCGGGCGCTGAGGGGCTGAGGCAGGGGCTGAGGCGGGCGCTGAGGGGCTGAGGCGGGGCGGGGCGGGGCGGAGCAACTGCCGCCCGCGCGGAGCAGCCGCGCCCGCGGAGCCTCGTCGCCGCGCATGTTAATGCGCGGTAATTGCCCGGGGAGGGGAGGCTGGGCGGGGCGAACCGCTGGCTGCCCGCCTTCCCTCCCTGCTGCTCCCCCCGCCGCCGCCGCCTCTCCTCTCCGGCCTCCCTGATGCCGAGGAATGGATAGAGCGGCTGCCCTGCGAGCCGCCGGCATGCTGGAGAGGAAGGAGCGGAGCGGCGNGGCGGTGCGGGACCTCGGGCGGGCGCGGCGGCGCGGGGCTTGCCGGCGGTGCGGACCACGCTGCAGCAGTGCGGGCTGCTGCAGGACCTCATCGACATCTCGCTCTCCAACCTGCGCGGGCTCCGCACGAAGTGCGCCGCGTCCAACGACCTCACCCAGCAGGAGATCCGCACCCTGGAGGTACGGGGCTCGGCGGCCGCGGCGGGGCCGGAGGGGAGCCCCGCGTCCTCTTCCTCACAGCAGGGGGCCAAGGCCTGTCCCTCACGGGTGCCGCCGGGGCCTGCCCCCTTCCCTGACGCCCTTTCCCCTCGACACCAGGTGCCCGGGCCGTGGTGGGGAGGGACTCCCGGGTGGAAGGGATGCGCGAGTGTATGCGGAAGGGAAGGAGGGAAGGAGCCCCCGGCCCAGCTGCAGTCCTGTCACCAGGGGGTCGGTCCCCTCCCCAGCCGGGCCGGCCATGGCAGGGCTCCCTACCCAGCCCTCCGCCTTCCCGCCGAGCGCGGTGCTGCGGGAGCAGTGAGGGCGCGCCCGGGGAGCGGGCGGGGAGGACAGGTGCGGGGGAGTCGCCGGGCAGGCCCCTGGGCGCCGCGGGGCGGGCGTGGAGCACCGTGGGCTGTCAGGCGGGTTCGCGGGGAGCGGGAGCCACGGGTCGGCCCTGCCCCGCCGCCCCCCCTCCCCTCCCCGCTGCGCGGCCCCGGGGCCTGTGGCCTGGCTCCGGTGTCGCTGTGGAGGTAGATACGATGCGAGGTTGGGACCGGCGGTGACCTGAGGCTCCCCAGCAGAAAGGTGGGTCACCACATCGTGTCTGCTGGGAGGCTGGATGGACTCACGTTTTCCCTCGGGTCTTCGGTATTCGCTTCTGATGGTTCCTGCCCTCTGCTCCAGGCCTGTCCCTCTGTCCCTGGCTCGGTTTCACTGATCTAATCTGATCCTCCTTTTCACTCCGTCGGTGTGGCTGACAAACAGCATCACGGTCTGGGCTGGAGAGATGGTTTGCTGTTCAGAAAGATTATATGAAACTCTTTAAGCACAAAACATGCAGTTGTGATGCTTTCGAAGAAGGGCTGAATCTGTACATGAATCTGCACGAGTATTTTAGAAAGGGAACGTGGCTCTATTTTTTGCTTAGTTAGTTTGACCTTTAGATACTTAAATAACATTTCCTTTTACCTTGTGTGCAGGTAGTGTTGCTCTAAGCAGAGTAGATGCCACTCCCCTACCCCCCGCTGTCCCCTTTTTTGATAGAAGTTTCGCATAAAGGCTAATAATGGTCCTTTTCTCTAGTCGGGTACTGCAGGCTGTGGAGCAAGAGCGTTGGGCCTTTAGGAAGAAAGATCATTACGACAGTGTAACTGTAACAAACACATATGCTGCAAAATCTGTCACGTGAGAAATCAAGGTTGGGGGGAAAAAAGTGAAACAATAGGTGGTAGGTAGCTTTTGGCACAACCTCTTGGAAATCATTCTTCCTTTTTTCTTCCTCTGCCTTTTTTGTGTTTGGGTGTTTTTTTTTTTTTTCTGTTTGTTTGTTTTGTGAGATGTTTTGATTTCTTTCAAATTTGTAGCACTCATTTTCCTCCTGCCACTTCCAAATAGCATTCAAAAGACTTCTTTATAAAACTGTATTTCTGTAGGCTTTTGGCAACCCTACTGACAGTCTTTTTTATTGCTCAAACAATGTCAATCAGCATCATTTTGGAAAATGATCATCAGTATTTTGGTGGTGGACCTGTTCTACAAAGAAACCTTTATTCACAAAGGGTAAAGGCCTGCTATTATCTTCAGGTTCTTCTAAAGCAACAAAAGCTGTTTCTAGTGATAGCTGTTGAGTGTGTGTGTTCATGCATTCCTCTTAAACATTTATCTGCTTAAGTAAATGGACGCCACATTCACTGATGATCATAAAATTTATGATCAGAAAAAACATCTTAACTGAAGAAATTATCTTTGCACAGTCCAATGTACGACTTCTCTGGGAATTCAACCAAGTGCTGGATCTTTGCCAACATGTGAAGCTATGGGCATGGATGTAGACTCCGTGCCCTTTGCTCTGTTCGGTTGCCTGTACCAAAACACGTGTTGTCAAGCATGGCCCACGTCTTGTGCTTGACTCTGCGCCAGCCTGCAGTGGGTTTGTCTACTCAGGCAGCCCAGAGAACCAGACTGCAGGAGATGATGAGGGTCTGTCCTGCCACTACGTTGTCTCAAGTACCAGCTGGCCTGCCTGTGGCATTACGTGGTGTAATTATGGTGCTTTGGTTAATGTGTCAGAAATGCATGTGTGGTCACAGGCCTATCAGATGGCATCACTAGAGACGGGTGCTCTGGTACTGCAGGGAGCCAGCGTTAGTGATGGTTTGACTGGTGTGCAGCTCCCTGCAGACTCTAGGCAGCAAGAATCAGTAGTTTTTAAGCAGCAGGTAGGAGCTCAGAAATCTCCTGTGCCCGCTGTGGTTGCCTGGGTGGCCTTGGCAAGTTGCCAAATGGCTCTGTGGATCATGATTAGTGGCTACTAGTGGTGTGGTTGGTGGGCCTGCAGGCCTCTTTGGATTTGAATCTACACATCTTCTGTTCCTGTGCAGAAACCTTTTTGTGGAAAAAAAAAAAAACCCATATGAAAACTTAGCTGCATCAGTATAACTGTAAACTGTGCAGCAAAGGAAATGATAAAACATGAGATAGATACAAGCAGCAAACTGGAAGAGGACATACTAGTTTGGGAAGGAAGGGGACCTGCCTCTGGAAGTTGGAGCAGGGGCTCCTGAGGCCAACTGTGAGGCTGGACTTGTGTGCTCTGAAGAACAGTCCCAGTATAGCGTGTTGGGTGGATGAGGCTCTCTCAACTCTCTACCAGCACAGCTCAGACAGCAGTGCCTGCTCATTGCCATTTCTAATCCCAAGGTTAGCACAGCCCTGAAGTGAAGTTCTGGGAGTATTTGTAGTCTTAAAGCCTAAAAAACCAGTGCAAGTTCAACTAAATGCTTGTGTTATTTCACTTTTTACACTATACAGACTAGCTTAGTCCATTTGGCACCACTTCCTCAGTGCCTGTTTGCAGCTTAGATAGCTGTCGTGTCTACCACATGATTCATAAAGTGTTTCAAAGTCAAGAACATCAACCCAACTAAAGGTATTTGAGTGCATGCTTACGTCCCTTGCAATTTACTGAGATGCTCTAAGTCCTTCCTCATTCCTTTTCTCAAGAAAAAGCACATGGTAGATAAGGATTTCAAACTGGGACCTAAACAGGTGAAGATAAGCAGTCAAATGAGTGCAGGGGGAACTTTCTGTAATAGAGAAAGAGGAGGTGGGGAAAGAAAGGGTTGTGGGAATTGCTTGCAAATAATGTGTTGAGTGTAGATGTGTTACCTGAGCTGACCTTGTTTCACACGTAGGAAGGCCGTTTCTTAGAAGGGCTGGGAGTTTCCCTGTAGTGGAAAGTAGATTGTGTTACTTTGGTTATTAACAGAGTAGGCTTTCTGGTGCCACAAGGCCTTGTATTTTTTTTTAATTTTTTGTATGTTCTGCTGAATAAGTACTTGAGTGTTTTTTCTTTTTTAACCAATGCTTTGGCATGTAGCTTGCTTTCAGTTCTGTCCTAGCAGGTTTACTCACTTCTCAAGTTGAGTACAAAACTGAAATGGAAAAACCCAATGTAACTTTAACCCAAGCCTAAGAGAGCAAAAAACGACTTGCCATGTGGTGAGCATCCCATGTTGCTCCGAGCATCCTTGGAAAGGCACAACTCTGACAGTCTTTAACTCTGTCCTTATGCTAATCCCTTGCATGATTATTAAATTGGTTTTTAAAATTTAGAAACACAGTATTTTTAGCCATATTTCTTTGTAAAAGTGGTATCTCTCTGGGTTCGTTTATCTGGCTAGGAAACTGATCACGGGACTAGATGTGACATCTGTAGTGAAGCACGTGTAACTTCCAACACTGCAGCTCAAGCCAGCCTGCTGGAGGTGAGGAGGAGAGTACAGTCCGGTGTGCTGGCTGCAGGGAAGGGTCTTATGGTTTCTCAGCCTCTTCTGCTGGAAACAGCATAGCTGGTTTGGTAAACTGGGACACCCTCCTCCCCTCTTGTAACTGCAGCAAAGTTGAGGCAGGTCCAGGCTGAAGGCTGAACTAAGACCTAGAGTGTATTTAGGGTGCCGTTGTATTTTCTTTATACCTTGGCTCTTCCTTCAGAAGAGCTAGGTGCTGGGTTTCTGCATGGACACTGCCTCCAAACTGGTTATGGTGAGTGTCGGGGTGGGGCGGTAGCAAGCGTTGCTAAAATCTGCCTGCTCTTGAAGAAAAACTGTCCTTGGTGCTCCTTGGCTGGACTGTGTCTGTGATAGAGATGCTGTTGGCCCCATGTGCAAAGATCACTTTGACCTCTTCCTCAGGAGTGTCTTCTGTTCAGCACCTCCAGAAGAGACTACACCAGATCAGAAAGCCCGACTCCAGCTGTGCTGTGTCACAACTAAGTCTACTATCCCACAGATCAGTCTTTCACATTGGCTGAATGCTCTCTGTGGATTAAATGTGTTTGAACTTGCCTTGGCATTATCTCGACTCATTTGGCAATTTGTCTAGAAAAGGCTTATCTTTTACCATGCGATCTCTGGGCAGAAACAAGTGCTTTGAAAACAGGGGGAGGCATGAGAGGAGAGGAAGAGGGATCGTAATCGTTCAGACTTGCAGACTGGAAGTTGGGCATGTGGTATGCATACGGAGGGCCGTGTGTTTGTAAACTGGAAGTAGTGGGAGTAGTGAATTTTTCAGGCCAAACTGCAACCTGTAGCCACATGTTTATGAGCCTTGTTCAGCTGAGAAGACTTCCTTTTCCAGCAGGTCTTATGTAAGAGACTAAAGTCTCTTACTTCATCTTACTCCTTGCATACATGCAACATTTCTTTCTCTTGAAGGTGTCATCTTTTTTGTAGGACTCCGTGTTTTTCCTAAATTTGTGCACTTGTTTGTATAAGATAGGCTTCAGCAGAGATTCTATTTGACTTGGAAGGAGGGAGAAGAACGTATTATTATCAAGTCTGTGGACATAATCTTTTCTTTGTGACAATGTGTCCCTGTATATGATCAGAATTTGCACATCATAATGGAATTTAGCTCATCTCCTACCATTGATATTGTATAAATGTTGACACAAAAATTCAGGAGCAGTGTTTTAACTTACCTGGAGTTTCCAGGACAAGCCCTGAGGAGTAGGTTATCATCAAGATGAAGATACAAGAGCTTCTCTTTGTGTTTCCATCAGGTCTGTATGTACTTCCCACCTTGGGCTGGATTCTATGATGCACTAATTGGGAAGCAAGAAAGGAAGTATCAGAGTAAGGCTTTGTGCTACCATTGTCTCTCTAAGACTGCCTGTGTGGTGACTGAATCGTGTTAAAACAGAATTATTCCTGCTCATCCTCATGCAGAGTCAGCTTGTAGATCCTTTTCAGTGACTGAACTCTAGTAAAGAGGTTCAGCAGAGCCTGATTTGCTACCTCTGACCGTACGTGCCTGCACACACTGACAGGAACACGCGGTCTGTCATGGCAGATGAGCCTTGGTCTCCGCATACGATTTCTGATCTTTATTGCATGTTCAGATCTAATCAGTGCAGTAGACTTGACTGACTTGAGCCTCAGCTGCATCTAGCCAAACTCATGATGTGACCAACCTTGTAGACACCACCAGAGCAGGTCTTGGTCTGGTGCTCACGTTCAGATGTGAACTATTAACTGCATTTTATACAAGGAAAACCCCGATTAGTGTTACAGCTGCAGACTAGTGACGGAGTTACAGCTATGAGTCAGCACGGTGGTACAAAAATTTATCCCCTGTTTTTGTTAATAAATAGCAACACTTAACAAAAAGTTGTATGAGGCACCAAATTATTTAGGGAATAGTTACACTTAAAACTGTATTTCCAGCATAGACCTTGTAATATTTCAGGTGCTTGGGGGATAAACATTCACCTTTTCTTTATGGCTAACATTTTTTTATCCTTGATTTACAGACCATGGGGATTTTTTTTTCCCACTAAAGTGAAAATTGTAATGAAAGCAACCCTGGCTATCTCTCACTGTTTTGGGGGCCAGAGAATGCATTGGCTAGACTGCTGCTGTGGTGAAAGGCCCAGAATGTTGTACAGGTGACACCACCCAGAGATACTGACTCGGGCATCTCTTGGGCACTCCTCTTCCTGCTCGTTTCTCACTCCCATGGAGTGATCCCACACAGTCGATGCTGCCAGCCAGCACCGTGGTGCCACAGCCAGCAAATTGGGGGAACAGGGGCTCTTTGAGTCTGGAAACACTCCTTTCCCAAAAGAAATGGGTAGTTCTTCCAAGACCTAATTTGTGAGGAGTTGTGCATAGAAGTGTTGTGGGTGCTGCTGGGCCTTGCTGGGGGGTCTAACGCTAGTCAGAGACCAGCTTGATGTGATTAAGAAATAGTTAGGTAATCTGGCTTTGTTTGACTGCAGCTCTGGTTTATTGGCATAGCTGGGGTGAGGGCAGGTGGTGGGTTGTAGTCGGTGCCTCCAGGACCTACAGCAGGATGAGTCCCAAGTTAAACTAGAGAAACTCTGTATTGCTGTAAGGTGGGGGGGACAGCTGAGAGCCACCACAGTATACAGGTGGACAGATACGTATCTTGCCGTAAGCCAGAGCTGCACAGAGCTCCTGTGCCACCTCCACATCCTAGAGGCATGTCTCAGCCCAGCTGTGTTCCCACTGTACACACTCCAAGGAACATGAAGTAATCAGTGGTGCAGCTGTACTGTTTGCTGGGACCTGGGCTAGTTGACAGTCAACAGTTCTGTGTCTGAGCTCACTGTCTATGTGGTAAACAGATTGTGCAAAAAGCAGGTTTAAACTGAACCCTGGAGCATTCCTGAGGTGGAAACTCAAAATTTGCTTAGGCCCTGTCTCTCTGGGCATCTGTGTATTGCAGCCCTGTCTGGTAATGGATGTCTTGTGTTCATCTTTCTTTAAGTGCAGCACGTATATCTTCAGTCTGAGCTGTTGGGGCTGTAGGTAGATGGAAGATGCAACTCTCGTTGGACCCCAGCTCGAGACTGTTCAACATGACCTATACAGCGATGCTTTAAATTGCTGTTGAAATCAATGTGGTTATGCAAGTGCAGGAGATGAGGAGCTAGCTAGTGTTTTTGCTTGCAAGGCGTGAGTGGTGTGTTCTGTGGGGTTTTTTGTGTATTTCTTGTGGCATATTTTTGTGTGTTTATTGTGGTGGCAGGGAAGAGATCCAGGTGGAAATAGCCTGGAGCTGGCTGCAGAAGTGTACAAGCTTAACCTAGCAGAGCGATTGTGGTGTTCGGCATAGGGGGAAAAGCATAGGATAGCAGAAAGATATTAGTGTTAACGTGGAAAAGGCTAAAACAGAACTCAAAGCCAGAGTATTTACTTGCTGTGGCTGTTTGAGCCATTTCAGGTGTTATTCAGGATATAGTTCAAAATACTTCAAATTACTTGTTTCCTGCAAAGTAAAGCCACAATGGCAGGTAAAAGCAGACAGCTTTTCAATAGAACTCTCCCCACTTAAATATGGGCTGTGAATTTTTTAGCTTGACTAGCAACACTTTTGGTCAGCCAGAAGTGATTTGGGGAAGGGGGTGGAACAGATGGTGTGTGCAGAATGTGTGCTTAGATGGCTGTGACTCAAATACACTTTCCATGCTTTAATGAATGAGAAGGGGGGGAAGCGACAGCTTCCTGTTGTGGAGTTTTTTTAGCAGTGATTTTTTTCTAAAAGGAGAAAACAATGACTTTCAGGTTTCTTCTGGTTATCCTTGGGGAGGTGCTTGGAGGGGGCAGTGTTGAGGTAGTGTTGAACCCCATTGCAGGCCCAGGGCATCCTGTCTCAGAACAAGTGAGGACTCCTGCTCACTGCTGCCTTTTCTTTTTTTTCTGTGTGTGTGTTGTCTTCTGAGTCTTCCCCTCAGACAGGGATAAAGGATGCCCTGGCCATTCACTGCCTCCATCTTGCTTTTGGAACTTTGACATTTAGATTTAAAGTTGAAATAGAACTGTATTTTCTCTAAGGAATGTGCTCTAATGTAAACAGAGGCCAGGTCTCTGTCACTGCTTTTCTGCCTAGAAATAAAGTCTAATTTGTACTTGTGCATCTTGGGGAAGCAGAGAAGAATCACAGGGCACTTAAGGAGTAGAATAAAGAATCCTGCTTTGATCAGGAGCTACAGAGTGCCTCTGATAAAATGATTATTAATCATCCCAAATGGAAGAGGTCTGATAGCAGAAGCTGGGAGATCCACTTTAGAGCAGTGATTAATATGACACAGAGGAGCCTTGCTGGGGTGCAGGAGATCCAGGCGCTGCCAAAACAGGTTTCCAGGATGCAGCCAGGAGCCTTGGGTCTGGTCCCTGAAAATCTTTAGAAGCCTTTTGCAAGCAAGTTCACCAGTGCAGGCAAGCACTTTCCTGCATGGGTTTGTTGATTTATCAAAGAACTTTCACTTCTGTTTGAAACAATCTAAATTTAGAAAGGAAGTCTTGAGCTTCTCATTGCTGTTGTGTGTGGGCTATTGTTGAGGCTTGCAAATTCCAGTGCGAGCCTTTATTTTTGGTTATTAATGATGCTGAGTAAACTGGAAAGAAGAAATAATTAATATGCTCTACAGACTGAGGACTTCAACCAGTCATCACCACTAAGAGCTACTAGGTAGGAGAGGTAAATGGGTGTGTGGTGAGTCCACTTATGGAAGGTGTGTGTCAGTGCCCCTCAGGCTGCCTCACACTGCTCTAGGAGAACCTCCCACACCTTTTTCCCTACCCATCCTTAAAGCATGGAGAGTCTTCTAGCAACTATTTTCATCTTCCAGACCAGGGGTATCTCCTTTCTACCCTCAGAGTAGGCTAGAGAACTAAGTCCTGCTTTAGGATACAGTTGCACAGCTCCACTGAAATAAGCAGAAGTTGTAGGGGTTTGTTGCTTAAAGCTTCCTGAGTTTTTTTTGGACATGTCCCTCTTAAAAACTGTTCTTCATCTGCCAAGCAAAACATCTCAGTTTATGGGCCTTTTGTCTTTCTGACCAAAACTGAAACTTTCCACAAAGTAAAACATTGCTTATGAAGACTTTTAACTTCAACTCTCCCACAATCTCTATGCAGACAGTTCCGAGTGCCTCAGACCAGCACCAGCTGGTGGTACCAGACTTGCCCAGTGCAGGTGCAGGTCAGATGCAGCATTTGTAGGAAATACAGGCCTACTTAGGGGGAAGGTGTTTTTATAATGATATGGAACACAGCTCTGTAGCAGTAATTACCTATTTGCATGTAACTAAATGGGCCTTATCAGTTGTCATCTGCCAATCTGTAACTGGAGGCATAGCGAACTTAGCAAGAGCTAGCTGAATGCTTCTGCTAGGGTCACACTAATAGTTAGTTTTGATTCTTATGGAAACTAAATCTACACCACCATTCTGCTGCCAGGGCACGCTCCGGTTCCACTGATGTGTTTGTTCCTCGTGCTTTCCCTACTGTGTTACTCAAATTGCCTCGATTGCCAGGAATAACTAGTTTGTGGTCTGAGGCAAAGAGCTTTGAAGTTAATGGACACTTCACAAGGCAAGGTTTCAAATTGAAGGTAGGAGCATCTGTCCCTTCTGAGTGAGGAATGTGTGCTGTGGTGATGCAGTGCTGTCCTTAGCTGGAGTCTGTGGTGGTGTTAGTGCTCCGTGCAGCTCCTCACTGTAGTGGACTCGAACTGTCTTTGCCGTGTTTCCTAATGAAGGGGCAGATCCCACCTGTAGCATTTCACCAACAGATTTTTTCAGTGTCTTTTTGAACTGTTGTGCCAAGAAGGGTGAGTTGAGAGAGACTTATCTGTCTTTGACGCACTCAGTTTTTTTGTGGCAGCACAGGGGAGGGAATGCAGAGCTGACAACTACAAGATATTCCTTCTTAAAGCTGCATCTGGAAATTACTTTGTTGCTGTGATAGTCAACTTTGTGATGCAGTGGAGAAACCAGGAGCTGTTCAGAACAGGGGATGAGGAAGACTGAGGAGAGGAAACATCAACCAGTTCTGGTGGCTCAGGTGTCTCTGTGGTGGCACTCCCAGTCCTGCAGGAATGGAGCAGTAAGAGCACTGACCAAAATGCTGGCTCTTCCTTGCAGGGGTGAAGACGGACCCTTTTCCAGATAAACTGGAAGTGCAACAGAGACCTCCCAGCTGCCTGAGGCGGCTCCAGGGCATCGATCTCATTGTTGGAGACTGTTATATGATGTACATCAGGAGAGCTCTGAGCAGGCTGCTGTGGGGCTCACAGAAGCACCCATGCTCATTTCTGGCTACCTTCATTGTGGTAATTTAGCCAGGACTAGCTAGATCCTTCTGCTAAGGTTAACCTGTGTCCTCTTTCCAGATCTCTTGTTCTCAGTTTCTCGGTTCTCCAGAATGCAAAATGCTTCTGGTTCTTATTCTTTCCAAGGGCAGGCTCCACAATGTACCTTCAGCCCAGGGAATCCTGGTTGTGCATCTTGCTGTCCCTACCCTACAGGGTCTTTCCAGCCGCTCAGCTTTCGGCGCTGTCCTCGGGCTTTGTCCTCTGGCTGAAGTGCTGTGTTCAGCCTCTCTGAGGCCCCGTGGCAGTTGCCTGACTCAGCAATTTTAACCAGATCTGGCTTGATCTTTCCTGCAGCTGTAAAACCAAGGTGCAGGGGGAAGGGGAAACACATGAGGAAAGGCATGGTCTGGTCCCTGCCCATCGTTGCTCATGGATCCCCTACATAAACAGGCTGGCTCAGCCCTTTCGGCCTTCCTGTGTTCCTGACGAGGAGCTGGTGTGAGGTCTCTGCCGTACCACGCGTGGCCCCTTTATGCTGCAAAGAATGGAGTCTCCACATTCAAACTGGGTTTTGCAGGGTGGGTTAGCAGCATGCTCTTGTGTCAGCTTTCCTGACAAAGCCTCCATGGTGTGGGAACTGTATCAGCAAGTGCTATGAGTCTCTGCATTGTTAGAATTCTTGAGAGTTCTTCTAAAGGCTGAGCCTTCGGCCCCTTAATGCAAGAAGCTGTGGCTCTGGGATTTAACCAGCCTCAAGCTTTGGGGCAGAGGAGATGGGGACGATTGGAGAGCTACCCTGATGGGTGAGGGGTTTTGAAGTTTGTCACCAAGAAAGGGTCGCTTCTTTGGGGAAAAAAAATGCCAATGGCATAACACACACTTTCACTCAAGAAGGTTCAAATCCTTTTCTTGTAAGGATTCCACGTAGATTCATGTGAAATAGGACCTGTTTGCATTAGCTGAGGGTCTGGCCCCAAAGCAGGAAGCGTTTCCTGTTTGGTCTCTGATAATTTGGGGATCACAGTGCCCCAGTCATCAGAGTTGCATACTCTCAAGTGAATGAGTGGAACAATCTCTTTCCTCAATGACTATTGTCCACTTGAAGGGCTCTCTTCCAAATCCATCTAGAAATGGTATGTTTGGGTACCTGCCAAATTTTGATTTTATTTATTTTTTTAATATCTTCTAATGTTGCTTTCATTTCAATTGTTGTTTATGCCTTTGCTGTTGAGAAATGGGGAAGGTAGTTACCGATATATATCCTCAAAATAAACCTGTTTTCAGGTGCTGACTATTTGGGCTATAAATACGCATTTGTCTGGTGTGAACTCTGTATGAGGAAGGGCTACTGCAGATTTATACGTAACTCCCAGCTGTTAAACTCATGGACATGTCTGCTCTTAAGTGTGAGGTAAGAAATAAGACTACTCTTCAAAGGCTGAAAGGCTTGGAGAGCATCTGCATTCCTTTCTCTTAAAGCACTTATGATTTGCAACAAGGTGTTTATTATGTTCCTGTAATGTATTTTCCAGCTATTCTTTAATCCCTAAGACGTATCTTTCACAGTGCAGCAAATTCACAGCTTTAAAACTAACGGTCTTGCAAAGTTTTGTAGTGTTGGCCAGCAAGTATTGTACTCATTAATGGCTTGATTGCTACCAACAGTCTACTGTAGAGCCTTTATTGAAAAGCCATTTCTAGGACTTGTGCAGCTCCTAACTTTACCTGCTGTCTGCTGCTCATCCCTAAAAGATGCAGTAAATGCTTTCTAACCCGGTTGCCAAAGAGATGGGGTGTTTAGTCTAAAGGTGCCCAAATGCACCTTTAGGTGAGGACAGCCAGTACTCCTGCTGTCACTTCAGATGCCCAAAGGCGGAATGCAGGAATGACCTCCAGAACAGCCAGCATCAGACAGGTGGAGATCACCACAACTTAATACAGATAAAGGTACCTTTCTCTAAATTATTTTCGCATGTTCTGATGAGCTTCTGCTTGCCATCTGCCCTTTACACAGTTGTCATATCATTATCTGTTCTTTCAGAGGCAATTTAATTAGATCTTCTTTCAGTAGCTTTTAATCAAGTGTTATGGGCTTGCTGGTAAATTATTTACAGCCGTATCGCTCAATGGAACACTTGGTCTGCTAAAGGTATAACAAAAGTGACAGATCTATAGCAAAGGGTACAGCTGGCTTTAACTCAGGACCCCGCTTGTGTTCCCTGAGGTTATCCTTAGCCAAACTGATGTTAGCCGAATGTTGGATTACTTGAGCCCACTTTCCTTTACAATGGTAGAAACTGAATGTGACTGTGCTGAAAACAAAGGAGTTGGAGCAGTTTAAAACTAGGGTAAGAGCTGAATTTAGCTCTAGTCTCTGCTGGCTCGGTTCTTTTATAAGTGCCTTTCAAGGTTGAATACCTTAAACAGCGTGGCCTTGACCCTCACTTGGAGCTCCAGCTATTTAGACAGAAGTGCTGTTGTACTGTCTTCACACTTGGTGTGATGTAAAGGGAGCGGGTTTTGAACAGGCAAAGTAGTAAAAACCACCCCACTTAAATAGCAAGGGATAATAAGCTGAGAAAGTGGATATTTTTAGAATACAGAAGAATTCTTTCTCTGCCTTATTTCACCTGTCCCTTAAGATGGTGAAAATTTAACAGCTGTAAGATGTCCTTTCTTCTTTTATCATGCTGGATGCTTGTTTCAGCAGCGTTACGTTTTTTCCAGTTCAGCTCACATTCTTTGTGAGAAAGGCCCAGAAGGGAGGATACCAGCCTGCCTCCACCCAAGCATACCTGTAAGTTTACAGCAACAACCCTCTTCTGTTTGTTGTTTACATAGCTCTGAAGTAAAATGCAGTTTGAAGATATATAATCAGTGTTACAGAACTGTCATCTATGGAATCCTTATTCCAGGTATTTATTATGCTTATTTGGTATTTGCAATGAGCATATGCTTGGCTGTGTTTTTAGCACTTAGTGTGCAGGCTGTAGGTACAAATCAAGCTCCATTCATTATTGGAAAATCACTAAGTACTTTTGAAGATGAGTTTGTCTTTCTGCCAAATTCCTTCCAATGTCCAATTTAAAGGAATAGTTTTGCAGGTTCTTGGTGGTGTCTTGCTTCACTTAATGCAGTTGTAGCGGTAGGGTAGAGCAGTGCAGCTCTGCTGAAGCTTTGTGAACTGATCCAGAACAGAAGGACAGTAATAGGCCTTCGTTTTGAAGCAGAAATCTCAATTGGGTGTATGTATGGAGAAAGGATATTTGATATGCAATGGAAGGCCATACCCGACATCAGGCCAATGACTTTACCCTGATTTTATTGCTGCTATACACATGGTAAAGAAAGAAATCCTGGCTTGACTTACCCTGTGCATCTGATCTATAAAAGTTGATGCAGAAATTGTCCAGACTTCATAGTTGCACAATCAAGTATAAAATTTGATGTATCTGTCTTGCTCAATATTTAAAACGGGGCTTAAAGGGCAATAGAGTGATTGTCAGAGTCCTGTTTCCAGCTATTCTACCATTGCTGGTTTCTAACCTATAAAAAACTTAAATAATTTATACAAATACCGTCCTGTACTTTAAAGGTCAATGCTTCCAGATCAAAAGTTACCACTTACGACTTCTCCACACCACCGCACAGGGACAAAGAACTGTTACCAAGGTTATAACACCACATGACAAGGGCTTCTACCTTAGTATTCTCTCATCGCGTGTGGGGCCAGTACCGCAGCAAATTGGCAGAACACCTTGACACTGACAGCATGGCTTCGGAGCTGTTGCACCTTTCAAAGACTGTCTCTTGTGCTTGACCCTTCTCTGTTGTCTTATTCCTGTTCCTCTCTGTGTATCAGCTTTGCTGCTCCAGCTCATACAGTTCGGAATGGAGAACAGCATGTAGGAAAGTGACTCTACCCAAGACGTGTTTTTTCAGTGGATAAGTGCAGATGTTCGACTTCAGGAAATGTTCAGGGAGGTCCTGGAACCCCCTCAAGAGACCAATAGACAATTTAGCAGGTCATTGTATCTCGTTTGAGATCATCATTTGTCATGAGCCTTTTGTGAAGGAAAAGACTAATTTACAATCTCATTGTGCAGATACACTGGATGTGTCAGCATGTTTTGAAAGGCCCCTCAGAGTGAACAATTGGGGTGAGAAGTTGTTCCCCCCACCCCACCCCGCAATAAGAGGGAGAGCTGCCTACACTCAGCGATGCTCTTTTGTCCATCCCTGTTCTCCAGACTGACCGAAGCCCAAGGGGAGCTTTTTTAGCGTTTCCAAGTGAAAGCAGAGCTTGCTGCAGTCTCAGCTGAAAGGAACTGAAAGCAGTCCACCTATTCATGAGAGCACTGCCACTAGCCTCAGTGTTTCTAACCTCTCTTGGCAAGCAGCTGGGGCACACACACTTCAGAGAAAGTGCTGGTAGTCCTGATCTTACTTAGTATTTGGGAGACAGGAAAAGGTGGACCTGGGCTAAGAAGGGGCTTAGTGCAATAGCAGTGCAGTTGTGATGCTCCCATTGGAATGGCTGTCACGGTTATGAGACAAATGGAGCCTTACCTGCTTCTCTGGATCAGCTATCTGAAACAAACTACCAGCAGGTTATCTGCTAGTTTCAAGGTTCAAGCTCAAGTGAAACAATACAGTAGGTGTCTTTATAGCCTTGGCCCTCCCTTTCAGCTGCTTTGTAACCCCAAAGTCTTTTTTCCCCTCTTTCTCCAATTGCTGTGTGTGGTTTCATATGTATCATCACTGGTCTGAAGCTTTGGGTGGCTGCTGGAAGAACATTTGCCTTTGCAGCAGAAGGCAGGTTGCTCTGTGTCACTGGAGGTGTTCCCCTCCCCCAGACTTGGCTATTATTTATGCAACATGATCTAACCCAGGGTGGCTGGGAGCCGATGGTCCAGAGTTCATTTCCAGTTATTATTGTAGCACAGAGTCAGTCTGGTTAGAGGTACTCATTTCCAACACAGAGTATATACCCTTTGAAAGCATAAACAAACTCTAGGTCAGTTTTACTTAGCTTCATCCACAAGTGTTTCAGCTAAACAGGAAGAACAAGCCAGAGTTGAAGCACTGCAAGAAGCTGGTTCAAGTCATCCATACTGAACTGAATAAGGTGCCTTCCAGTAGAAGAGCTATACAAGGAGCACTGAGCTCTAAAAGCAGTGAAAGTGTCTCTTTTTAGTCTCTAGAGGTGTATCGAGTCTGGTTCTTAGCTTTGCCTCAGTATGTGTTTGAACTCCTGAGCAAGGGCATAGCTGAATAAAACACGGGCAGAATTATCTTGCTTAGGGTGAGGGTCAGGCTTCAGTGGCCCTGGCAGATGTGGCTATTCTGGCTTTAGTGACCTGAGCAGTGATACCTGCTGTCACAGCCCTGTTATGGTATGTGGGTGTAGCTGCTCTAGAGTTCAGTCACCCCAGCTACTGCCAACCCAGCTAATAATCTTAACTGCAACACTTTTTATTTTCTTTTTCTTGTCATTATCTAGATCACCCAAGGCCCTGGCTTTGAAGGCAGGCGCGTTCAGACGTTGTTGCTGTGGCCACCTAGACTGGAGATTAAAGAGGCTGAACTAGGTCAATTGCTGCCTTCAAAGTATGAACTTCTAGCATTGGGGTAACCATCTTTTAGTGTTTGCAGAGTCCCAACAAGAAGAATCTAATGGTGACTCTAGCCAGGAGGGGTTAGTCAGGTACTTGGCCACTAGCAATAAAGCTTCCTCAGCTCTACGCTGCTGCGTGCTAATGCAGTTTTTTAGATTTGAGGCTGAAAAGACACTTTGTAGAGCTCAGTAGCTGTTCTCAGAGATGAGACTGCTCTATGGCCAGTAATCTTTGTGCTGTCCTGTGAAACAGGGGTCAGGCAGCTCGTGGAAAGAAACCAATGTCGTAGGCTGTTAAATTCAGAGGCAAAGTTTAATAGGGCAGCAGAGCCTGAGGAGGGCAGGGTTGCCTCTGAGCTGGACAAACAGGTCAAGCAGGTTTCCAGACACTGTCCCTTGTGAGCAGAGCTCTGAGGCTGAGGGGCTGCACGCTCTCAGGTAGGAGCTGCACCAATCACAAAATATCACAGAATATCAGGAATTGGAAGGGACATTGAAATACCATCCAGTCCAATCCCTCTGCTGGAGCAGGAACACCCAGAGCAGGTCACACAGGAATGTGTCCAGGCAGGTTTGGAATATCTCCAGAGAAGGAGACTCCACAACCTCTCTGGGCAGCCCCTTCCAGTGTTCCCTCACTCTCACTGGGAAGAAGTTTTTCCTTCTATTTAAGTGGAACCTCCTCTGTTCCAGCTTGTACCCATTGCCCCTTGTCCTGTCATTGGCCATCACTGAGAAGAGCCTGGCTCCATCCTCCTGACACTCACCTTTTCCATATTGATAAACATTCATGAGGTCACCCCTCAGTCTTCCAAGCTAAAGAGACCCAGCTCTCTCAGCCTTTCCTCCTGTAGGAGATGCTCCACTCCCTTCATCTTTGTAGTGCTTTGTAAATAATATGTAAAATCAAATTTTAGCAGAGTTGGGGCTCCATCAAGTACTAGATTGTTTCAGCTTTGTTTAGCAAGAGTCCATCAGAATAGTCACTAAGTTAAGTTCTTTACAATTAACTAAATTCCTCCTACAAAGCATCACTAATGCCATTAAATTCACATTTTCTAACCCAAGGTGAGCAGCTTCACTTTCATCCTTGCTATTGTCTTTCCTTTAGGGAGACACCAGCTTGGACGTCATGATACAACCACTTCTGCCCTATTTAGGGAACAGAGGTCACATCCTGCTCTGTCTCTGTGGTGGCGACTCCTACTCTTCCTGTTGCCTCCCTCTGTTCATGTCCCTGCAGAGTAGCAGGGGGAGTAGGAAGGAAGGAGAATGAGTCCAGCACAAAACCTCATTCAACACAAAGAAACCCAGCAACTGAACAGCAGTGTAATAGCAGAGTGAAACGGCACATAGCTCACCTCAGTAACTTCAAAAACAAAATCAGGAAAGAGGCAATAAATAAAGCCTTTCTGCAACACCATTCCTCTGCCCCATAGCATTTCCCCACATCTCCTGTTAAACTTCTTCAACTAGTCCTTAGTTCTCATTACAACAACTCTGACTTCTGCAGGGGGATGGGCCTGGGCTTTCAGAGAGGATTTTCTACCCGTAATCCACTGCAGGAAAGTCCCTCCTGTGGTGTTGGTTGATTGGCTGCCCAGAGTGCTGTCCCCTGGTTCCTAATTGCATAAGAGTAAACTTCTCAGACTGTGTTAAATCTCACTGATCTGTGACCTGCAGACAGCAGTGAGTACACTGGGGGTGTGAGTACTTACACCCCAGGAAATCAGGAGTGTTTTGGAGAGGAAGTGATTCTTCAGCTGAGGATACCTCAGGCATAACTGGGACTTCTGTGTTCATTGTACTGTAGCCTAATTGGGAGATGTGCTTACTCCCCATGCTGCATGAGAGTTGGTTTGGGATTACTTACATGATGGGAGATGCATCTGGGACCTCATGGGCTACGACCCTGCCTTGTCTTCCCACATGTAACTCAACTGTGCTTCATGGATGTTTGGCAGAGGCTGTGATGTTCCTGATCCTGAGGCAGAAGAGAGGTTCACCTGAGGGCACACGGGACTGCAGAAAGACAGGGAATTGGAAAGATAAGATTTCCACATGTGTCTTCTCAGCAAGAAAGAGCTGGCCAGGGCAGCCAAGTCAGTATGATTCCCACTTCCTAATGGCATACCCAGCCCCAGAGGAAAGTTAAAGAAAACTTATACAGTCATTGACTCAGCTTTATTTTTGAATTGTTTTAGGAGTCCTTCCTAGAACTGAGCTGTGGGTGACCTGCTTTCTACTTGGCAGCTGAATCTCAGTTACGCTTGCACAGATTTTTTTCATTCCTATATTTTGTGCCTCAGTGCACTGTACATAGTGCTCCGGAAGTATTCTCTAAAAATTGATGAGCAAACTGACAATCTCTGATCCCCACTGCATGGCAAAACATACCAAAGCATTTCTTTTTTTCCTCTTAAAATCTGAAGTAAGGAAGCTTGCTTTATAGGCTGAAAGCATTTTGAACATAGTTTTAGTTTATTTTGTTCTTTTTGGCAATCCCCAAATGCAATCTCATAGCAGCTTGTTAAAATAAAGCCGTTTTGCTGTTTTAAAAGACACTTTCAGAGTATGTGGCAAGTTGCCACATTCCAGTTAAGCAATTTCCTATAGTTCACATATTTAAAAAAAAAAAAAACAAACGCCCAAACCACGTGGCTTTCTCAGCCATCTCCCTCCTCCATTTTCACTGCAAGAAGCAAAAGAACCCCAACAAAAACCAACCAACCAACCATACCAAGTCCACAACACGGAAGCCCCCACCTCTGCATCAATGCTTCTACACATGAAGTGGGTATTCTATAGGAAACCATGGATGGGCAGTGTCTGTCAGTGACGTACTCGTGTGTTTTCATTCCTTGTGTAAAGATCTCCTGACTGTATAAACATCTGATCTCTTAGAAACAAATGTTAGTATGGAGTGATGGGGACTATTTGGTATCGAGTATGGTGTAAATACAAAATACTTTGCTTTAACACTTCTTTGCTTCTGAATGGGCTGCACACTCTAACATCCATTGATAGCACTGAGCCCAGGGTTTTATGGCCACAGTCACCTTGGAGAGATGCGTTCCCAGTGTATGACATGCTGGTGTAAAAAGGTGTGTGCTGGAGGAAAGAGGCACACACCAGCAGAGAATCTGCTCCCAGGAGCTGAAGGCTGCCCAGCTGTGGGATGCTGAGTTGTTCTTAGGGCTTACAACTGTTGGCAGTACAAACATCTTTATGTAAAGAAATAAAAGCTTTGATGTGAATCTGGTTTTTGTCTTTTCCCTCTCTTATGTGGCTCCTCATCTGATCTCCTCCAAGGATATTCAGATGCATTCAAAGAATCCACTCCTTTTTGCTGAGAAGTTTCAGTGGAAATAGTGCTGGTGATAGGAGTTTGGAGCAAAGTGCCTGTCTTGCTGTGAGAACAGAGCGTGGAGCCCTCGTGCTGGTGACTGTGACATACATGGCACACTTGAATTTTTTTAAGAACTGTGGCTTTTTTGGAAATGGTGTCTTCCTTCAGGGAGGCAGATTTGCCTTTTTTTTACCACAGCAGACCTCAAAAGCAACTCAGAAATGGAATTTTTGGGAAGCCTGCCCTTACAGATTTCAGCCTGTGACAGGGGAATGACCAGGCAGTTGTGGAAGCACATGAAGCAGCGCTGCTGTGGTACAATTTAAACTAGTGAGGCTCGTGGCAAACACCACACGTATTCTCACGGCAGAGAGGGAGTAGCAGTAACTGCCTTGCTGAGCTCAATGGGTGGATGTGTGTCCTGCCAAAACAGGTTTTGGCAGATGCTTTTAAAACCTGAGAAACTGATTTATGATTTAAGAGCTTCTGCTGAGCAATCGAACAGGCAGAAAAGCAGGCAGCTCCTCCAGGTAGTGAGTAATACTACAGCTTCCTATTTTTGGGTGACTGTGGGGAGTCCTCTCTCCCTTTCTCCTATCAATGGGAGGAAATGCTTGGCAGTGGCAATGTTGTAGAGACAAGATTCAACATGCAGGGTTTTCTGCAGGCTGGCTGTGGAAATGGACTCACGAACACAAAGCACCGGGCTGAGGACCAGCTTGGGCAACAGAACAGGTCATATGGGCTACCAAGTGCCCAGCACAAGGCTCTGCCATCAACTGCACTGTTCGGGTACAGACAGCACAGACAGCACCGCATCCGGCGTTCTGGGAAGTGGAAGAATCTGGGAAATCAGTTTCAGTTAACTTCAGAATTCTTTGGGTCGAGTCACAGCTGGAAAGCTAATAACTGTGCTGCTTGTTATTTGCACTTTCAAGATTATACTGTAAACAATCTAGTTGAATTTATAAAGTCCCTTTGCCACAACCCAAAAGAGAAATAAGACTATGAAGAAAGGATGGAGGTAGAAAGTTTTTTGTTTTAAGTTGAATCCTATTTTATTTACTTGCCATGTGGTGGCTGAGCAGATGTATGCTCTGTCTGGAGATCCGTGGAACAGCAGAGCTTTGGAAGGAGAGCTGATTTTCTCTATTTTCAAAGCACCAAACCTGAGGAAAGTTGTATGTGGGCAGGGATTTGTGGCTGTGAGAGGCAGGACGTGATCTGCAGCACTCCCTTGTAGCCCTTCACTGCATTTCTGGCACCGTTACTCTGGAGGAAGAATTACCCCCAGCAGGGTTTAGGTCACACCTAGCAGGAGGTGTAGCAGAGAACCAGCGGCATTTAGGGTCTTCCAAGGTACAGGTGTGGCATTGCAGTCTTCAAAAGCATCCTAGGGATGTTAGTATTTCCAGTGAAGCCTAACTCATTCGTCTCCCTTCTGGAAAGATCAGGATGAAATACTGTAAATGAAAGGAGTCTGGAAAGCCCACGACTGATCTCTGTGTAAGGGTGAGGAGTTGGTTGGGTGCAGTAACGAAATGTCAAAGCTTAAGGAATGAATTTGTATCCAGCATTCAGAGCTGCCAGTTCACAGGCAGAAAAATACAACATAGAATCCCTTTGTCTTTCCCCTGCTCTTTAGGAGGGGAGTATTTCAGTTACAAAATAGCATAAAGGCTCATTACAATGGCTTTTTATTTTCTCATAAGCAGTCATGGTTTTTCTAGTTTCTGGTCGCTGTCACTCAGCAGTGTCCCTCCTCTGTGCAGTCGTCTCAGCAAGAGAGGGCAGGAATCCTCAGCCCTGCAGGCTGCTGGGCTCACTCTCCAGGGGATAATCAGAGGAGATGCACTAAGACAAACGGTCCACACTAAGCACATGTGACGTGAAAGGGGTGATGACAAAGTGTTTTGAAGAATGATTCCTAAGGAGAGTGGATGGCATGAAAAAAAGGGCAGAGCTCAGTGGATGAGTGGGTTGACGAGGAACAAGTGTGTAAATAGCTTTGTAGAAACGCTGCTACAGGCTGATGCTCTGGGGTTGTTTTCTGTATCTTGGTGTGGCCAGGAGGTCTGGGTAGAAGTGATGGCAAATATGAGAACTTTCCTGCTCCAAAGGCCTTATTCCAATCCCCAGTTGGAGCCCAAAGTCAGGCTCAGATTTTCCACAAATTCTGCATAAAATAATTTTTGAACACACACACAAAATGATTAAATTCTGATCCTGAACTGCCACATTGTCTTTTATTGTAGGTTTAATGCAGAAGTGAAGTCTTTTTAAATGCATTTTATGGAAGAGTCCTAAGTTTGACTGTTTGTGCAGATACACTTCTCAACCAACCACCTCCTTGTCTCTAGGCCCAGGGACTAAAGCGGTGTTTCTGTGCAAAGTCACCAAAGTCATGGATGGTGTAACTGGCGGAAAGATGCCAAACTTGGAGCTTGTTGCCTTTGTGTGTGTGATCATTTTTCAAGTGCCGATTAAAATCTTTCCAGGCTGTTGTATGATGCCAAATAGCTGTTGCAGAACTGTCTGTTGTATGGCCAATTGTTGCTTATCAGTCTCCTCTGCATTTTGCCAGGTCAGCAGCTATATTTTCCTTCGCTTTCTAAGTGGGCTTGACATGGTTTAGATGAAAGTCTCAGAGTCACAAAGAAACAAAATATTCTTCTGTGGGGTAGGAATCTGGGTTCAGGTGTCTCCACTGTAAATACTGTATTTGTACTTAAATAATAGTTGAAACCCCACGTGGTTGCTATAGGCAAATGTTAACCAGTAAGACAGAGCCCCTAAGAGATTTTAGGAAAAACGAAATGTGAGCAGTGAGCCATGGCAGCTTTCTCACGCAGTGTCTGTGAAAGGAGAAATGTGACCTCAGTCCTTGCCAAAATAGCTTCATTCTTTCTTGCCAAAAGCTAATAATTTGGAGCCTTTCACAGAATAAGGTTTCTTAGCTAAGATCTCCCAGGCTGCAGAGACATAACGTCTTCAGCTCTAAGACCTGCAGCCTGCTCCTACACACACTTAAACTTTTTCTGTGTAAACCTCTTCCCCAAAGTGCAGCCCAGCAGCAGTGTGGGCAAGTGTGTGTGTGCCACAGGGAGGAGGGGAAGGTGGAACTTGAAGTGCTAAAATAATTGAGTGAAACGAGCAGAGGATTGGATGCTGTATTTTGTTTCTTTCCCTTGGTCTGCTGCTAAGTTCAAGCACTGCAGAGAACAAGCTGCTGATCTGTCTCATTCCCCAGCCAGTACCTGAGGGAGTGGAAGAGGCAGGAGGTTTGCGAATGTATTTTATTATATATAGAAATATTAATTATATTACATAGTGATGTGTAATATGTAAGGGAGATGGTTGGGAAGGCAAAGGGAAATGTGAAAACAAAACCCTGTGGGATTCGGGACAGCATCCTGGGCAGTAACTGCTTTGTTAAAGGACCTCTGAGGCTCTGCACTCAAGGTGGTGTCCCTTTGGTCCCCTGCTGTCTGATGGGAGCTGGGGGTGCTCAGTACCTGGCAGGATGAGGTTTGCAATGAAGAGGAAAGGGAAGTGCAAGAATATGATGGGGAGCTACAATTAGTCATTCCCTTCCTGACCTTGCTGAAGGAAATGTCTGACTTTGTATTTTTTTGCCATAAACTCAACTTCTTTATTTGTGCTGCAGGTTGTTGGCTTCTTTATTCCCCTCTTCCCCTGCCCCTACAGTCAAATATACTTGTGGGTTCTTTTACAGATGTGTGAGAATGGTTAGTGCCATTGCAAAAATGATGGGGGGTATTATCTTTAAAGGCATTTTAAGTTTTGAATTTTACAGAGAGCTTCATGGGTTGTATAACACAACTTTTGTCCCCAAAATGGGACCTGATGTTTCCTCTCCAGATTATGAACCTTTTGTGATCTTTCTCCCTGTCACTTGCTGCTTTCTGGCTGCAGTCACTGTAAAACCGGCAGGGGATTTGGGGGAGTTGTTTTCTTTATGGGAGGAGAGATACAGTGGATTTGCCAAGACACTGAACAATTATAATTATAGGGAGAAGCAGAGTGTTAGTATTATCTTTGGGCTGCATTTGGGCTCTGTAAACTAAGTGCTACAGTAGGTAAGTTGGACAAGTAATTATTTACCTGCAATACTTTAAGAAGCCTGTGTTGTATTAGGATGAGAGCACCTCCTAAACTCCTTCCTTTTCCCTAGCTGGTGAAGTAGGGCAGCACCCTGTATGCTCTAACAAACCAGGAACTGAGCCTTGAAGACTACACGATACGGAACCGTCCATGTCTGTAAGCCCTGACTCGCTGTTGAGGGCTGCAGGGGATCTGGCTGCAGCAGTTTGCTTAGGAGGGTGCAGGAGATAGGAAGGAGAGGAAGGGTCTGAGCCTAGGTTTCCCCAGCTGTCAAGAAAAATTTTTGCTTGGGTCAGGAAAATGGAAGTATTTGATTTCTTGAGTCTCTCCAGATTTCTTTCAGTGCTGTTGTGATGCGGATGAGTGTCTCAGCCTACGTAAGAATCCCCAGAAGGGATCTCAGGAGATCCTTTCTGCTGTGTTGCCAAAGATATGAGCAACTCTGCCTCATCCATTTCTGACAGATGCTTGTTAACTTACTCCTAAAGACCTTGGTTGAGGGCCAGAACTCTGTTGAACTTGGCTTTGTGAAGCCTTAGCTGCTGAGGGCCAGGTTCTGCACTGATGGTGATACTCTTCCAGATGGTCACCCGGTTTGGTTGAGAGGGTTGAGATTTGGCTGCATGTGAACAGGTAGAGGGTCTGGGGGCCCTGTGGAAGGAATTGCTGTGAGCAGGAGGTGTGCTGTGCTTGGACAGAAGTGTTCTTCACAGCAGGGTAAATCCATCAGCCTGCTGAAACGGTACGTGCATGAATTCCATGGGTGGATGGGAAACCTTAACAGATCTGTGGGCCAGTTTGGAGTAATGATACCCCTCAGTATCCACTCTGTGCAGGAGGAAGTGTTAGTAGTCTTCCTGTGCTCCATATGGACATAGAGTTAAGCCTAATGAAGCGTGGCTGAGCTGAAGAAGCTGGATGGGTGCTGGAGAGGAGGCTGAGCTGCAGATCTGATGTGGCAGCATCAAGGTTGTGCTCAGCAAAGGGTAAGTACAATTTTTAGTCCTGCAGAACACCCTTAGTCGTGCTGTTGCAGTTGCATGTCCCCAGGTCAAAAAGGAAGGGGGAGGGCTTTCACTTTTAGTGTGCAGTGGGTGTGAAACATTTGATATTTAAGCAGAGGGCTGTTCCTGCAGCTGCAGTAGGCTCGGCTGCCTCCCTAGGATGAGATCTTTGAAGAGAATCATGTTATCAGGCCCAGGGAACCACTTGATTGTGCAGTTTCATCCTCCCACTCTTCACTGGGGAGGCCTCAGCAGAGCGTTTGCAGTTCTCAGTCACTGGGGTTGTGAAAAAGAAAGGAGGGGAGAGAAAAGGGGGTGGTATGTGGCCTCCAAGTGACCCAGAAATGATGCTGTCTGCATCATCTGACAAAGCAGAAATAACATACTGTAGTGCTTGGGCAGTGCCCATTGTCTCAGCCTCAGGCATGACTGAAGGTTCAAAGGAAAATCCATCTGGTGTTCTACCTCTCCCTGTCCCTCTACCTCTCTCTGCTTTTATTTACTAATTTCTCTTCAGATGCTTTGTTTTCCCTCCTCCAGAGCCCACCCTGCCTGCACACCTTTCTGCTGCTTTGTGTTGGGGGATCCTATTTTGCAGGGTTTGTTTAGCAATACATCGAGAAACGTTTCCTTTTATAAGCAAAACCAAAAGTCCCTAAGTCAGCCCAGACACCCGGGTTCTGCAGAAACCACAGGCTCTTGGTTGTTTCTGTGTGGAACTGCTCGCTTGGCCTTACTCATATATGGCTGGTGCAAATAATGTCAAAAATATCATCCTTTACTGGATTCAGTTCTGTTGGTTTTGAGGGCAAAGCCAGCTGGTGAGAAAAGGAGTCACCTCGTGTTTTAGGATACAAATCATTCCTTGAAATGTTTTGTGTAGCTTGTCTTCTGATGTTGGGGTGTGCCTTTTGCTCCTGTGCAGCTCTTGTGCTTGCCTTGGAAATCCCTGTTTGAAATCCATGCGTCTGAGGTAGCTCTGAAGCCTGTGAGATTCTAAGACTCTCCAGCTGAATCCTGCATCATCTGAGTGTTCCTAGTGAAAGCACAGATGGGAAAGATGGTTTTCCGGGTGATCGAACGAAATGTTCTATGAACAGGTTTGAATGAGTTTTCATTGCAAAGCAAACATATGTCATGTTAAAAGGGTACGGACCCACTCTCTCCATTTCACCAAGCAGATTTGGGTTTAAATCAGTCAAAACGAGGCATTGCTTTTGTTCTCCTTTGAAAAGGGAACAGACCACATTGTTTTAAGGTATCTTTATATTTACAGGTGCAACAAGCCAGTCTTCTGGTCAGAGAGGGGAAATGAGCATTTCTGAGCCTTCAGTTGGTGCTTGGTGATGCTCTGACCAGAGGCTGATAACAATCACAGTAGCTGGGGGCGTTCAGACCAGTCAGCTGCTGAGAGCAGGTTCACAGAAGGCGCAGCTCGGTGTTGGGGGCTGCGAGGACACCTGATTTGTTTTTGGTTGAAGGGTACTGCAGAGCATTGCTTTAATCAGAAGGGTCTGGGATGGCTGACTGCACAGCAGGCCTCGCAGGCAGGCGTGAGGTGCTTGTCCTGGGTCTGCAGATCCCTGGCAGAGCTGAGGCTGGGAGCTCTGTCTTGTGATCCTCCATCCGCCTGCTGCTGGCTCCGGGCACAGCCTGTGGGACAGGCTGAGAAAACCTCAGCACTATTTTGGTGGAATCATTCTTTGGCTTTATTCTTGCATCCTCTTGTCAGGTACTTCATTCTGCTGTATTTCTTTGGGTCTCCTCCAGCCCCAGATAAGCACTGGGGCTCAACAGCACCCTGTTCCCAACCCGTGATTGCCTTGACTACTGCGTGCCGGGGCAGGGGCTGCTCTCCCGAGCATTGCTGCCTTTCAGTCCCAACTGGAGAAACCAACCAGCATTTCTACTACTTTGGTGTTTGCTACTGTCCACCAGTTGGGTATTCCCTCCCTGTTACTGGGAACCAGGTGATGGGACAGTGGCACTGCCGAGGTCAGGGAGGTGTTTTGTTGTGCCACCATCTCCATGGGCTTTCTGAGCTCAGACCACAGGTTCTTCCCCAGCTCTCCACTTTCGTACCTCCAAGCAAGCAGCCTCGCACACAGAGCAGTTTGCTCTGTAAAAATGCAATACTAGTTCTTTCATTTACATGGATCAACTCAGTTGCACCTTTTTTTTTTTCCTTTTTGAACTCAGATGACTTTGAAAAAAGTGTCCTGAAGTGCACTCTCATTGCTGCTGGTCTCTGAATGGCTGTGGAGATCTTTATCAGTTTCTCACATGAATGCTGAGCGTGACTTCAGAGACAAATTTGGCAAGTCAGATTATGACCTTTTTGTGTTCTTCTCAGTGCTCAGGTTGATTGTGAATTTTTTGGTCCGACTTAGGGTTTGTCTGTGTAATGGCACTGGGGAAAACAGGTAAGAGTCAGTTAAAGGTGTGAAGAGAATCTGCTTTCACTGGATGCCTTAAAATGACTCATCTTACTCTCCCCAGTGTCCCATGCAGATAGACTCTTTGATCAGAAGTTTTGTCTTCTGTGTCAGGAGGCAGAAATGCACAATGTCCTTCCCTGGGTGCGGTTCTGCTCCAGCTCCGGTGTCCTCTACTGCAGCAGCTGGTCTCTGAGGCTTCCTAGCAAGCCCTTGCCCTCAGGGTCCTCTTCTTGGCAGGAGGTTAATAGAGGAGTTCCTTCCTGATTAATTCCTGTCTGAAGGAAGGGAGATGATTTGCATTTCTCTTACCCACATGTAAATGCCGGGTCATACATTGATCTGATCCTTCTCAAACTTCCGCCACTGGCTTGTTAGATTGCGAGGCAGTAAGTGCTTGTAGGCTTGGAAGTATTGGTGTAAGCTCATATTTATCATCTTTTTAAGTGCTGCCAGACTTCATGAGATTTCATCTCCTGGGACAGGAGAAATGTGATGTCTTTTTGAACATGTGCTTGATTTGTTGATTAAATAATGACAATTGTTCGGTTTGGGTATTGCAAAACCCCTTCTAAACTTTGCTTATGTTTCAAGTCATCAGGAAAAGTTGTAGGTATCAGCGGGCAGAACGTTTTAAGTTGAGTGAAAATGTGAAAACATGGCCTTTGGTTGTGAAATGTATGACTGAAATGATCTGGGTCTCAAACTGTTGGTATTCTGAAGGAATCTTGGCTGACACTTTGGTATAGCAGGGTCCCTCTGGCTGTCCCCAAGTTGTTTAATGTGTCATTTCCATTCTGTGCCTCAGTTTCTTTTTTTTTTTTTTTTTTTTGTGAACTGTGTTCTTGCTGCAGTTATAGTGTATTCTAAGATACGAGGATTAAAAGCATGAGAATAACCTAGGAAAAACTGAAGAAAAATGTAAACTCTTTTAGCCTCTGCCTGGCTGTTTGTTTGGATCAATTTCATTGCACTCAGACTGACTGGGCTTTGGCCAAGTAGAAAAGCTGGAATAAGGTACCACTTTTCTAAACGTGAATAAAACATAGTTGACAAAAAGCTAAGAGACAGCTGACCCCCAAATGCATGAAACTTCTTTTCTCTGGTTAGGGACCACAACAAATTCCGTTAGAATGTGATTTCTGATAAGTTACCCAGAGGTCAGAAATATTTGGGCTGCAGTTTGCATACTGAATTCTTCCAGCTCATGTTTGTAATACCTCCTTGCTTGCCAAGGACTCCTGAATTTTGCACCCTGGTGGCAGTGAACTGGTTTGACAGAGCCCATTGCTTTCTTGCGCCTCATCTGCAGAAATGCAGCTGAAGAACTTGGGTATGTTTGTTTTTTGTCCATAACCACTAAAACTCCCAACTGTTGGCCTGAGGTCATGGATATGGGCAAACTTCTATCTCAAGAGATTTGCTGTTTATTTTGGATAAATAAATAAAAAAGTACAAGCTTAGCAGTTTTTTTCTTGACCATCTTGGGCCTGATTCTCATGTATGCTGTAAAGGGATATTCATTTAAAAAATGCTCTAAGGCAGAGCTGAAGGTTCATCCAGGACCATACCTTTGACCTGTGCAGCTCTTAGAGCAAATCCTGGCCATCAGCTGCACCAGGCAGGGAAAAGGAGAGCTCTGACACCTCGTAAGCAGGGATTTGCTCCAGCTGCTCCATATCCTGCCCCTGTTCCTCTTCTCTCCCATCTCTGTGGGCAGTTGGAGCATCACTGCCTCTGGTGTGGGGTTTGCCTTTTTCCAGGAGCAGGCTGTGCCACTTGGCAAGCAGGCCGTGAATAACTTACTATGGGCTTTATCTTGCCGTCTAGTTTGTGGTTGGAGACCTGTATGTTGTTTGTGGGTTTTTATGTGCGTCACTGACCCCAGTTTTATTATATTCTCAGAAAAGGGTTTTGCAACAGCTCAGCTATTAAAGCCAAACCATGTAGTTTAGTTAGAAGTCTGGGCAGGAAGTAACAAAATGAAATTCATCCTAGGGGAGAAGCGTGGTGCATGTAGGGTGGGAAGAGAATGCAAATATACTATTTATAGGTCTAGGGAAAAACAAATTTGGACTTGAAGAGTAAATGTGAAGGAGTTATCATGGGAAAACCAGACTTGGAGATCTCAGATACTCAGTTTCACGCTGTCAGACTACTTTTCCATTTTTGAGAATTATATTTTAATTACATCCCAGTGAAGAAGATTGACATCGAAATCTGTGCTGCACAGAGTACCTTCCAGCAGTACCCTTTTAGTTTATGCTATGGATGAGACTTGTCAAGTGAAAATATTTGAACCCTGTGGTTTTTTAAGCAGTCCAAAACCAGCACCTGCTGCAGGGATTTGGTGCGGTTCAAGGCGGCGGAGCCATGTGCAGGATGGAAGAGGAGGCAGATTATTTAATTTGCTCACAGTCAGACAGCAGGTCCGTGGCAGGGCCAGGAGTGGAATCCAGCTCCCTGGAGCCCAGGTCCGTTCTCTTATTCATTAAATTTGATGCCTCTGGTGTCACATTGAAATTAGTGAGAACTTTTGGGGGGTGTGCAAGAGTAGTGGCTGTAGCTCAAGGCTATTCTTCCCCAAAGCAGCATGCTGTCCTCGGGGTACTGCAGCTTGTAATAGGATAATGTGGGGCCATACACTTTTGGTATAATTTCTTTTACTTAATTTGTGCTCTTTAGTTCATAAATCGATGCTCAGCCCATCCTGCCTTCCACGGGGGTTTTTCCAACAGATTCCCACACTTTGTCTTGCCACTGTCAGTGCTTGCAGTTCTCTGCTCTAATATGAGGTCATGTGCTACTTTTAAGGCACTTGCATATAATTAGTGTTACATACAACTAAGCACAAACATCTAGCTTTAGAGTGTGTGCTGATACCTCATCCTGCTTTCAGGAAACTAAATCTTGCCTGCTGGGAGGTCCCACACTGAAATCACAGGTCACAAGCAGACTGAGGAGTGGAGCTGCTACTTTACACAAAAGCCTGGCTATACCAGTTTCAAAATCACTTTGCAAACAATCTTGCTTTTTCCCTAGGTGCTCAGCAGTGCTGAGGTATGCCCAGGAATGGGGAAGGGGTGAGGTGACCCCGGGGAAGAGGCAGGAACATACCGCAGTACCCTGGGAATTCTGCATACCATGGCTTACAAACACCCAGCTGACTTGTTTGCCTTGGGCTGGATTTTGTGGTTACAGTTTGTATATCAAAGTGCTCGTCGTCACTGAACCTTGCTTGGAATGGCCTCCAGAAAAGAGAAGGCTTGGCTGATTTCTGCCTTTCTTCCCCTTTCCATGACATATCTGTTGCACAGCTGGGAAGCTATTTTTGATTTATGTAGGCTGACTTCTGGCATACTGGGGCTATTGAGTAGTCCTCAAATTTCCAGCAACCTCTTCTTCCTGCCTCTTATTAGGGGACCTTCCCCCTCTATTCACACCAGTTCTTCATCGGTGTTATGTCCTCCATTCCCACCCTGTGTTCTCAGTTAACCTCGCTTCTAGCCCATGGATTGCCAAGATCCCCCCTGCTTTGAGAAGGGGGTGGGTGTGTGTGCTCCCCTCACTTATCCTGGCAGGGCTTTGACTGTCCTGTTCCTGTCTTTACCTGCAGCAAAGGTAACTCTTTCTCATTCTAATCTCTTCCTCCCTAATGTCTTTTGAGTGAAGAAGCCAGAATACAAACATGATGCATTTGGGGCAATAAGAACCAAGAATCTTGGGAGGAATGAATCCCTAATGACAAGAATGTAGGTTTCTCCTGTTAAAAAAAGGAGGTTTAGGTCAGATAGACAAAATTCCTGGCCAAGATCCATGATAGTGTTCAGTGTAAACTGTGGAACAGTTGCTTTAACTGTAGGAGCCAGTATTTCCAGCTCCTCCCCCTAAGACAGGAGTTGCCCCCTGGATGGGCACAGAGTTACTTGCAATGGGTGGGTAAGGCACAGAGTCCCATCTGATGTGGGCCATAGGATGTAACTCCAAGCCATGAGGCAGGGGAAAAGTGCAAGGAGAAGCAGAAAAACTTAAACCAAGCACTTAGCAGGGAAATAGTTGGAACAGCATCTCCAAGCTCGTTTCTGATCCGACTGTGAATGGGAGAGCTCCCTGGGTAGGCTCTTATGGGACAACACGTCTGAGAGTGAGGAAGCAGAAGGTCATGACTAGGGCAGCCAACAGCATCATATGTGCCCCTTGTCTGCAGTGTGTGAACTCTGCAGGAACAGAGCACACGTGCTCCAGAGACACCAATTTAGGAGTACGTACAACCCAAGGTACAACTGTGGAGGAGAGTGTAGCTGACAGCAAGTTTCAGAGTCAGGGTACAGGCAGAACAAGCTGTGACAGTGTTTAACAGTCACACAGTCACACCAGCATATAGCACGATGCTGGGGGATCAAGCTGACTTGTCTGTAATGGGCGCAGGGCACCGTGTTCCCGTGGCTCTTGGTGGTGCCCAGAGCTCTGCTGAGCCCATCGCCAGCTCTCTCCAGTTTGGCAGAAGAGGAGTTTCCTGCAGGTGTCTGACTGGAGAGCAGAGGGTGGAAAAAAGGAAGTGCTGTCGTCCCCTTTTCATAAAAACAGGTTCTGAGACTGAGAACGATTGAGTGGGATTTCCAAGGTAATTTCTTTTAGGTCTTATGCTCCAAAGCCATGTTAGGAAGTTATGGTTAAAGGGTTCCTCTGGTTTCAGCTGCAGCTCTCCCAGACTGATGAACAGGCCAAAAGCATTTGGCTCCCTTTGAGGGTCATTCAGTTGAGATCAAATGTGGTATCTTTTTTCCCTATAATACGTGATATAGCCTTTATCTAGTTGTCTAGTTCTCTTTCCCATGTGTAACTGAGATTGTGCACACAAGTCATGTATAGCATCATTCAAATACATAGAGCGAAAATATTTTGATCAGAAACTTAAAAGGAGAGATATTATTGTGGTCGAAGAACCTGTGTTTGTTTTTTTCTTTTCGTTTGTAGTCTCATCTTGTCCCAAATGGTAAATTTGAGAGACTGAGAACATGATGTAGTTTATAAATCACGGATCAGCTAACTTGCTTTGAGGCACTGTTTTGTTAGGAAGGTTTTGAAGCTTAATTCTGCCCCATGGGAATGTGTGACGTAATGAGAAATCTTTTGAGAATATTTTCCTTTTGATAAGCAAACCTAGGGCACAAATAGTATTCCTTCTTGCCATATTACTTTGCTCTGTCTGAAGTGAAGTTTTCTGTGTTAATGCATTTGTCATGAGATGGTCAGGGGATAAAAGCTTTGGAAGAAAACTCCAGAACAGAATGGAAGATGTACAACGATCATCTGGTCCAACTGCCACAATTTTTATTCTTTTAGGATCATTGGTTTTAATGTTGATTTCATAATAGAAATGCCCATCAGATAAGGGGCCTCAGAGTCTTTGGGTACTTTGGCTCTTCCTGCCTTGGTCATCTTCTAGCCCAAATGAAAGCCAGATGTAAGAGAACGTAACAAACATATGGGAACGCCAGATGAGCGGGCAGACAGTCCTGCAGGTTAGACAAGCAGTGCCCACAGCATCCAGAGGGAGGTTGTGTGTACGTGTGCAGCGCCTTTAAACTGAGTGTAATTAATTGGTTTTGAAATGGTTTGGACACCCTTTCCTGTTTTTGCCTGACACCCAGCCTCTGCACAAAACTTCTGTGGATACTGGTTCCGAGAAGACTCCTGCAGGAGTGGTTCCTGCAAGGTCCTGCCTTCTGTGAAATGGTGGAGAGTAGAGATGCTCAGTGTGAGGGAAATACTTCCCTGCATGCATTTACTTGAGTGCTTGTGAAAGTATGTCATTTCTGTATCATGGAAGAGCCCCGCTCACAAACCAGCATCCCCTCCCCGTTGGCTATCTCCCCTACAAACAGAGCCTGGGAAGGTGACAACACATCCCAAGGAACTTAACACTTTACTTTCTGGATTCCAACAGGTGAAACTGATTGACTACATCCACAGACAGCGGCAGTGTAAGCTGAGCGTTCCCCTCAACGACAGGACAGCAGAGCTCAACAGCTACCCGAGATTCCATGACTGGTTAGACATCGTCAATGTAAGGAAGGAAGTTGTACAGGTAAGGGGAGGACAACTCTCGGTGCAGACCCTTCCCACCCTGGTGAGATGTTTCCAGCTGCCTCCTAGGTTTGAGTTTCCTCAACTTACAGGGAGTGACCTTTGGTGGAAAGGGTGTTTCCTTGCTCACAGAAGCAGCGGCCACCCTGTGTGAGCGCTAAAATACTGCCTTCCCTTTGCTTTCCTCCCAGCATTAGTAAGGATTTTCTCATAATAGCATCTGAACAATGCCTCACATCTATTGCTTGGAATGAGACCAAGGTCCTCCATGACCAGGACCTCCTCTCCTGCTCACCCAGCCTGAGAACGATGCTATTCAAGAATAATACTACTCAGCCATACTCTATGCTGTGTCCAGTACTGGCAAAAAAAAGGACCAAGAGTTAAAATTTTGTGGACTGACATAGCCTGCAAATGGACAAAAATATTGAGTAGTTAAAGCCTATTTATTTCTAAAAGCATACATAAATTAGAGAAGATCCAAAAATAGCCAATAGATCTGTGTCCCTCTAAACTTAGACCAGCAAAAAGGGTCAGGGTTGGAGTGGATTCCAACCCAGTAATGGGCAGGTGCATCTCGATAGGAATTTTGACTGGGTGGGAGTCTTTGCTCAGAAAAAAGTATATTTTCCATTTTATACACATCCCCCCTTCCATGATTAAGTCTCTGATTCAAACTGATACCAAAGAACATTGCATCAGTGTAAAGAACAGAATGAGTGACTCTGCTGTGGTGCTCTGCGTGGTGACCAGCATCACCAGTTCATGCTCACAGACCATGGCTCCGTCTGATCTTTGCAGTTTAATTCTCAACATTCAAATCACTGGAATCATCTTTACTGCCCAGAATAAATGTGACACTTCTGCTGGAATCAGAAATGACCAGATTAGCCAAGGCCTTCAGCTCCTGTCTCTGACACTTTATTTTTTGGAAGAGGAGCCTGAAACCCTGGATGCATTTAGGTGGTTACTGGGAGTCCAGGGCTGCAGGGCAGATTGCTCCCTGGGGCCTGGACTCTGCCTGCCTTCCCTGTCTGTTCTGTGCTGGGGACAACACAGTTCGCTGTAACATTAATGACAATGTAAGTAAAGCTCAGTCCACTGACAGAAAAGGCTTTTTCCATTCTTTTTCCCATTTTTGGCTCTGCAGCCTGGCTCACAGCGTTCCCATTCAGTTTCCTCTGATCCTTACACAACCAAAAATTTACTTGACTTCAGCAGGAACCTGACCAAGTGAAAAATGCAGCAAATTTTCATGGAGGCTATTCCAGCGTGGTCCTGTTGTACCTGAGCAGACTCTGGTGAAATGGGATGAGTTCAAGACCAAGTTCCCTTTATTTCCTACTGTTTATTTTGAATGTGCTGCTGGATCTTGCCTTCCAGCCCAGCCAGGTTTTGGGAGCAGAGCTAAGGTGTGACAGTGACAACCAGAGAACAGAAAAAACAGCCTGTTGCTGTGGCCAAACTGCCAGGCTCCCAACTGTTGTTGGTTTCTAAGGTTACTGGAATTGCCTGAGCCTAAAAGAATGTCTTTGTAGCTCTTTTTAAAATCCTTTGTGATGTCTGCAGAGCTGGGGGAAGGGAAGAGGTAAAGAGGAAGGGGGGGAGGGAGGTGGACAGTTCAAATCCACCACATCCTGCTAAGTCAGGGACCAATCAGGGTTGAGACTGCCCTTCCCTACGTGTGGTCACTAAACAGGGTGAATATACTCGGGTTTGGTCCAAGGCAGGAAGAGAACATTTTCCAGCTGTTTATTATTTTTATTCATGCTCTCTCGCTGCCCCCTCCCAAGCAATGACCAGTGTAATGAGCCAGGTCCCTTCTGCTCTCAGGGACAGGAAAACAAGAGGTGTACAAAGCATTTAAATTCCTCTGTCATTCCAAATGTACAGATATTTTTTAAAAGTTCTGCATCCATTACATGCAGCTGCAGACAGCTTCTATAGCATTTCTATTGGCTGGACAGGAGAGCTGCAACACCCATCGGGTCATTAAAATGACTTGTGAGTAGGCCTGTTGGAACAGGCTGTAATCTGGGGGAAGTGGAAATAGCTGGGCTAATAAACCAGTTGCTCTGTTCTTGCAGTGATGGTGGGAGTTTTTTTCGGTCCTGTTATTTCACTGGTTAGAAAATAGCAGTGGAGCCAGTGGTGGTGGGGAATTGGGGCACGGACAGTACAGGGGAGATGTTTGTCTGGGGTGAGCTGTCAGTCAGAAATGTTAGAGGTGTTGTGGGATCATCCCTGCCGCTGCCTAGAGTTCAGACAGTGTGTGAGCCACATTTTGGGAAACGACTGACAAGAGGAGCTTTAATAGTTCAGTTATTAAGAGATATAGAATGGTTTTCCTTAGCTTTACGCACGCGGCCTGTGCCATGGTTGGGGAGAGAGGTGGTCAGGTCAGACAGTGAAAACCAAGACGCTGTTCCCTCCCTGATCCTATGGCTGGTGTACAAGGTACACTGGGAATGACTGGGAACAACTTCCCAGCTCAAAGATACTGTTAACTCATCTGTAAAACCAAAATAGTCACACTGGATTTCCTTCTTAACGCTTCCAAAATGTGCTATAGAGAGAAGGAAAACCCCACAAATATCATGTAGTGTATTCCCATCAGGGACACAGCCCGCTCTTCTTGAGACTTCAAGGTCCTGAAACTCCTTGGAGAAGGTGTAGAGTCCCAGAGAGTGGCTGTGACAGAGCCCTTCCCCAGCAACCTCTGCAAAACAGCAGGTACAGGCGAAGGGCTCTCCTGAGGCCTCTCAGGGACACACCAGGAGAAAGGCTTGTGGCCGTGTTTTTTTTGCTTTTTTTAAATGGTTCTGATTCTCTTTGCATTTCTAGTGTTGCTGGAGGGGATATTTCAAGACTGTGCTAATCTGTGACATAATACCTTTGAAAAACAGCCTAATTGGAAGCAGTTTTAAGCTCAGGGGTTGGAGAAACAATGCACTTTTTCTCTCTCTCTCCTCCCCTCCCTGCTCTCCCCCCCAGTCCTCTCCCAAATAAAGCTGCCATGCGGGGAAGCACAGAAGCTCCCAGGCTCTCCTGTCAGAAATAGAGCACCAGCTCTAATTTAGAATATCTGCTGACTCCTCTAGTCCAGAGCAAAGACTATTTTTGCTCAGTGACTTGGTCTAGACATTGTGAAGCTCGAAAGCTCTTGCTGTTATAATTGCTGTCCTGTTGTCGGGCTCTTTTCTTTCTTTGAAAACCTATATTTAAAACAAGAATAATGACTGCTTGTAAAATCCTTTAGTTCTGGAAGAGATTATAGTAATAACAATGCACTGTTTATGGCGTTGGGCAACAGCTAAAACTCCTGTGAACATGGATAAGAGTCAGCTGGTCACGCTGCCTAGAGGGAAGGGGCTGTTCTGTGTGGACCTCGCAGCCTTGGAGGTAGGTGCTGAATACAGGCTTCCAGTCTGTGGTCCTGTTAGCTCTCTGTGAATACACAATTCTGAGGGGTAAGGAAACTGGGAAACTTTGAACCCCCACCCCAACTTGTGCTATTTCTGTTTCTTTGTTATTGTTCCTCTAATCGGTTGCCAGACAGATTTTTATCGTAGAGAACGGTGGGTAGTGTGGAGCAGGCTCTGCTTTGGAGCTGGACTAATATTGTTCTGTGACTCTCTTTTTAAGTGTTTTTCTAGGAAATGCTGGAATCCTTGGTTTGGCCAGAAGTCCTAGAGATGGATTAGCACTGTGTGCACATGGTTTAATACCAGAAATGATGTGTAAATGGTTAAATATGGTGGTTTGAATCTGGGGAAAGAGATACTTAAACTGAGAACTAGAAAAGGCAGAACAAGGAACTGTACAGACAGAAGCTCTACCTAAGCTTTGTAGGGGTCTCCAGTGGGTAAAAGTTGCACTGAAAAATACACTGGTCTGGATTGTTCTGCTTCCCTTGAAAGCTGGAGTCAAGAATTGACAGGGGGGATGAAGGAGAATGTGAACAGAGCTGTGTCCCTACTGTTAGGCTGATGGAAGAAATCTCTTGCAGAGCTACTCACTAGGTTTTGGGTTTAGGGCTTGTATAAAAAAAAAAAATTAAAAAAATATCTACTGGCTTATTTTCTTTAGCACAGAAAAAAAAAAGTCCTGTCTTTACCATTGTTCTTCCCAGAAACATCACTATTATATTTGTTCCCGTATGTAACTTGTCACCGTCTTAAAAAGTAACTTAAGAACATAGTAATCTCCTTATCATCTTCTGAGACGTGCCCGAACCAGCCCTGTCCCCGTGAGGCAGGGGTTCCAGTCAATCAAGTCTGGGAAGCTGTTTTTAGAGTAGATAACTGTGGTGGGCAGGAGGGGCAGATCCTGCCCCCGCGATGGCTGGCTGGAGGCAGGACGGGGCCACCAGGGAGACTGTGGGAGCAGATGACATGCTGTGCTTGGGTCTGGTTTATGGCCCTTCCACTATGGGGAATGTATTTGATTCCCAGTGCATACTTGTTTTTCCTAATAACTCCTGTTTGCTTGTGCAGCTTGTCTCCTTCTCCATTTAGCGTTTATGCCGAAGACCTAATGTCTTAGCAGCAGCCGGTGAGCAAGCTGGGGCAGTGCTGGGCACACCAGGGAGCAGAGCAGGACAGGCTCGTGCCTTGGGTGTGAATTGTCTGTTCAGGGTGTCCTGCTGCCCCTGTACAAGCCTGTGGAGGTGAGGCACTGGCGTAGGGTTGATCCTGGGAGACCTGGGCAGATGGACTCACGTGGACTGTGATCCTGCTTGTAGTGGATGGTGCTGGTCAGCTCTCGGAGGCACGGTGTGGGTTTATGTGTGTGCATCCTCACTTCGGTTGGGGAACAGCAGCAGCAGATCTGCCCAAGCCTATCAGGTTTCCACAGCTGCATCCTCTCATCTCTTTCTGTCACCGTATCTGCATGGGCAGACACTGAGGACTTTGGCCAATTGCTGGGGATTTCCATGGCTCTGGCAGCAGCAGCAAGGACTGGACTGCTAGATAGCAGAGATCCTCAATGTGCTAATTGTGTCTATGCAAATGAAGTCTGTCCTGCAGGCTTCCTGGATCCAAAACCCCATCCCACCTTCCAGCTGTAAACAGCTCTTGGAAAATATTCTGTGCTGTTTCCAGGATTCCCTTCCCCTGCCAGGGGGTCCAGGTGCCCCTCACAGATGTGTTCACTGGGAATGGTTTGTGGCAGGAGGCTCACGCTCAGGATCTGCAGTGAAACACTGCTACTGCTGCCTCTGTCTTCCCACAGAAAAGCAGTGACAGCAGCAACCCTGTCCCCAAAGAGCAAACTGATGGGAATGCCCTGAGCCTGTCAGCTCCCCTCCATCTCACCTGCAGCGTGAGGGGGAACAGCAGAAAGGGAGATGGTACGTGAAACCACAGCCTGTATGCTCACAGTGTAATGCAAGCTGGAAATTTCACGTGAGAGGCTTTCCAGAAGGCCCATAAAATCTCCACAAATACAATGCTTTTTCAGTACCTTCTTCACTGGACACCAGAAAACTAGAGCAAAATCACAACTAGCAGGCACAAGATGTTCTTAAGGGCATCCTTACATGCTTTGCTTAGGGCTATCAGTGGGAATTTAAGCACCTTATGTAATGGGCTTTCTCTTCTAGCATCTGCTGCTGAACAGGAGGGCGATGGGTGAGGGAATGTATTGATTTAAGAGGAGTCATCTGTGGCCTTGACAACTGCCCAGCTTTATGGGAAGAGCCATGTCTACTGGGTTGAGGAGCCAGTCAGACCGATTCTGCAGCACTAGCAGCAGCATTAGCTCTGGAGGTTTATCTGTATAGAGGAATCTTTACCAAAAATAACCCATCTACTATGTTAGATACCAGCATTTTTGCTGCATTTCAGGGATTTAAATTGGACACTAGACAAGATTAAAGACCTTCTTATACTACAGTGAACTCTTCACCCTGACTAATTGAGACTAACCTTTGGATGGCTTCTTGCATACACCGTGGTTTACTTTTCTCTCTTTTAACCGCGTGTACCACGAAGTGCACAGTGTGTGTGTCTGAGAAGCAGGAGGGCTTGCTAGAAAAGTCCTCTTCCTTCTTGCAGAGAGGAACAATTTCCTGGTTTGGGCTTTTTACCCTGACTTCTGCTGAGCAATGTGTGTGGTGAGTAAGGCTTCAGATTTTACTGGCAGTTTTGAGGTGATGAAAGATTGAAAGCAGGTTCTGTCTCCTCCTGCTTTTTCTTTTTTTTTTAATCTGACCTTATTACTAGAGTAGTATCTGAATGTCTTACATCTCCCCCTCTCATTGTGTAGGCAAGGTGTGCCCAGGGAGATGGTGCTTAGCTTGGCCCCAGTGTGAACTTTAAGCTGCCTTTTTTCCAAGCTGTATAGATTTTAGAAGCCCCAGCTCCCACTAGGAAGCAGATCGAGAGAGGACTCCTGGACCCACATTTCTCACTGTTGGTGCTGAAGATTGGGAGTAACCTCTTTGCACCACGTGCTCTGCTGAGGTGGACACTGTCAGGGCGCTTCACAAGGGACATTCTTCCCCCCAGGCCAACAGCTGAGCCAGAGCCTCCACAGCAACTGAACCTGTTTTAAGAGCCATCTTGAACTTGTGACCTTCATCATTGTCACATTGGCTGGGGGGCTAACGCAGAGCTAAACCACGTCAGGCCAGTCGTCCAGGGATCAGGTTGACCAGTTTTATATTAAGCCATGACATATGCGCAGCACATGAGTGGCTGTTTAAAGAAAGCCTCTTACTTCCCTTCCCTCCCCCCTTTTAAGGCTTATTTCTTTTGTCGTGTGTCCTGGGGGCTGGCAGCAGGTTCAGAAAGTCTGAGCTCTCCCAGCTCAAGGTCACTGGGATTGGTCAAATATAATCTGCTTTTCTGTACTTATACTTTCCTACAACTTGCTATTCTGTCTTTCTCAAATTAAACTGTTGTGCAAAAGAGCAGACAGGACTATACATGCAGCCCCAGGAAAGGGACAGGCTCATGTGCTTGTGTGGGATGGCGCTGGGGACGCAGAGCCAAGAGCACGGGGAAGGGCTGGGGCTGCCCTTTGCTGCTCACTTGGGCCTGGTGTCAATCAGGGCAGCTTTTCACAGCAGGCAGGAGTGGGGCTGCCGGGCACAGGCTCACTTCAGGAAGCGAAAGCACTCGGTTCAGGGGTGCTCGGGCCCTCTGTAGTGATTGTGTGTCCTGGAAGTGAAAGAGACAAAGGAAAAAATGCCCTAACACTTTGAAAAAGCTCAATAGTTTGGAATGCTTCGTAAGTTGTTAAAAAGAATTTTCAAGGCTTTTCTCTGCACCCGGGAAAGCTTGAAAATTAAAAGTGAAAGTTGGGAATTCCTGGTTACAGGGGTTTGATCTTTGACAAAGAAAAGGTCTTCTTTTCTAGCCTCTGCGTTTTGGTTTGGGTTTTGTTTGTTGGGGTTTTTTTTAATTGTTTTATTGGGATTTGCTTTGCTGAGTTTCATGTGATCTCTAAACTGATCTCTGACCAGTCCTGTCCCAGTTGGCCCTGCATCTCAGCTGCTTGCACTGGCCATTTAAAGCTATGGAACTGCCTGGGGTGGATTTCCCGAGGAAATCTTAGTCTCTTCCACTTTACTGATTGACTTACTAATAGCTCTAATAAGTTACTGGTCATGCTTGTGCTGTGCAGAGGCTTGGGAAGTGAGGTGATACTGGGTAACATGACTTGTAGCTTATACTGGGATGGGCAGTGATGCTGCTGCCTAAAACAGCGGCTGCGTAATCTGGGTTGTTTTCTTAACGGGCAGTGGTGGGCATGAGGAAATGTTTCAAGATAATTCCAGAATGACATTGCTGTAATCCCACTTACTCCAAGGCCGTGTAGAAGCATGAAATGGGATAAATGTTGTTGTAAAACACTGGCTTTTTCTTATACTTACTGGGGCAGTGTTACTGTCCCTGCTCTGGAGCACTGGGACACCCGTGGTGGTGAGAAAACTTTCTCCCGTACCAGGCTGTAACTCGCCCCGTGGCTGTGCCCTCTCCGAGCTGCTCATGTCGCTGAAGCCCCCCCTTGTCGTGCTGCTGGACCAAGATACTTCTGTGGGCTGCCCACCCGAGTACGGGGCAGAGGAGTTCAGGGGGTGCTGGGGAAATAACTGAACTGTAGGAGAGACTTGGTTCAATCCTGTTGGTATCAGCCCAGCTCGGCTGGGAATCTGTGTGAGCAAACCTGTACTGGCTTCGTGCTGGGGTATTTGAGCTGTGGAAACCCATTCGGATTTCAGCTCAGATGACCTGAACCACCAGAGCTTTTTGTCCCTTGGAGCATATTCTCAGGTGAGGAGTCCCAGAAGAGTGGATTTTGCGCTGCATTTTCACCGAAATCTCTGTGCTTCCTGCCTTTTTACCCAAGTGGAAGTTGTTCAGGAACAAGCTTTTGGGCCAGTCTTACTCCTGCGTCTTGGTGGTGCAGGTGTGCAGAAAAATCAGTAATACCCAATGTCAGACAGAATATTTGTGCTTTTGTTATTTTGCTAATATTAAATATAGAAGAACAAGAAACTTTACCCAGACTTGATTGAACTCTGGCTCTGCTTTGTGCTTACTGCTCATTTAAATTCTCGCTGCTGTGTTCTGTGTTCATCCGGGTCAGGACATGTGANTATTTGCTCCACATAACAGTTACTAAAAATGGAAACGATGTGATTTACTCTTTGTGTTACCACCTACAAAGCTCCAAAGGTTGGGGCTGTTTCTAGCACTGTCAGAGCTAAAACTCACGTGTAAGATCTCAAAGGCACAAACTGGCATTAAGAAAGCCATGATTGCTAAAGGACATTCAACAACATTCAAATTTGATTTATAGCTGGAAGCAGGGTTTAAGAATCCAGAGGATTTCGAGCTTTTTGTTTCTCCAAGCAGTGAGCCACACTTTTGAGCTTCCCCTCCCAATAAAAGCTGATCCCCTTTCATACAGCTCGATTCCAGGAGTAGGAACTTTAGGAAAGAGGCCAAATTGTGAAATTTGTGATCTCACTGTGAGAGTAGCAGCAGAGAGGTTTGTTTAGGCAAAACTTTCAGGGAAATTCCTGGGTATCTGGGCTAAATATCCTGGTTTTGTTTATTAACCACAATTGCTGCAGACTTACCCTGGAAACATTTGAATGGGGGAGGAGAGAGGCACAGCTCAGTTCTGCCAGGAAATACCAGATCATTTCATGCTTTCCAGTCTCTTGTATCTTTTGTGTCTGCCTGATCTAAACCTTATCACTTTGGGGGCTTTGGTGTATTAAGACAAGAGTGCAAGGAATTCTGCACAAATATCTTTCCAAGCAAGATACGGGTAAGGCTGGTTCTCTAATGAAGGAAAAATTGCCTGAGGGGGAGGCTGCTATCACTTTGTCAAAACACTTTTGTTTAACAAAAGAAGTCATTTTCCTCACTGCCTTTACTTTTCACTTCCCTGCTGAAAAGCCAAACACCTTTATCTGACATTTTTTTCATGTTAAAAAGGCCTGGTTTGTTGCTGATTGCTATTTTTAACGAAAATGTTAAGCTGTCATTAGTAGCTCTTCAAAAATACTGAGTGAAAACTTTCCACAAGAGGAGGAGAATATTTCAATCACCTCTAATCCTAACTTAAATACCAGAGAATGACCATAACATCCCAGTGACACAGAGAACACTTGACCATCCACCTGGTCCCTGGTGGTGTGGGGAGGAGGGAGAGCAGCTGGTGAGACCTACCTGTGGTCACCACTGACTCAGTGACCCTTGAGAGAGCTGCTCTACCAAACTGAGTAAATCATGAGTCAGAGCAGGCAGTGAGACAGTGGCACTATTTAAAGTACATCAAAATGACACGTGACAGTCTTATTTACATACGTATATTAAAAAAAAGTAATCTGTATCATCTTGTTTTTCTGCAGAGAATACCAGAGGAGCTAACCTTAGATGCCTTACTAGAAATGAACGAGTCAAAGGTGAAGGAGACAATGAAGAGATGTGGGGCCAGAGATGAGGAGTGCTCCAGGCTCAACGGGGCACTGAGCTGCTTACGGAAGGTGGCTGAATCAGGTACAGAATTGCCTTGCTGTTCTATGGAATTAGTTTCTTGGCAATCCAGCCCCCATCCTGCTTCCTTTCATATGAGACAGTCTGCAAAAACCTCTGGAGAGTGTCTTGGGGTATACCCTGTGACCAGTGCCAGGTTCTGGCTCCTGGGTGCATGTGAAGTTGCAGCAATCAAATGCATCAAGAGCTGTGGACTGGAATTGGTTTTGACAGCATGTCCAATACATAAATAAATGGAAATAAACATATATAGAAGTATCCTCTCCTACTCAATAGTCTGAAACTACATCCTTATTCCATCTCTGTTCAGGGTTGTGGATAATGCTGCAATGAATCCTCTATCTTTCAGTGCACATATCCTCAACCTAACGAATACAACTGCGTTTCTTGTAGGTAATCCACTCCCCAGATAGTGCTAGCACAGACAGAAGGTGTAATTCTGTTTGGCATTACTTTGCTCAGAAGCCTGAGCATTGTTCAGGTCAGTGCTTTGGAAGAGAAAAACATTGCTCCCACACTGGGTAGACACCCCTTTATCCCTGCGGAGCTTGTAGGGTGCCAATTGATTCTCTTCAAAACCACTTGCCTCCTGCTGTCTTTCTTTCACTGCTAGAATTGTCAGAATCATTAGCCAAGTCCCAATAGCACATTCAGTTATTTCAGATGAATCAAACTCAGGATTCCCAGAGCACCATTTCTCTGTCACCTTCCCCAGGCTGCTTTCAAAGGCATTGTAAAATCTGTGTGTGTGAGAGTGATTCTCACAGCACTCTGGTACTAACCTGCATCAGGGCTTTCTTTGGAGCCATTTTCAGTCTGTCACCGAAATGTGATGTTTCCTGTTGGATTATAAAGATTAGTTAATGGAAAAGTCAGCAAACAGTTCCATATTTCCTTTTCTTTCTTGTCCTGGTCTGTCAAATATTTCCCATCCATACTGTGGCAAAGCCAGCCATTGTTCAGAAGTCAAGACACTCAATTATTATAGAGAAATTACTTTTTAAAAAAATCCAGATATATCATTTCTCTTCAGGTCAACAGGACATCAGGGCCTGAAGATTTGACTTTTCACCTTGATTCAAGTAATTAAGAACACACTTAAAATTAAGACAGAGAATTATCCTGATGAATTAAGCCTCTGAAATTATCTTTCCTGCTTTGCTGTCTGCAGGCCTTTGTACCTTTTTTCCCCCGTTTATACCCAGAACTGGTCTAGAAGCTGTACTGGCTCATTCTGAACCACAGCACTAGGTGTTGTAGAGGCAGTGCTGGGCAGGATGTCCAGCTGTCTGTCCAGCTGTCTGTCCCGCTGCAGCTCTGTCTCATACAGGCTGATCAAACACAGCAGCTCCGTGCTGAGTGCTGTGATCAAGCTCCAGGAGCCAGGTGAGTTCCAGGCACTGGTTACATGCCCGAGAGAGAGGATCCATGAGTATCAGGAGCTCCTGGAACCCCCTTATTTCCATTTGGCCATTTGCAATTTAAGAGGTATTTAGCAGTTCTGTTAGCTCATATGAAAGAGTGTCCTCTTTTTACCAAAGACCAGTCTGAAAGAGGCTGCCAGGAAACGAGCTTGGCGCTGAGTCCCCACAGGCCATCCAGAGGGATGGGGGTGCCTGTTTTATATCGGTTTCTATAACCCACATTTTTCAGTAGGGCTCAAATCTATTAAAACCCAGCCCAGCTTAGAACCCAGGACCTGATTGTTGATATGCAAAGCTACAGACAGGAAAGACGGGCAGTTACTGCCATTCTCATTTGAAAGGTTACTTCAGCTGACGTTTTGGGTGTCAGGGGAGGAGAAATGAGGCTCAGCCCTTGGCTAGGCACAAAGCAGGGGAAAATCCCCCTGCATAGGCTAAAGCAGCATGATGTAGCTATGTATATATGCCTTGGCTTTTCTTTTCAATCAGTCACTAATGTTGCTGTGGTTGGTGGACAGGCGGGGAGTTAAAAGACGATGTGCTGGTGAACCTGTCTGAGGCACGGCGGGAGAACAGCTCGACAAACCCTGAATCCCCCTGCTCCTCTGCGCCCACATGGACCCCCGCCAAGGGCAGCAGCCAGCAGGCACGCTCTGTCTCCGTGTCCACAATCCCATCTTCAGATTCTCTTGCCTCGAGTCACGGACCTTCTGTCTATGCAGAAAACCTCCTGGACCCTTTTGCATTCCCCGCACACAGTGGAAGGTTAACGCCACGGACTCCTCACAGCATCACCATCACTCCCCCCACCACTCCTCAGGCCAAGAGACGGCATAAGTTTAAGCCACCGCGGACTCCTCCTCCCCCTTGCCGGAAGGTTTTTCAGCTGCTACCCAACTTCCCAACCCTCACACGGAGCAAGTCCCATGAATCACAGCTGGGAAACAGGATAGATGAAGTTCCTCCAATAAAGTAAGCATGAAATTCCTCCTTCCCCACGGGTGGCTGTGTTCATACCAAAGCGCATCCACGCTGTGAGTGTGTACCAAGTATATAATAAAACCTGCAAATTGCTAAACCTCTAAAAGTCAGCACCTGTGGCCAATGACCAGCTTTATTCTGAAACTCAGTGGTAAGAAGCTGGTTCTGCTGTGATTTAGGTCCTATTGATTAAGCCTGGTAGGAGTGCAGAATGTGGCCCCTCCATGGAGCCTGCCTGCCTTGATAGCACTTCTTGTCTGAAGCCAAAATTTGGGTGCACTCCTGTACCCCTCCCTCACAGACCGGAGCTGGGGCTATACCCAGCAACAACTGCCCTTTGTAGGCCGGGAAATACTGGCTGCACAGTGACTTCAGGAGCCTGTGCAAAACCAGAGATGTTTGTAGACCTGACATCAAACACTGCAGGAAAGAGCTGCTGCTCTGTTAAAGTGTGTATCCTGTCCCATGAATATCAATGTCTAAAAAAGATTTTTATTTCTATTTTTTTTCTCTCTAGGTTTGGTAAGAGAGACTTTTACAGGGCTTCGTTTCATTGCTGAGAGAGAACCTGTCCTTGTCAGCTCTCTGTCGATCATCCCTGTGCATCCTCAGGAGACCCTCACTAGGGCCTTCTGTCCCTGAGTTTCTGTTAACTTGAACAGAACCTTGGCCAACTGGAGAACTGCAGGATGTTTATCTGGTCATTTTTGTACCTGGTATTTCATCAGATGACAAAATCAAGGAGAATGACTACTGATGTTTAAAGGCTTAAAGCAAGGGGGTTGGGAGTGCTTGTCTGTGATCTCAGACAGGTCTTACTGGTGCCTTTCAGTACTGGAAATAACCTCATATCTAACTGTTTAGTATCTTTGGATAGTCATATGGTCTGTTTTAAAATCTATACCATCAGCTCTTTTAGGTGCTATTCAGTTCCAAAATTTGTTATATTCACTAAGACTCTTCAGTAAGGATTTAGTCATTTTAACTGTTGTATTATGATTAATCCAGATGACTGTGCATGTGGATGGCCACACTAGATCAGCAATATTCCTTGGAAAAGCGAGGAATTATTCCAGTGCTGAAGATCACAAATGCCTTTAAAAGTTCACTGGAATAAGGGTAAAAAAGAATCTGGTGCCATCTAGGGTCAAGGAAAAAGACTGGCTTTTGTAAGCAGTGACAGTGTCCAGCCTTGCAGCTGTGTTGATGCCTGCAGATTTGAGTTTTCATGAGACTTGCAATGTGGCTACAGGTTTAATTCCTGAAATATGCCAGTGTTGGGGAGTTTTTAGGAAGTGAATGAGTGTGATACAACCACTGGAGTGCTGGGCTGGCATTTTGAAGTCTAGGTCTCCCTTTCTGGACTTGCCAGATAACTAAGTGATCTCACGGAAATCTTTTCGTTCTTCTGGGTCACACTGGCCCTATCTATAAAATGGAGATAATAATTTTCAGTGTAAAAGAATATTCTGAAGCCTATGAACACTGCATGAAAACTGTGTATTTGTGATAAACCAGTTGGGAGTAAAGTCTGACTTTGCACTTTAGAATGGCCTAGACCTAAATCGGATGGGTTTCTGTGATCCCTAAATCAGAGAGATTTAACAAAAAAAAAGGAAGTGTGATGATTCCACCACCCAATTGTGTCTTATGTTGCCTCCATATGAAAAAAATTGAAAGAGTAATATCTGGTAGCCTTACAGGAGAAGGAGACCAGTCTCAGCTGGGCTACTAACAGTGTCATGGCTACTAGTCCTTACCTGTGACAGTGATTGCTTTGTTTCTGCCCAGACTGGTAAGCACCACTTGTGACTAATGCTTCCTTAAAACATCCTTTTGTTCTCCATTAGAACTCTCCCAAGGATCCCCTCAAACGGTACGAAGAGACTTTGGCTTAGCAGTAACACACAGGTGAGCAACACAGGGCCACCAAAGGGCAGGAGCCAGGGGCTCAGAGCGGGGAGGCATCCAGTGCAGGGTGTTTGTGGCAGGGATGGCTCTGAGATGGGTTTGAAGTTGGGTCGGGGGCCTCATTTGCCAAGTTCAGCCTTAACTATGTATTTCAGCTGAATTTCTGTTTAATACATCCCTGATGTGTCCAACTCTTGGAATCCTTGTTCCAAAGCCAGCTGGCTGACGATTCCTTAATGACCAGCACCGCAGCAGTAGCAGTGTAGTGGATGGGCTGGTAGGACCATGCCAGATGTGTGACAAAGCCTTTTCTAAACTGCTTCCACCAAGAGAGGCTCCTCTTTCCTCCCTGCATGGGAAGAGCATATGTTTCCCTTTACTTCCCTTATAGGTTCCTGCATCCCCAGTTCCCAAATCCAACCCAAGCTGGGCTAGCTGGTTCTAGTGCCAAACCTATCCATTTCATTTTCTGGTGAAAGGGCTAACAATCTCACCACCACCGGTGCATCTGTGACTGTGGAGCTGCAGCTTTGAGGACCTGCTAGAGATGTGTACGTGTATGGCCTGTCTCCTTGCCAGAGACACTTCTGAGCACCTCTCAGCCCCATTCCAAGAGTGGAGAACAAGCAACAGGCCAGCAGAGATGGTGCCAGACTTCTTTCAGTTGCTCTTGATCAGAAAAATGAGAAGTCTTTTCCACACCACCACTTCCCCATTTCAGAAAGGGCTAAAGGAGTACAGCCTGTCTGTGACTACCTACAAATGTTAATTTTCCTGTAGACAACAATTAACATCACTTTCCCTCTCCTCTCTTAGGTTCTCTACAAAGTCTTGGTTATCTCAGATTTGCCAAGTCTGTCAGAAAAGCATGATGTTCGGGGTGAAGTGTAAGTACTGCAGGTGAGCACACAGCCATGATCTTTGCCAGAACTTTGATTCACTGAAGTTTGCCAGTGACAAGTATTTCTTGACGTGATGTGCTCTTAACAGCGGCATCAGTTTTTCAGTCAGCTTCTGAACGGGCAAAGGGATGCTTTGGCACAGTTTACATTTAGGTTGGTGGCCTGACACGTAGATACACTGAATTTATCTCCCTGCTACGGCTTTCCTGCTTGATCATGTGCCTGATCTGGTGGTGGGAGCTGGAAAACTGAACAGCAGCGAGGATTCTAGGTTTTGCTTCTTTGTCCAGGTGCTGAGATTTTAGTGCTTCTTGGTCCCAAGATGAGAGTCAGTGAAGGTAACTACATTAAAAAGAAATCAGCTGCTAAGATCCATATACGGCTTTCCTTAGCCTAATGATGCACATTAGAGGATTCCTCATATGAATGCTGCTCTGGGGCCTGGAGCATTCCAGAACTCTGAGATTAGCATGAGAATTACAAATTAAGGGCAGGCTGTGTCTTTTTGGAAAAGAACAAGTTGCTATTTAACACGTAATGTTTCTCTTTCAGATTAAAATGTCACAACAAATGTACTAAAGAGGCACCTGCTTGTAGAATATCCTTCCTTCCCAGTAAGTAATTTTCTACCAGTTCTTAGCATTTCAATGTAATTGATGGTGTCACAAGAATAAAAACTCTTGATTAAAGCTTTTTTCCTCCCTTCTCTAACCTGTTTTTCAGTAGCAAAAATAAGAAGAACTGAGTCTGTCCCTTCTGATATCAATAATCCAGTGGACAGACCAACAGAACCACAATTTGGAACTCTTCCCAAAGCACTAACTAAAAAGGTACGTCCCTAAGTCACTGAGGGGCTACAACCTGGAGAGGTGGCAGCAGCACCTTGCTGGCTGGAGCAGGAACGGCACCTTGAGCTTTTGCTTTGCAAGGAGACTCTGATAGGTGACATTTTCTCCTGTAAAACATTGGTTGTGCACAGTTCCAGCTGCCTACTCACAAAAAGTATGCTGTGAGCCAAGGGATAGCTTCCCTTTCTCCCTTGTTCAGTAAACACTGAGGGAAATTCTTCCTTTCTTTTTATTTTCTCACAAGTGACTTTCCTTGTTCTGCAGGAGCATCCACCAGCAATAAATCACCTGGACTCTAGCAGTAATCCTTCTTCTACAACCTCATCCACACCATCTTCTCCAGCACCTTTCCAGTCTTCCAACCCTCCCAGTGCAACACCTCCCCCAAACCCATCTCCCATGGGCCAGAGGGATGGACGGTTTAACTTCCCAGGTAAACTCCTCTCTTTCAGGAGCTCTCTCTCTGCCCAGATCAGAAAGGCCTCTGTGTGAGCAGGGACTGACCAGGACTTCGTAGGGAGATGCAGGTTTCTGAACATATGGTTGTGTCTTAAGCAAGGTGTGAGAAAGGAAACTGGTCTGTTCTTAATGTTTTTCAAGGGCTATCCAGATAACCTGTGTGGGAGACACATCATTGAGGAAAGTTGGCACCTTTCTTAAAAGATTTCTGTTTTCTCTTTTGAAAATGTCTCTTCCAAAAGATAAGCAACGATCAACACCCACTTTAAACCATTGACATACACGTGGGGTGGAGAAGAATTTACCTTGCACACAGGTTAAGCACCCAAATGGTCAGTAGATAGAGGAAAGAGTCTCTGACAAGAGCAAAGATTTACATAGTGAGAATAAATGTAATTCCTTTGCTCTGGAAAGGAAGCCACACACTGCTCAGCAGCTGCCAGATCTCGCCGTCAGCGTGGCTGTACTTTGCATCGAGCTTTTGCCCTGGGAGTGGAAGTTGCTATTTTAGCCTGCTTGAAAGGAGCAAAAGCAGAGCCAGCTTAGTACAAGAATTTTACTGCAGCTACTTTGGATTAGGACAAACTGCTCAAATTCACTGAGATTTTAAAAAGTGTATTTCAGTTGGCTGGTGTGCTTCAGCTTCTCTGGGTGCACCTCTGAAAAGCTGAAGGCGTGAGAGAGCATCGAAGCACAAGCACGTAAAGATGTGGCCCTGCCCTTCAGCATTACTGGGTTCTCTAAATTTCCTTATGCCACTTGAAGTCTGAGCGTGCTGTTTTCCCACCAGCCGGTTTGCTCGCTGGTAACAGCTTTCATTTGAGAAGTATCATCCCTCACAGTCTTCCAGAAATGCATGTGCTGAGATTCACCCCCTCCAGCAGGCTGATAATCTACTAATCTGTTTCCCAGCAGTGAGTTGGAACTAATTCATTGAATGCAGTCAGGGCACTCACTGATGATCCTCCTCTGACTTGTTTGTGTTTGGTTTTTTCCTCCCGGTAATTTTTTTTTTGCTTTTTTTTTTTTTTAAAACCAATTTAAAAAAAAGCTGCCTACTACATTCAACATAGACAACAATTTATCTTCCCAGGTGAGTTGTTTTAAATCTACTAACCAGCTTCTGCTGCTAAAAGTAACTTGTTTGTAAACTTCTGCATGCTGCCCAAGAACAATAACTCTGCTTTTAAAAAAACCCAAAAACTATCTGAACAATTCAGACTTTCTCTCATCTCAACACATAATTCAGGCCTCCCTCTCCTAATACGAGGTAGTGATGTGATTTATGTACTAAGGTGAAACCTTGAACACTCAGTTGTAAAACAGTAGCTTTGTGCTGCAGGATTCTCTGCACAACCAGTGCTCCCTCTACAAAGCCTGGGTTTCGGTTTTGCACCGAGCCAGTGTAAACGGACGGTGTCGGTTCAGAACACCCAGCTCACCCTTAGGAAGAGGGGCTCTGGGCTCTGGGATTTCACTGTAGTGTAACACTAGTGGTATGGGGCAAAACAGTTCTCAGTCAGCTGTCTGTGAACCCTGAGAAACAGCTTGCTTTTGTCCAAAGTGAGAATTGATGACGTAGGATGCCAGGTATTTATTTTGAATTTCAGAAGGATTTGCAACCCAAGCTGAGTTTCCTGTGTGCTGGTGACACTGGTCAGAGTAGGTGTGTTTGGATACATGGCCAGATGAATTCAAACCTCCTAGGTCTGTGGGGATTTCAGTATTTCTGATTGTCCAAGAGTAGTTCACAGACAAGGAGTGATGTTGAAAGATGTCACAGATAAGTAGGTGAATGGGCTCAGTCCTTACAGGCATGTAAGTACCAGGAAAGATGAACATAGTTTTAAGTTAATAGAAATGGAAATCATATTGTCTGTGGTTGAGTTTACTTTATAATTCCTGATTAAGAAGCAAATAATTATTGCAATGTTAAAACTTTCAATCTTTATAAGACTGAAGTATAAAATATGTTTCATAAATGTTTGTACTTTCCCAGAAATTCCCAGCCCTGCACAAACAGCACAACCCCCAGAACCAGCTGCAGACACTACGTAAGTACAGCTTTAGAGGCTCTTGTTTGCCTAGTGTTTCCCTGATAAGCTTCAGATGGGTCTGAAAGTGCTATGTTATGACCAAAACTGAATGTATCATCTCAGAACTCATAGGATAAGCTTAGTCAGCAAGGGTGATACTGGTGTGCCCAGCTTTATAAAGCTGAATATGATACTTCTTTAGCTGGAACAGTAAGTCCATGCCTTTAACATCTAGTTAGGGATATGTGTGCATTCCCAAGAGCAGAAAGGTCCAATGAAATAGAAGTTAGGGAGTTTTACAATTAAAAGAGCATGGCACACTCAGCTGCAAGCAAACATCTTTTTAAGGACCTGAGTAGTAGGGCACGCAGAAGATTCCAGCCTGCATTGCAAGCACTCCCCAGTGCTGCCCCACTGCAGGAATGGAGTATCTGTCCCTGGAACACACTGCAGTAGTGCAGCTGTGCCAATGCCAGTCAAATCCCACCACTTACTCACTGGAAATCACCACAAAGTCATTGTCCCTCATTTGCTAAAGTAAGGTTAGAAAGTCCTGATCCATTATGTAGAGCATTAATTGTATTTTTCTCTGACCTGTGGTAATGCCATCAAGATCTGCTCTCTCTTTGCTTCTTTCCACTCCCCTAATGGCATAAGTACCAGCCCATGTTTCTAATGCAGCTCCACGTGCAAACGTTATTTTCACCATAAACCTGTCTTCTCTCGTTAGTGCCGATCAACAGCCAGACGCAGATGGGGTTGGATGTGAAGCAGAGGTAGGTTTTCTGGTTTGCCCTTCTGTACAATCAGAAATGTCATGTTGAAAGTGCCGTGAAAAGGTTTTGGCCCTGGGATTGAGCTCAGACTGGCTGTGCCTCCCCTCAGCTCCACCGAGCTGTCCGTACTGCTGAGATCCCAACTGAAAAGTCCTGGTTTCTGTAGCGAGGCTGAAACAATTACGTACGTGCAACAATACTCCATGGGGCTAAGGTGATATTTTTCAAACTTCTGGCTGATTCTGCTTGGTGCAGCCGGTTTTACGTTACAGGAGCTCAGGCTGCTGCTGGAGTTATCGGGTCTGAATGCTCTGCAGACCTCAAACCTCCAAGTAACGCGTGTGTCGGTACCACCAGTGGTCAGACTAACTCAGGGCAGATCCTGCAAAGCTGAGCACGGCCTTATGTGTTGTGTAGGAAAGCCCTTCCACACCCATTCTCAAGAGTCTGTGGTTTTGGCAGTCCCTAAGCATGTGTTTGGCTTGGAGGATAACCGAGATGGATTTCTGTAGGGATAAGGACACCAATAGAGACAGAATCAATGATTTCAGCAGAAATTACTGGATTTTGGATCAAGTTGGTTAATTTTTGGAGGGCTTATCTCTAACAGGACAATTTTAGTCATCTCAAAGAAACAACCCTGCATCCACATTAATTTGAAGAACAAAGAGGGTCTTGACCCTTCTTTTCAGAATGGCCTCTAGCATTTTGCCCCACACTGAAGGCCAAATCCTGAGAGATGCTGAGTGCCTCCATGCTAGTGCTGGTTCTACAAATGGAACTCTATACAGAATAAAGCCTTCCTTGTCTTCGCCTACAGGCAGGCACTGACATACAGAAGTATGACTTTTTGTAGCCTTCTGAGATGACTTTGCCCTCTGAGGGCTATTTCTAGAGTTGTAGGCCATGTGTACACCTTCTCTCCGAGCAGCCTGGGCTGCTTCCACCCCTCAGACAGGACTCTCAGCATGTGTTTTCCATCTCTGCTTGTGAACAGGTGGAAGAAAGAGAGACAAATAAATCAGAACCTGAAGATGATGAGGATGAGGTGGAAGATTTGCCAAACAGAAGGCCACACTTGCAAGGGATGATTTATCGCAAACCAAGCCAGACCAGCGTCTACCTGCAAGAATGGGACATCCCCTTTGAGCAGATTGAACTGGGGGATCCTATTGGCCAAGGGCGGTGGGGGAAGGTTTACAAGGGAAAATGGCACGGGGAGGTGGCCATCAGGCTCTTGGAGATAGATGGGAACAACCAGGACCATCTCAAGCTCTTCAAGAAGGAGGTGATGAACTACAGACAGACACGGCACGAGAACGTGGTACTTTTCATGGGAGCATGCATGAACCCTCCTCATTTAGCAATCATTACCAGGTAAGGATGTGGCATCTTAGGATTATTTTTAATATAGACACACTTGTTGCATATTCTTGAGCATACTTTGACAATAGGTACATCTGTAACTCAACTGGGTCCTTCAAAACGGTGTTTCCCAGCAGTGGAAGAAGGTTGGGATTCTGTCAACATGATAAGAAAACCAATTGCACATCCAGTATTACATTCTTATTTCCCTCCAGTATTTTAAAAGACCTTTTAAGGATCGTTGTTCCTCTTTCCTGTAGTTTCTGCAAAGGAAGGACGCTTCACTCGTTCGTAAGGGACCACAAGGTATCCCTGGATATTAACAAAACCCGGCAGATAGCGCAGGAGATCATTAAGGTGAGGGTCCTTGTGCTACCGGAGACACCCACTCCCTGGGCAGCGCCTCGGGAGCAGCTTGGAGGCTGCAGGGCTGGGGAGGGGCTGTGGGTCTCAGTAGCCCAACAGGGTGGTGAAGCAGGAGGTGCCCCAAGTTGGCCCAAAACAAGTGCTAATTGAGTGGGCAGTAAGATAAGGGCCTACTTGGAGAGAAATAGAGCTTTTGCTTGTCAGGGGCTGGAGAGGGAGAGTTTAGATAAAGGCAACAATGAAGGGGGGTCTGTGGGAGAAGTTTCCTTCCCACTCTCTTCTCTGTATTAGTAACTGCAGCTGAGTTAATGCCTTCTGTGGTAAATGGTGTTTTTTCCCAGATTTGTGCAGCACTTTCTGTGCTGGCTCTCAGTGTTTCTCACCAAAAAAACATTTCTAAAGCTGCTGTTTTCTCTTCTGGCAGAAATCTCCTGTGAACTTAGTGAGCAAACTCGTGTCAGTCGTTGGTTGTTCTTGCATGTACAGACTTGCTGGGGATTGTCAAGTCCATGGGACGCTTAATGCTTCAATTAAGAGCACCCTTCCAGCAGCGCTGCTGCGCAGAGGATGGAGAGCAGTTGGGAGGTTGAGCACTCAGCTAATCCCTGCTCCCTTGCACCCTCCCTGCCTCAGACAGCTGCTGTGTCCAATTTGCAGTTAATAATTTGTGCTGCAGTACTGACAGTAAATGTGTATCAGAAAGCAAAACGTGCCCAGGGGTAGAGGCTTGTAAATAATAAAACAGATTTTACATCCCTGCATGTGTTTCCCAGGGCATGGGGTATCTTCACGCCAAGGGGATTGTACATAAGGATCTGAAATCCAAGAATGTTTTCTATGACAACGGGAAAGTTGTGATCACTGATTTTGGATTGTTTGGAATTTCGGGTGTGGTGCAGGAAGGAAGGTAAGTGGAGGTTTCAATGCTTGGTCCACTTCTGGAACACTAAATAATGATGGGTTAGGGAAACGTTTTGGTGTGTTATGTAGTACAAGTGAGGAGAGCTCATCCCTTTAGTACATTCATACACTTATAGAATATGCTCTTTTTCTTTGCTTTTCTTTGGTTTTTTCTAACAGAGTTCTGTCTACTGTTGCCATAGCACAATGCTAGGAAGTTGGGTGTGGGGTGGAACACACAGAACAAACAGCACTCTCAGCCCAGGAATGAGCTGGGGAGTCAGGCTGTCACCTGTGGCGTTAATAGGGCAAGAAAATTAGAGAGCAAATGTCAGCAAAAACATTTGAGTGAATAAAGTCAAGGCACTGGGCAAAGCAGAGATGAGGTCTGTGTCCTGCTGCTCAGTCAAAGCACTAGGGTTTCAGTCCCTCGTCTTTCCTTTGAACTCAGGAGGGAGAATGAGTTGAAGCTGCCTCATGACTGGTTATGCTACCTGGCCCCTGAAATCGTTCGTGAGATGGCCCCTGGGAAGGATGAAGACAAGCTGCCTTTCTCCAAAGCTGCAGATATCTACGCCTTTGGGTAAGAGGAACACCACAGAGTACCACAGGAGCTTTACTAGCGAGATTTGTTGCAGACCTGAGCCTCCCAAGTCCATGGTTCCTTTCTCACAGCCTCAGGGTTCCGCCTGGGATGCTTTTTTCTCACCTACTGCAAAAGTCATGGGTGGGAGGTGTGTGGGGTGGGAGGGATTTGCTGCAGAGCCTTATACACCTCCCAGAGCTAGTCTGGGGAAACTGGAACAGTGTCAGGGGTTTGTATCTCTCTCTTAAGAGCAGGCAAAGGCTTGATTTGTCCGTTGATGTTGCAGGACGGTGTGGTATGAGCTCCAAGCAAGAGAATGGCCTTTCAAGAACCAGCCGGCAGAGGCTCTCATCTGGCAGATCGGGAGTGGGGAAGGAGTGAAACAAGTCCTTGCAACTGTTAGTCTGGGGAAAGAAGTCAATGTAAGTACCTCAGCTGCAGGAATCCTTCCATATAGCTATTTATCAGGAAAAGGAGATTTATCTTACTCATAACTCTAAAGATAAAGGGCAAGACAGAGAACAGATTAGAACAGGACACCAGGGTAGATAGTGAGCCTCTGCCCATAACTGTGGTAGAAGTGGACATGGCCAGTGTGCAGGGTACTGTTTGATTGTAAGAATGTCCAAGATCTCTATTAAACACTGTCTCTGGCTGGGCTTGCACAAATCAGTGCTCCATCAGCTGCTCGGTCTGCACATTTGACTGGGAACTCAGTTGAGATAATGAGCCACAAACACCCTTTGCAGGAAATCCTGTCGGCCTGCTGGTCCTTCGAGCTCAGCGAGAGACCCAGCTTCACTGTCCTCATGGAGATGCTTGAAAAACTGCCAAAACTGAATCGCCGGCTCTCCCACCCCGGGCACTTCTGGAAGTCTGCTGAGTGAGTATTTGCTGCTGCTAAGAACATTTATGCCACTCAGAATTTGCTATCAGATCCTTTGTTTTGCCTTCCTGGGGGCTGTCAGACCTCTGGGGGAGAGCAGCAGCGTGCTCTTCTGCTTTTCTAGTTACTAGGAAATGATGCAATGAAGGCTGCGTGCTTCAGATGGTTCATTTCCTACTTTATCACATCCCCCTCCCTCCTTTGGTAGGTTTCTTGCCCAGCCTTAGTCTGGTTTCAGAGAGTTTCTGCCAAGGTTATTGGAAAGGGCCCACACAGACCCCAGGGTGGTTAGAATTTCCCCTCTATCTATGAGGACAGGGAGGGCGAAAGACTGTGCCACCATTTCCCCTTGAAACTGAACTGTGACATTTTGAAAGAGTCCAAAATTCCTCAAGGAAATACCCAGCCCCCTCCTCCTCTTCACGGGAGAGTGCCCCAGTTTGCACGGGCAGATAAAGAAATGCAGCTTTAGGCCTGACTCAGACTAATTGATTTATGGGCAAAATTACCAAAGTAGGCGGTAATGAGGTCTCAAGTGATGTAGAAATCCTGAGGATGAAACCGACCACTAGGAAGGAGCAGCAGTGTTTGCACTGAACCTCTGAGATGGAATTATGTCAAGATCTGGACCAAAGAAAGATAAATCACGAGAAGTCAGTGTAAATCCTTGTCAGAAAGCGGTTTCTGGGCTGCAACTGGGGAAGAAAGGTCTCATCAGATCACACACCCATAAACTGTCAAAACCAGGAGAGGTCCCTCAGAACACCTGACTGAACATCCCACATCATCTGTTATGACAGACCAGCCCAGAATACAAAGCTTGTCCCAGTTCAGACTGGGTGAGTGTAAAGCCACAAGCCTAAAACTTCCATCCAGCCCCCCCTCCCACGAGTAACCCCTCGCTCTGGGGAGCGGTGGCTCCAGCTCCACTTCTGTTCGGGGAAGCAGATCCTATTGCTGGAGCCGAGAGACCGAAGCCCCTACCCCAGACCAGTTCTGTGTCAGTTGTCACATCCCCACCGCTGTTACCCCCATAGCCCCAGCTCCCTCCCCCCGGCACAGCTGGCCCAGGCCCAGGGACACGCTCTGGGCTCCTCTTGGGCACGAGGTTACGTTTTGGTGACCAAAGTCTGGGGAGATCAGACCCGGTTGTGACCAGCGCCCATTTAACATGTACTTTGCTGAGTGTTTATTTTCATCTACTGAACCTCTAATGTTTATTTTATCTTTTTTCTCCTGTTTTTTGACATTTAACCTACCCCTTCCCTTCCCACATAACCCTTCATGATCTTCCCGCAATCCCTCACTGTCACTGACCAAAGGCTTGTCTGGTGACTGCCCTGGCACTCTCTGCTCTGGTGGATGTGGGTTCTTTGGGGGTTTGGCTGAAAATTTCACCATTTGTTTCTTGTGTGATTTCCCCAACATCTGTACCAGCCCCTGGTGCATTACACTTTACGCCTGGAACGCTGCCCCTTTGGCCCCTGTGGCCTCACCTTTATGTAAAAGGACATTATTATCACCAAAAATTGAACACCTACTGCCCACTTCCTGAGAAGCAGAGCTGTCTGGTGTCTTTTCCTTACACCAGCCAGGGCTGTTGAGGTGTCACAGCACTCACTTCAGAAAGGTACAGCCACCCCCTGAGAGCTGCTGTTGGCAGGGTCACTACAGGCCCTGTGGGCTGTGGCACACCCTCTGCACCCCCAGCGCTCCCTGCCCAGCAGCGCTGTCACAGCCACACTCCCCCCCATTTCAACTCTCCATGGTTTTTTTAAATAAAATTTTAAAGAGAAACCAACAAAACCTGAGCTAAAAAATGGACCCACATGTGATTGCTGCTGTTTGTCTGTCCCTCGGTCCTACTGAAGGGACACAGTTGTTTTCTCCTGTTTTTCATAAAGCCAAAACCCCTGTTTCCAGGCACAGCTCGTGTTGGGCAGATCCATCCCCAGCTGCTTTGAGTCCCTGCTTCTCCGTAGCCATTCCCTCAAGCATCCAGCTTCACTCAGGACATTCCCTCCTGGTTTTCTAAGTTAATCCTCCCTTGCTGCAGAGGAAGCTCATTGTATTTAAGTTGGGTTCTGTTACATGTACCCGATACATCGCCCTTTGGTGATAAAAACATAGAAAGGGAAAAATCCCTTTCTAGAGAGACAGGCTGCTCTCCAACACTATGGTTCTGTGCTGAGCACAAACACTGGTCCAGCTCTTCCCTGCCCCAATTTCTCTGGGCTGGATCATTAACTCTGGGGGGTGATTTCATCTTTTCACTTCCCTGAGCAGATCAGAGCCCCGGCTCTCACACATTCCCGCACCAACAGCCACGCTCTTCCCTTGTCCTCTGCCACCACATGGAGCATGACCATGAAGGAACGTTTCCCGCTGGGCACTCAGCTCACAGAACACTCGATTCCGGAGCCGTTTGCCAAGCGATCGCTTTGGATGAGTGTTTCCAGAGGGAGTTACTCTCAAACAGCTTGTGGAGCTGCAGAACGACTGTCGGAGCTCCCCTAATTATTGTTCCCTGGGCAGACGGACTGACACCCCCCTCCGCCCCCACCAGTGGTTCATGCCAATTTGCATACATTACTACTACTTCTCTGCTCAAAGCATTTATTAATAGGGGAGAAGGACTTGAAGTGTCAGTATTAATTATCAGCACTGACAGCTGAATTAGTGCTCATTGAAACCCAAGCGCAGGCAGCTCCGGTGTGTTCTTGCCCTGCAAACTGTGCTCTGTCGGGTCACCCTGGGGGATGCCAGGGCAGCCAGAGACCATTTAGACTCAGGGTCCCCCTGGAGACACCCTCACATCCTCTGAGAAACTGCACTAACCCCCTGCTCTATTCTGGTGTGAGCTTTAGAACAGGTAGTTCTCACGGGCTTGCTTTAAATAACTGAAAACTCACTCTCACGGTGTCTTTTTCCCTCCCCTCCCGTATTTCTTTGTAGGTTGTAGCTACTGGTGCAATAACGGGCTCCACCTTGCATGTTTCCATGTGTTGTATCCTAACCAGCAACTTGGACAATCACCTTCCATTTAAAAAAGCAAAAGCAAACCACGAAATTAACCCATGGACATAATCAACACTATATCCGAACTCTCCTTTCCTGCCTTTCTCCGCTTGGTGTGGGCTGTTCGCTTGAATAACACCTCCTGGCTGCAAGAAGTCACTGTCTAACACCACGGCCACCTCTCCCTTCCGAGGCGTTTCCTCAGGCTGTACCACGGGCAGAGGGGCTGGGATCTGCTCTCACTCAGCAGGCTCAGGGAGCAGCCCCTGCTGCGCCTCCTGCCCAGCAGGTTGGGGGGTTCCTGACACCGGTGTGACTTGTGCGTGTCCTGCGGGTCCCGGGGGGCAGAGGGTGCAGGGCCCCGGGCACAGTGTGAGGTTACGCCTGGCAGCCTCAGTGCTGGAGGGGACTTTGTGAGCAGGGGTGGCAGGAACATTCCCACAGGCCCAGCCCGTGGCTGAGCACCCCACTGCTCTGACGGCCAGCAGAGCCCAGGGCTGGTGCTGCCACCTCCCCTCAGGGACCAGGGTCACTGCTGTCAGGGGCTGTGTGAAGCTGGTGCAGTTCCTGAGCAGGAGGAAGGACGGTCCTTGCTCTGGCTGGTCCCTCACTCTGGTCCCTCACCCTGCCAGGACCAAGCCACAAGTGGTGTCTGGGACTGGCCCAACTGGGATCAGCCCCAGTGCTGGGAAAAAGAGAAGAAAAACAAGAGCTCCCCCTCCTCCTCCCCCCCCTCCTCGCAAATCTAGGGCTTGGAACGTGATGGTTTGTCTCTGTTTACACCCCCCCGTTCAGCAAAATGTCCCACTTAACGTTAGGGGCTTTGCAGAGTTACAGGTAACAGCAAATACGTGCCTTTTTAGAAAAGGTCTTTTTTCATTCTTTAACAATTCATGATTTTGAAAAAAATCCCTTGTTTTGGGGGGGAGAGGACAGGGACAGAAGAACGTGCACCAGGAACCAGGGCAGTTTCAGCTGCCTCCAGTGAGGAGGGACACACTCACAGTCCCCCAAGAGCCGGCCACGTGTGTGCTGTGGGGGGGGGGAGGGGGCTGGAAGGGAAGGTGTTTCCAGCGACACTAAAGCTTTAGGGGTGAAGGGAAAGACGACTTTATGCACTTGCTACAGTCTGCACAGAGGAGCAGATGGGTTTGGGTTCGTTCTGTTGGGTTTTTTCTCCCGATGGAGGTACCTCATCAAAACACCCCTTTCTCTTAATAATCAAATTCTGTAAGTGGTTTTTTCCTTCCCTTCTACTTCAGGGAAGCCAAGTGCTCGTTGAAAACAAGTGTCGGGCTCCTGCCCCCCGTAGGGACTTCTGACAAGCTCCCATTTCCCCAGTTTGAGGCAAATCAGATTTGTGCTGCGTGAGGTTAACACACATAAGTTCCTGTGTTTGCTGCTTAATGACTTGAGCTGCTTTTCTGGGCGCTGTGGGGTTGTACGAGATCAGACTCTGACCCGTTTTAGTTCCTTTTCTAGGGCTGTAGCTTTGTAAGAAGAATTAAACATCAGTAACTCTTTCCCCCTCCCTTCTCCTCCCCCCCCGCTCTCTCCAGCATTAACAGTAGCAAAGTTGTCCTGCGTTTTGAAAGGTTTGGCTTGGGAATCCTGGAGCCAAGTCACCAAAAGCTCTAGCGTGGGGTGTGACTGTGTGAGCGCGTTCTCTCCTCCCGACACCCGGCGTCACCGGCCGTCGCCGAACCCTCCCCGCGGTGACGCTGGCGCAGCCGCGGCCCCGACCCGCGCCACCCTCAGCTGGCAGCCCCGGGGGCAGCCGTACAGTCTGAACTCTGCCTGAGCACCAGCAGTTCTTTAAAGGATGTTTACATGATACTTTTGTGTGAACTATATTTTTTAAACATAATAAACCGTGAATCAAGTTTAACTACAGCCATTCTCAAATAGCACTGAAAAAAAGAACTATTTCTAGTTCCTTCTGGTGTCTGTGCTAAGGAGGACCATCGTCTGCCTTCAGAGCAGATTTTTCCCCAAGAGAGGTGGAACGGGCTCTTGGCAGAACGGCAGCGCGTCTGGTACGAGGGGCTGGAGTTCCAGAGAGCATTTTTCTTTCCTTAAGGTGAAAATCAATCTCTTGCCCAAACCAACCCTTGAGCCCCGGGGTTGTGTCGGCAGAGCTGAGCCAGGCTCTGGGGGAACCTGCCCCAAGTCACACCAGGACAAATCTACCCCTGGGAGCGTTTCCCATCACACAGATGGGTCTCAGTTATAGACCCGAGTGTTCTTCTACACAGAACTCACACTAAAAGCTCCTGGTGCTCCTACAGTCCCTGGAGGGAGCGTAGGACTTGCTGCCTTTAAAGAAATAAAAGCACGACCTGATACAGACCCACTTGCAGGGGCCAGTCCTTCTTTTCACATTTTAGACACGACAAGTCCTGGTCCCCAAAAGCAGCAGCGTTTCTGGCAGCGATACCCTGACCAGCCAGGCTCAGCCCTTCCACTTGTAGGAGAAAAGACACTTCCCAGAGCTGCAGGGAACAGCGAGTGACGGGACAAGGGAAAAAGCCATCCCCGAGTCACGCAGTAAATAAGGGCTTGAGGCACAGGGCTCATGGAGAGACTCAGAGTCATCCCCCCCCCCCAGTTGCTGGCTCCTGGAGCCACACACCACAGTTTACAAGCTGTTTGGTTTAAAAAACTTAGGACTAAAGCAGTTGTTTTGAGGAGGACTAAGAATGACAGAAATCCTGCAGCCAGGACAGGGACATCTTGCTCTAGAGGGACCGACTCAACCCAACAGCTCAGCCTTGTTTCAAAGGTTAATTTTAAGACAAAAAAAGCCCCACAAAACCCCACACCCTCCCCACCATGTGATGGGCAGGTTCTAAAGGAGACACCCAGCATTCAAGGTGACAGATGGAAATGAACCGTGAGCAGCGTTAGCAGAGGCCCCCTTGTCCCTCCCCTTCCTATTCCTCTCCCGGGGCAGTGGGGAGCCCTCACTGGACCATGAACATCCAGACCCGTTCTGTCCTTCAGCGCGTTGGGATGGTCCAGCATCATCCCTAGAAGTCACCCAGTTTCACTTCATCACTGCTACCACGTTACAAACCCCTCACACCTCTTTACCCTCCACGGCTTCAGCGTGAGGCTCCAGGGAGAGGGGTTCTGAGGTCCTCTGTGGGGCAGGCAAAGGGGCAGGAGCTCTTTTGGCTACTTTGACTCTTGTAGAAAGTTAAGTGGCAAAAATATTTCCTGAGTTCTGTGGAGCAGAGCTTCACTCGACCACGTGCAAATCACGTCTATTCACTTACAAATACTTTGATAGAGTGACTTTTAAAATGTGTCTCAGCTATAAAAGAAAAAAAATGGGGTTGGTGGTGGCCAGGCGTGTTATTGGGGTCTCTCCTGCCCAATCCCC
>VXBJ01006345.1:264027-334785 GCA_013400055.1 Nycticryphes semicollaris
ACAAGCCCTTCCCCGGGCCTCGGTCGCCTCCTCGCGGCTGCTGCCCCTAATTACAGCTCCAGCCCTTAATCACTCCGGCTCCCGCCCAGGCGCCGCTGTCCCTGCCCCAGCGTCCGCCGGCAGCGCCCAAGGACAGATCCCCCCGGACACGGCGGGTCAAGTTGTTCCGGGGTTCACAGACTCCATCGCTGCCTCCTCCTGAACCACTGAACGGGCTGAGGGAGAAGCCACCTCCCGCCCATGGGCCCTTCCNCAGGAACCGGCTGCTGCCAAAGGGCTGTGAGCTGGGAATAACAGCAGCTTTGTACTGTCCTGCCGGGAAAAGGGCAAGGCATTAGAAGAACCCAATTTTACATTTCATCCATCTTATCTCGATCTTTCATGTGCAAACAATAAAAAGCTTAAGATAAATTGAGCTTTGTTGTCTCTCATAAAGAATAAGAAATCATGAATTTAATTCTCAATTAAACTTGAAGGGCAAGGATGTTTAGTTTAAAAAAAAAAAGCAAACCCACCACTCAAGCACATCCTTTGTCCTCAGGCACAAAGGTTACACTCACCAGCTGTGAACTGGGTCTGATCTTCACCCACCCACAGCTCCCAGGGCCCCGACCCCTCTGTCCCATCAGGGACGTGCAGTGGGCATTGGTCTTACTCACTTGGATATGAGGATTTTGGGTCTCCAGGAGGAGAAGAGATTGCATCCCCCACAAACCCAGGGTCTGGGCAGAAAACCAGAGTCCAGGCCCCCTTGCTGAAGCACTTGGGGGGAAGAAGCAGCCCCATCCCCCAGGCAACAGGCCACCTTCCTGGGGCAGGAATTCACCCCAAGAAACACCATTTCACATTATCACTTTTGGCACCAGCTGCCCCTGGAAAGTCCGTGCAGTCACCGAGAGCCCTGGCACAGCCACACGGCCACCCTGGCCCAAGGCTTCCTAAAGTGACATTTGGCCCAGGAACAGCCCAAAGAGCCCGAGAGTGGACCCACTGGGGCCCCTCAGCCACTGTCCAAGTCCCTGAGCCAGGGAGCAGATGGAATCCACTGGTTCCTTGTTATCAGGGGCAAAGACTGGAACTTAATGTCCTTTGGGCATTTTCTGAGAGCAGGTAAGAGTCACCAACACCCAACAGGTACGAAGGCTGCAGATGGAGATGTTACCCTGAGCCAGGCTCTGGGTTAGAGACCAGATCCCGTGCACAGCTTGACCGTTCGTTATATACCCCAGTAAGACATCACTTAACATTAGCAGCCATATAGAAGTCTGTCAAAGCATGTTTTGTTAGAAAAAAAAACCTTAAATACCTGTCTCTTGCTGGAAAGATAAACCCACTTGTTAACCTACAGTTTATACAACACTCCTGTTCAGATCACATTCTTAGATTTTTAACAGCCTTTTTACAACATTTCTCTACCATTGATGAGTTGCCCAAGGATTTGTTTTCTCTAAAAGACAACAAAAGCTTTCCCTCTCCCCTCCTTTTTTTTCTGAAGCAACCAGTGCTCACACCTCAAGAGAGACAAATCCAAGCACAAAGAGAGCCCACGTGTAACTCCAGCTGTGTTGTGACACTCAGTTGCATCTTAAAGCTTAAAACCAGAGGAACCATTTCCCCAGCCCTGCTGGACCTTCCCAGTTGTCCCAATGCTCCTCCCAGCACATGTGAAATGTCTCAGTGAAGTCACAGAAACAGTGGCTCATCCAGAGAAGACACCAAATAACAACAACCCACAACACCCAGACTGGGTTACAAAGGAACTAACTGAAACAAGAGGTCAGAGAACTGGACACAGCTCATCACAGTCTCATCCACACTCAGAGCTCAGCCAGGTCCTGCCCACAAAAGGCTGCAGCTCAAGCCCCCTCCCCACAGCCCAGCCCCAGCTTCCCTGGGGGGTTACTGGGGAGGGAAATCTCCATCCCCTGCATTGCACAACACACATTTAAGGAAGAGAACCCACACACACAGCTATAATAGAATGCAACAATTTCCATTAAAAAATATAAATAAAAGCCTTTCACCTACCCAAACTCCTTCTGCCTTCCTTGTCCCAGCATCTGTCACCTTACACCTCACCACTACACAAGCCTTGTCCCCCAGGCTCTGCCCCACAGAGCTCAGCTGTCCCCCATCACCTCCCCCAGGCTCTGCCCCATCAGCTGTCCCCCATCACTAATCAGGGGTGGGGCTGGGCAGCCACCTCACCTGGAGACATTTACATCCCCAAACGTTTACCATAATGCAAGGCTGGAATTTCTGCTGCTTCTCAGCTGTGCAATAACATACTTGTGTGGTGTAGCCCTTCCACAGATTCCTTTCCTTTTCCTCAAGGAAAGAGCTTAAGTTGATAGAACTCATTTAAACAGGTCAGAATTATCTACAGACTTGTGTGAGTGACCAGTGTCACATTGCTCAGCACATTGCAGAAACACACCCACACAGCTGCATCCTACTTTTTTACGGGCCGTAGGGCAGCAATCAGTGTCTCTTCCGCATCCCAGGAGACACCCAGCCTGCCCTGGGACTGATGAATCACCATGGCAACTCGCTGCTCAGCCCGACCGAGGCACCCCACGCACCCCGTGTGTCCAAAGCACCAGGGAATTCACCAACGGCCAGAAGTGGCTGGAGAATAGGGCAGAGAAAGGGCTGCACTCAGTGCCTGCTCACACAGCCTGGTTTCAGTGCTGATTCCGTTACAGCCAGGTAAGTGGGCTTAGTGTTAATGAAGCAAGGCACTAATTGCTGCAGAGAGCATTGCTCTGTAACTCCCAGTCAGGTCCCAAAGCTGTGAGGTGCATGATCATCCCAGTACCTTTTAGCCCACAATAGTTCCTGTGTCTTGAGTGCTTAAACTAATGCATATGCTGAAATCCTTGGGGCTGTAATGGACACTTCCATAACCACAGAACAGGTGATTTGATCATCTTTGGGATTTTAAAAGGTATATTTTTTTTATCTGGTTTCTTAAATGAAGGTTCAGTTTTTATCTTGAATAAAATAATTATCCACCCACGTTAACATCTGCACCTTATCTTCCCCATTTACTTCTGTAGAAAAAGCAATTATACACAGCTTCAGATCAGAGCTGCAACTGGAGTTAACTTACAGTTGGGACCAGCTTAAATAGGTTCATGAGGAATTACAACAGATCTCTGCCTTTTTTAATCCTTTTCTTTAACTGCCTTCTCACTTCTCTGCTGGGGGGACATTCAGATGAAAACGTCCCCCATAAGACTGGCCTCATCAACTGAGAATATAGAAATGGGAAGTCGTGCAGCTTCTGAGCTGATACCCAAACACTTGTGCTTCTTGCTCTGACTTATCAGAGGCCCAAGAAGGAGCAGAGGTTCTTCCTTCCCTGGCCGGTGGGTTTTGATGGTGTCTGACTTCTTCAGGGCACGGTGTTACCCCCAGGCCCCTCACTCTGCTCAACTTGCTATAAACAGCAGGAAGTTTATATTTATTTTTTTTCCTGAGTTTCTGACCCTCCAAATGAAAGTGAACTACAGTCCCTTAGTACACAAGGTTTTATAAAGGATTATGGTAATGCTTTGGAGTAGAGGATTACTTGAAAAGACACCTGAGATGCAGAGAAAGCAGCCTGGCAAGGACATTCACCTATTTATTCACGTGCCTGGAAATGGGTTGTGCAGTGAGACAGCCCCCCAAAGGGCTGGGAGCGTATGAGCACTCTGAAGAACAGAATGCACTTCTTTTGTTTCCTACTTTTGTTGGACTCATCTGAAGTCTAGGGCTCGGTGAGGCCTGGGCTTTCTAAATGGAACGTGCCATTACTTTGTTCCGTTTCCATCGCACCCTAAATGCCGTCTGAAGCCAGAAAACACCACCCGAACAGAGCGTGAAGCACCACCCAGGGTGTGTATGAGTAGGTGTAGGTGCACAACTCCATACCTGTCCTTTCCTCTCTGTGCCTGTCTGATCTGTCCTGTTCTCTGCCACTGCTGTCCTCATTCAGCTACGCTGCACCCTTGACCTCACGGCTACGGCTGCTCTGTAGCGGGCGTGAAATGCACCGCACACACATCGCCCTGTCGGCTTTTGAATCTCGACTCCTCCTTCATCAGCTTCCAGCTCCTAGGGACAACAAGAAAATCTCACTTTGAGCTTTTCTAACCTAATCACTGAGCCCTGGTAATTTTTGAGAAGAAACTAAAAGCTCTGAGATAACTGCAAGGCACAGAGAGAGCCAAGTCAGTGTGTACCTAGGGCAGAAGATACTGCTCCCACTGCCATTTTATATTTTTGCAGTTTGCAGAAGCCAGTCTCACAATCTGTGGTGCAAATTCACACTTTCCCAGCAGTAACAAAACGCAGAGCTCCTCTTGGGCAGAGCATGTGACTCCCAGAGACGGGCTCTTTGTGAAGAGCCAAAGAGCTGGTGGGAGCCAAACCCCCTTCCCTGCAGCCTGAGAACGAATTTACCTCCCCCAATAGCAAAAAGAGGGACACTTCATCCACACCCTCTGGTTTGTATCAAGATAAAGGCGTCTTTTATTACAAACAAATGAAGTAAATCAGCACATAGAATTCAAGTGCTCAAAGTGCTTTTGAATTTCCTGGCCACGGGCAACAACTCGGGTCCCAGCGCCTGGATCCCAGAGCAGAGCTCCCAACTGCCGCCTCCTCACCTCCGCACACGGGGAGCGGACGCAGCAGGTACTCCCACTTACAAACCAGTATATTATTTGCAAATACTGCTTCAGGTTCAACGAGGCATGTGACTCTACTTTCCAAGTGACACAACCGTCCCTTTACTTGCTTTAAAGTGAAGGTACTACGCACAGCACAGCAATTGGATATAAATAAATTCACAAAGATAACAAATACATTTCAAAAAAAGATCTCTGTTCCAGCTTAAATAGTAAAAAACTCTCTATTTTCCTTGTATTTACAAAACCCAGCAGATTTATACTAGCATAGACAGTAGTAAAAAAAATAATTTCTCCACTATTAAGATAATCTATCAAAAGGAGTCAGAATAAATAGCAATAAAAGTTAAATTTAATATTTCTTCTTAATTAAGGCTGAGGTTTAAAAGTAAAATCCTACCATCCCATACATGTGTATGACTTAACACGTATAAGAAAGAGGATTTGACCCTTTGGTTTTTGTAACAGATGTGCAAGCACTGGCTAACCCACGGGCTGCGAAGCCCTCACGCCTCTTCTGCCTTCCTGCGGGAACACAGCCCCAAATATATCTTCATGGTACCGCTTTTGGCTCTGCAGAAAAAGAAAGGAAACCCAAGAGATTAATCAAATACCTCGAGCTCCTCCTCAGGTGGCAGCTGAGTGACTGAGGGGTCTGTTGCTTGTGTGACTGGTGCTGTGACCGAGGACTTTGTCACTGCCCATTCAGGGAACCCCTCTGAACCCCCCCATGTGCTCCAGGACACGTTCTGACAACACGTGCTAAAGAGCCAGCAGAGACCCCATCGTTTTCACCGACTGGCACACTAATTTCTTAACTCACTTTCCTCCCCTGGTGCAATAAAGTCTCAAACTCCCAATGCTCCAGACACGCTGTCGAGCCAATGTCCAGGCCCGACAGGGACACTGGGGGAATGGCAGATGGAAGAGAAGAGTACAATGTGCTGCTCTTACACCCCAACAGAACAGAAGTTATGTGTGTTACATCACCGGGGGTGGACTAAGCTGAGCACTTGGAGCTTTTTCCCTTGTGTTCTGCTGAATAGAAGCTCATGGGAGCCCCAAAGACCTTGAGTGTGACTTTGATGACTTTAACCCACCCTGGACCTGACTGGCAGGAACACCTTGCCTACCACAGCGTACCTTTAGCTGGAAGAAATATTCCTCTGCCTGCTGCTCGCTGAGGTTCAGGTTTTTGGCAAGTATCCCTTTCAGAGTCTGAGCCACATCCTTGGCCATGCGTACGTCTCCACAGACATACATGTGCCCTTCCTCCTTATGCAGGAGGTTGCACACTCTGGTCCCCAACTTGCTTCGAAGAATGTCTTGAACATAGACCTTAGAAACAAAAAAAGAATCATTAGGGTTTCTTATACACTACTTTGGCTGTTGGCTTTTCAACACAGCTCTAGGTAGTAAGGTTCTAAATGCCCTATCCCAGCTGTGTGTTTGTGTGTTCGTGTGTTCCACCACAGCAAAGGAGAAGAAAACTGCCTTTGTGCTGTTCTTTCCAAGCCCCAGGTCTGGAGGCCAGACCTATCTGCTGATTAACCTACAGCACAGACTAACACTCTTCATTTTTGGAACCAGTCAGAACTGCCACAGTCTCCTAACCTGCCAGCAGAGCAGCACAGCTAAAACAAGGACATCTTAAGTGCTGCTGTTTTCTCCAACCACCATTTCAACTCAGCAAAATTAATTTCCAGGGTCACTGTGTCATTGAAATGGGGACAGGTGGCCAGAGCCAACCCGTTTCTAACTCATGGACTAATCAAATCCCGCAAAACCTAAGGTTTCTTAAAACATTCCAGCTTTTAGTTTCAAAGGCTGCTTGCACTTAACCTTTGATTAAATGCCTCTTAGAGCTCTCTACGTGGCAGCGAGGGGTGTATATTTACATAGTTTGCTCACACTGAAGTGCACAGTGAGATTCTCCTTTATTTTGAAGGAGTGGGGCCTTGTTCACAAGACACTGAAGCCAAATGCTAACATTTTTTTAAAGAACAGTATTAAACAGAGTCCAGACCTTAACTCAAAGGACCATTCTGAAAGAAGCCAACCCTTAAAGAGCACAGGAGCCAGCCTTACTTTAGCTTGGCCAGGCTGTCTGGAGTAAGCTGTGTAGACATCTTTCAAGACTCCTTTCCTCTTCATTTCCTCGGTTTCTTTTTTGTAGATGTGATCCACGTCCGGCTGCCGGCAGCCAAACAGTAATGTCATCTCCCCACCTTTGATGCCTGAAACCAACAATGGAAAGTGTTTTGTCTTTCCTGGCAAGGCCTGTGAGCTCTTACCACCATTTCCATGTCACAGTAACTTGCTGGGTACAGCTGCCCATACAGCTGTTGTCTAATTAGCCTTTCTCACTGAACACCTGAAGAGGAGAGTGTGTGTGTCTGCGTGTGACAGCTTTTAGGGGACTGAACCCGCCCAAGTCCTTGGAGAACTACATGGCTTCACCTGTTGGAGCAGGTTCCCCAGACAGACTGATAAAGTCAGGCCAAAGTGTTCCCTCCCCATGTCAGGTCCCCTGTGCAAGCACCTGGGTGCTCCCTGAACGTAGAGTATCTGCAGGACACACAGGTTGTGGCCTCCAAGTGACCCAATACCTCAAGACCACCAGGAAGGTCTCAAGTGAGACAGATCAGCTGTTTCAGCAGTGTTCAATGCACTTGGGGATGAGCAATCTCTACGGGGTTTACTTTGCTGATGTTTCTGGGTGTCTCCATCTGCAGAGATTTTGTTTGGAGGCCTAGGGATGTCTTCTGCTGTGGGACGAGTTCTGGCCTCCCCCTTGTGGCAATCCCCATAAGTACCTTTCTTTTCTAAGTCATAGAGACGCTGCAGCCAGAAACTTCTGAAGGGAGCAATTCCCGTCCCCGGGCCGATCAGAAAGCAGGGCTTGGTTGGCTCCTTTGGGAGTTGGAATTCATTAGCACTAAAAAGCAAAATTATGTTCCTGAAGTAATTCTTATATGACTGACATCTCAGACTCAGTTTCCCGAATAAATCTGAGCAGCTCTTCTCATGCTCAGATATTCCAGCTGACACTCACCAGCCATGTCACAATGAAAAGAATCCTACTGAAGAAACTGAACTAAGAACTGCTGGGTTTTGGGTAGGGTTTTTTGTTTTGGGGTGGGGTTTTTTTTTGTTTTGTTTTTGTTTTTGTTCTGTCACACACTCACCTGCGTATAAAGCATAGGACTGTTTCATTGAGAGCTATTGTATTCAGCCATGTGCTGCAAACTCCATGGTGCAAAGGCCCTTTTCCATCTAAGAGCAAAGGAAAACACCTCTGTCAGTGTTCAAAGCTCTCAGGGTTGTTTTAGAAAGCACAGTTTATACATAAATTATAGTTTCTAAATAAGCATATATCTAGTAATGATTTATAAAACAAGGCAACACTAATGCTGCTGCCGGATGTTGGCAAATCCTGCCCCAGTATGAACACCTGCACTGCAGCACACGATTCTGCATGTAATACAAAACAAACTCCTCGTTACAGACACACTTCACGCTGTGTGGCAGAAACAAGGTTTTTTTTATGCAAAACAACGTAGCCTAAATATCATTTGGTTAAGAGAGAAATGCAAACAACAACTCATTACCTCTTGTCCTGTAGTTTACAACTGCAACCGTCAGGTGAATCTCTCTGGGTGTCATGTCACAGGAAGAGCTGACAGAGTAGTACCGGGGTTTCAGCAGCGGCAGCTGGGTCAGTAAGAAAGCAACTGAGACCTCAGCTGAAGGAAACTCCTCCAGGACCTCCAGGATATTCGGGCTGTTGTAAAATTTCCATTTATTATATTCTTCCGTGCTCTGAAAGCCAAAGGCCACCATCACAATGTTACCAGGCCATGCTGAGTTCAGGAAAGCAGGGATATTTGAAATGTCACTTGTGACTAAGATTCCTGATTCCCATTCAATTAAATACATGGGGAAATCAACAGAGAATTCGCAAAACTTCACCCAGACCAACCCTGGGGTTTTCTAGGAAACAGTGTGATTTATGAAAACAGAAGCTCAGAATATCCGCTCTAGCGTTCCCAGGCAGCCGCTCTCTCAGCAAAGATGTAGGAACTGAAGTAGAATCTCTTTCTCAGCCCCTGCTAAGGGATATCCCAGGTCCTGATACTTTCTGAGAACTCCTACTGCTGAACCCAACAGGAGAAGCAGCACTTACCATGCCTGAGTCATTGGTGATTGAAAGTGACATCTCCCTTACCCTCACTGTACCAACTTCTCTGACAAAAATATCTACCAGCTCCCCTCCAACCCCTCCACCTGCAAACTGTAAGGTCTTTTAACAGCCTATCATCAGAAACCAGCCCAAGGCAGGCAGGAGAAGCAGGCAGCAGGATGACCCACCCAGAACCACACAGGAAATATCACATCTGAAGAAATCTCTTGATTCCCACGCCCAGGCTGAGCCACAAGCCCACCCCTTCTCTCACCAGGGATGGTTTTACAAGCACCCAGAACATGTAACAGAGGGATAAAAACCAAGCACCATCACTGCAAAAAATTCTTAAGCTTCTGCTACACAGTAAAAAGGCATCAGATGGTCCAGTCTACATAAATCTAGCCCTACCACCTACCTGACATAAAACTTCCAGTCTCTGTTTGTCTCCCTCCACTGTTACCAGCTGGGAGAGTTTTTTTAGTAGCTGTTGGGAGGGTGGAGTGGTGATATCCAGCAAGTATGTCAAAGCCTCAGGGAGTGTGCAGGCTGGAATCCTTTTGTCACTTGTCCAGTAGCCACCTGGAAATGCGGGAAATAAAAGAACACTTAGCAATTCCCATGGCATTTGACAGCTGTAGAGCTTTGTAAAACTCAGGGTCCTTCAAAACATGACCTCACACTAGGCTGCAGCAGGTCTAGACCACAGGGCCTTTGTGAAAAAAGGTTAATGGGAAGGTTCAAACTTTTTGTGAGGGGAGGATCTGATGCCCAGAACTGCACAATAACAAAACATCACTTTAAAATGAAAAGTCTCTCCTTTGAGGAAATCATCGTTCTGTGTCAGAATCCTGTGACTGAGCAGATTGTCCCTAATAAGATGGAAATGATGGTCGTGACATGTAAATCTGTTTTAGGGCTCTGATATGTAGCAACAACAAGCAAACTCTGTTGATTAATTTAATTGGGGTCAATGGCCAATTTAGCAACTAAATTACACTGTCAACCTAGGAGTACTCTGGGAATGCTGGTGAAGGTACCACGGGCTGGCAGAGTATGCAAAATCAGAATCGAGGATTATCAGAATAATGAAAAGCATCCACAAAATCCTATTGAAACTTAAGAAAAAGGTAATAGAATCAAATTCAGTTTATAAAAAATCTGAGGAATTTTAAGAGGAATCTGTCAAACACCCCTCTTACCAAAGGGAACCAACTCACCACGAGTGCAGGTTTCGAGTCTGATAGTCTGATCAGCCGGAGGGGCATCCTTGACACGTGCGATGAGGGCATGGACTAATTCTGGCTGGTTGGCTGGGAAAATCCCGATATGTTCTCCAGGCAGGTAGCGCACTTCCTGGTTAGTCTCACAGGAAAGCTTAACCAGAATGGTAATACGACTAGATATAGAAAAAAGAGATCAGACAGATCTTGGTTACATCAACAGGATTTCCTTTGAATTGCGCAGAAAAGGAGTAAATCTGAAGTGACAGTTGGCAAGAGCCTACTTGTGTTCATCACCAAACTATCAGAGCAGCTTAGTACTTCATGGAGACTTCAACAATAGTCCAGATACGTGAAGTACTTGTATCAAAACAAATAAGACACTGAAGTGCTGCCTGATCTGCCCAGTATAGAATAAAGGTGCCTGTAATGAGCCAGCGCGGGCCGAACAGCTCACGTCTCACACCAGCTCAGGGCACTCCCCATCAGACACCTGCATTTAGAACTGGGATGAGAGAGACCTGCTGGGGGGTTTAGAAGAGCCATTCATAGATGCTATTTCTAAGACAGGTGTTAGCACTGATTAACCTTTTGTATTTCTTTGTGTATGGTCTTGTCTCAGGTTCCTTTGCAGCACAGATGACTGCAGCAGCTCCTTGCACTGTACCCTCTCCTTTCCCCCCCTTTTATTAATGCTAAGGAGCAATATTTCCCCTAAACAAAGTGAACATCTGCCTGGTATGTAGTGTACCAAGCAAGGGAGAGGGACCACACACCTGACCTTCCACATCTAGTAGGTATCAAAGGGCCATATCACAACGTTATTTAGTGTCCCACACTCTACTGGGAAGTCAGCTCCCACCTAAATCAGAGCTAAGGCTGTTCATGTTCTTCTGGTCTTGGGATAACGATTTGCTTCTACTAATGATGGTACAAAATTCATGGCTATTTCTTAATAACCAAGCACTTCAGATGTTAAAGATTTTACTAAAAGTGTAGTATTGCAATACTCAAAGCAGCGAGATACCTGGATTTTGAACTTTGAAGATTCTGTCTGAATTTCAGCTTCATGGGAATTACATCCTTGGCGTGAAGGTTTGCAAGTGCTGTTGAGAAAAAAGGATGTGACTCATGGCAATTTTGTGATTAACTTTGTTTAAAATAACATGCAGAAAAGAACTGAACCATGCTCGCCCTAGAAGGCCGTATGTGTCCTACACACACACTCCTTCCCTGCCTCAAAGTAGCTCATCTCAGCTTTTGTTCCTCTGGGACAGTCAAAATGTGCTAATTCTGATGTCCTGGTGTTATTGCACTGGAAAAGATAATGATTTATGCAATGCAAACCAATGTCCTTTTTTCTCTAACCACTGTACTTTGTCAAATGAATTTTATCATCTAGCAGGACCAATATAACTTTCAGAAAACCTTTACAGTCCTGACCTATCTGAAGCCAACTGGAGAGAGGAAGTGGAAGGTGGGAGGTAATACCTTTAGCCAAGTCCATAGTTTGAGAGTCGTGCACTACCCTGTGATGCTCAGGGTCCCAGCTTTCGTTAGAGCTATATATCTCGGGCAGCTGAATACTGTTTTTCCCACGGATGTTAAAAATGTCACAGGCAGTCTACAGAAACGAAAAAATAAGGCTATTAATGGTAAAAATAATATTCTTAGTATTGTCATAATTCTAATAGGAAGATATCAGTTTCACAAATTGCTATTGTTTATCAATTCCATTGAGTTCACTGATGTTACAGGGCTTCACCGAGTTCAGTGAGGTTCCACTTCTACACCAGCATAGCTAAAACCCTCACCTACTTCAAAAAACTCTGTTGTCAGATGCTACCACCCTTGTTCATACTCAGCACCCCACAACTCAAAAAAGTTTTATTGAACTTTGTGTGAATATTAAAAAATAAGAGAAAAGGGGCACAGTCCCTTCATCAACTTAGGCAAGCAGTAGAACAGAGGGGAGTTTGAAATAGATATAAATTCACATGATTGTTTTCTTTCTTATTTCACCACTTTTAAGTGATGCTAGTGAATACTGAAATAAAATGAATGAAAGAACTAAAATATGGGCTATTTATGTGTCACCTTGAATGTGCTGACTGCCCATGTGCGAAAGGCTTCTTCTTGTCCATTGAGTTCATCTCCTTCACCTACTGGAGTGAGCTGGGAAGCCCCAAGTTGGGCCAGTTTTTGGTCAATGGTGTGAGCAAAGGCACAGAACTCTGGATACATGCTGGAGCCCAAACCAAACACAGCGTATCTGCGGAAGGAAGTACAAATAAGGTCACAGCATTATGCGAAATGAAATGCAAAAGGACTCAATCACATGCAAACCAAACAACAAAGTATTTTTACCTAATTTTTTTTCTCAGCGGTTTCAGGGTGAGCAAAGAGTTCTTCAAGGTCTGTATAAACATTTGTAGAAGACTTAAGGTTAGAAAAAAAGCCTTTGATTTAAAACAGAAGTGAGACCTTGAGCAATGTCTTACTCGAGTACATGGGACAAATGAAAGGTCTCAGTCTCTGAGCTAAGGCTCATATATACCTCTGAGGTGAATATTACCTTTCCGTTATTTGGAGAATCTCCATTTCCAAAAGTGCTGGTAACCACTAAGAGAAGTGTTTCTTTTTCCAGGTCAGAGATGTTGTACTCATCCATGCACAGAATCTAGAAGGTATAAAGCTCATGAGAAATTGCTAGCAGTCACAGGAACTAGCATTAGATACCACTGTGATGGCCAGATGACTGCTGAGCAAATTTACAAGGCATCCTGCTAAATGAATACAAAATCAAAGCTCTAGTCCAACTTATATTTACAGAACATTCACGATGTAGAGAATGGAAGAGCTCGTGGAAGCTGGTTAACTTCTTTCTCCATTTAGTGTGGATGATTCCTACTTCCTTACCTTAGTGTTGAAGGCACAGTTGAACAGGCTGCACAGGCTGTTGGCCAGTGTTTCTGATTTCCCAGTCTCTGTCGCAAAGATTATAGTGACCTTGGACCTGGTGGCCATCGTCTGTCGCATGAGTGAAGATGCAAAGAGTACAGCCCTGGGAGAGAAATCATCACATGCAGCTTTTAATATGGCTACATGGTAATTCAGATAGAAACAGACTAGGAAAGACTGACCCAGGGCATAGCTTTTCCCTGGAAGATTGTTCAGAAGCAATACACTGTACAGCCCTGAATAAGAATCGTAGACATGAATGTTACTTAGCTGCAGACAGGTAAGTCTATGATTCAAGGCTGTCCCTCCTGTAATAGTTATTCCCCCAAAAAATGGAACAGAAACATCACAAGAATAGAATAGCTGGCCAAAAGCATGAAGACTCTTATTAACAACTTACTTTGCCAAGATGCTAAATTTTATATCCTTTTTCTTTGGCCTCCGTGTCTCATCATGCCAGACGTGTGTTTTCCATGCATCTACCTTTAAAAAACAAAAAGTTAGGCTCCAGTTAAGAACTGTAAAATAATAAATACAGAATTTGAATACCTTTGAAAGGGTCAGATTAAAATGCATTTTGTGTATACAATCCACTGTACAAACATGGGGTCACTCTCTGTAGCATTAAACTGCATTTAACCTACAGCTTGAGAATTCAACAGAACTACCATCACCTTCCACCGTACAATACACCCTGCCTGCTCTTTATGAATCTCTCCAGTGAACCTTCATTAACCAGGGCTTCTCATTCCCACTTCTTCAGAGCCCGTATTACCATCTCTATCACTAGAATCATATTTCTTTTGAAAATGTGTACCTGGTAGTAATAGAAGGGGGTGAGGACATAGTTCAGCATCTCCTGGTGGAACACAGGAGTTACGCTCCCCGACATTGGAGGAACGATCCAGACCCAGTCGGCCGGGCAGCCCCCTCGCACACGGTACTCGTTCTGCATGTATTTCATGAAGGACTCAGCAGCTGAGTGGTGATCCATGATAGTCACATTTTGCTTCTAGAATAATTGCAAACAGAAAGGCATACATCAAAAAGACCACTCTGCTCTTCTCCCTGATGCAGTTAAAGTAATACTTTTGCTTTGGTTAATATTTCAAGGACTTTATACTGTGCTGGGAAATATTTACTATCAGCAACTATTACTCATTATTGAGGTGGGCCTTTGATCAAGGAATTTGCGTAAAACTGTAAATAAGCAAAAGGAAAAAGAGAGACACAATATTCAATGTCTCTCCAGATACCACAGCTGTTGACTTACTTGGAAGCTATAAAGCACAGCCACATTTATCTCTACAACAGCTCGGTCTTTCCATAATGATGAAAGTTTGTTTGTTTCTAGTCCCATTCTTCTTCCTACCTCCTACAAGTGAAGAAGAGAGAGAAAACAGAAAAGCAAATTTACCGTGAAGGACTTTGACCTCATGGTTTCTCCAGCTCATCACATTAATGTGCAGGAAAATGTACTGTGGAAGGGGAAAGAGTTAGTCTGATACTGGGGAAATGCATGGCAGCAGAAACACCTGAGATCAGAGGTAAATTTGAGTTCTGGCTCTTGTAGATTGGGAAGTGGTTCTCTCCTGGCTTAAATGGTTTCAAAAGTGGCAGTACCTGGTTATAAGGCATCATTATTAATTTGTACTGGTGAGGTGATGGAGACCTGCAGCTCACCACCAGGGCTCCACTGCCTTGTCAACAGCAGTGTGGAACTGATATAAATGTGCCTCTGAGAAATGTACACTCACAGACCAAACAGCCTGAATCAGCAGGAACAGGAACAGCCAAAATCTGGGCAGAAATTCAGGATGTCCCACAGCAGTCAGGACACCGTGTCAGATGAGCACTGAGGTGCCAGGGTGACAGAAACACAACACCCCTCCCAGCAAAGACTCATCGCTTCTCTTTTTCAGAAACGCTCCACCCAACAGGTCCATCCCCTCCCCAGAAGGTCACCTTCAGGATGTTGTAGCGCTGTACATCACAGAAGTCCCGCACTCCTATCTCTGTCCCCATGTACCAGCCGTTGAAAGGACACCCCGTGAATTCCAGGCCTCCCACCTCAAGCAGCATGTTGGCAACAGCAGGAAGCGCGTACCACTTCAGGTCCAGCTCCTTGAACCATTCATACCTGTTAAATAAGCATTTTCTTTTATTATTTTGTGTCTTTTGGTCCTTTAGGCACTAACCAGAGGAGTCTGGGAGTATGGAGAGAGCTAACTCTGGGAGAAATCACCCATGAAACTGCAAAACTCATAGGAGTTCTCACAGTGCAGTCACTAAAGGAGCTGCAGAACAGTACAGCAGAGCTCTGCAACCCACAGGCTGCTCCCAAAGCAACGAGAAAGGGAAAAATCCAAAACAGACAGAAAGGCAATAAACATTTTGTTATGAGTGCAGCCATATTTCACATGTGTGTTACACCGGCATAAGAAATGATGGCTTTTTAAATTCTGAATATAATTGAAATGTAGATTGGGAAAAAAAGATTTCCAAGAAAAATGCTTTGGGCTTCTTTAATGTAAATCTCATTTCATTGTTCTAACAAGTATTTTATCTTTCAGGACAATTTACCATAATTTCATCTGAACAAAGAACTCATAAAACGACTGCCACAGGCGCAGGCTAATAACCTGCCAAGGTGAGGCAGAGGCAAAAATGCAATTATCCAAATCTTGTGGGCTTACTTTGGATGTTCCATTGGCACTTCAAGGACAATTTCTGGCGGGAATTCAAATATTTCTGGGTCTTGGCCGTTTGCTTGGAGAATGAGTGGAACTACATCAAAGCGGCCATATTTCGGCTTCCACCCAAGATCGATGCACAACTGTAAAGAAAGTACAGTTCAGGTGGTTTTTTCAGGTTATTTTCCCCCTTGATTTGAAGACAAAAGATTGTTAATGCTCTAAAACTTGCTGGGGTAAATGCTGAATGATAAAGTACCTTTAATATATCTTTTATACATATCTGTATCTTCCCCATTCAAACAACACCCAGACACATTGTTCAAGTTCTGAGTGGCCCCCACTGAAGGGGAGCACTAGCTCACCCCGTTCCGAGATAGAGGGGAGTATTTTATATGAAAATGGTAAAAATGATGGCTTCAGCCTGCACCTAGAACCTTTGGGGCAGAACATGCCATTCACTCCTTCCTGCCACGCTCCCCTCCCACTCTGCAAAAGCATGCAAGTACAGAAAGAGGAGGACAGTGGGGTTGGAGATGGAGGAAGGCAGCTGAGGCTGTGTCTGGGATGGTACCTGTGTGAACTCCACACTGGCAGGGTCTCCTACAACGGAACCATCCGGCATTTGATATCCCGCGTATCGGATGAGCTGGCTGTTCCAGACACGGAAATCATGCTTCCCATCGGTTCTCTGGGGGAAGATGGTGATGGCTGACCTGCCCAAAGAGACAACCAGATCCTGTTACACCACAGCACCACATCAAACACACTCTAATTAACACAACAAAAATTGTTCCCAGCAGCCATTATTCTATATTTCTAAACCAAATGTCAGCAGAAATAAAATCATTCATCTTCCCCACTCTCCTTCTTGAATCTTCAAATCATCTCTTTTCCCCAGGAGTTATGAAAGCTTTTGCCACACCAGCCATCCAAGTTACAGACTCTCAAAACAGTTGATGGTACATGAGGGGAGCATAAAGGTACCAGGAGAATCAAGAGCAGAGACAAGTTGTCAAAATGTTTAGCTAGACCATTTCAGGTCTTAGGCAGAGTTTTTAATTGAGATCTGGATATGATTTTTCTTGTTTAAAATTCAAATGAAATAAGAGGCCTACCTTATGTTTCCATTGTTTGTGGCATACTGAATATGACGGCAGATGTGCTCAAACATTTCCTTCGCTGTTTTACAATCACGTGCATCAAATACCTATAGGTTTCCAAAAGAACCAAAAGTCATCTCATTATTTTTCCTATGCAATTAAGGAAACATTAAGGAAAAAGTGAAGCAAAAAATAAGTACTTCTCAATCTAATTGTAACTCTACTAGGAAAGGTTCATTTTTATTGCCCTTATATGCATGATTTTCACATATAACAAGCCTTCAAGGACCAAGGCACCTGGTTCCGTGACTCAGTTCCTGCACTAGCACCCCAGCTGCCATATTTTACCAAAGTAAAGGACATTCTTCTGATTGACAGTAGGTGACTGTGGCCTGTAATACCAAGACTCGCGGGTTACCTGTAGATTGGACCACTGGATTCTCCCAATACACCGGGGTGCATTCCTCCAGGCCTGTTTGGCAGCAAAGACCAGTTCATCTTTGGTCAGGTGGTAGGTTCCTGTCGTTTCTATCTCCTTGGTCACTGCTTCCAGGCGGACCAGGTGTTCTTCTATTTTTGGCCTTTTGAACAGGAAACAGCCATGGAAAGAAACAATGAGAATTTCATTACATAGAACTGATTTGAACTGCAGACATTCTCCTGATGTTGTGGGGCAAGAAGAGCAGGGGCTTTGTTGAAGCCATAAAGCTTCTGAGCACCCTTTTGCAGGAGAAGACTTCTATGTAACCCCCCAATTTTATCTGCCAGGAAGCAGGTACAGTAAATTTCCAGAGAGGGGCTTGGGATTAGCATCTCTGTAAGCTGAGAGATGGCACATTTGGATAAACACTGAGAAACCTGCTCCTGCTTCAAATCTATACCCTCTGGATGGGGGTCAACATAAAATACTCTGTCCTTTATAAAACATCTGTTACCTCACGAAGTCAGCAATTTTGCTGTCCTTCAGACAGAAGTCACCACCATCCATTCCCCATCACCCCTCCACAGCACAACATTTTGTCCCCAAAGCATACCCATTACCTATGGCAGCAGACCAGGGTCCCATATTTTTATCAAAAAATGGGGGGGATTCTAGGGAAAATGGGACTCTGACTGAGGAGAATCTAGGAAGTGCCCTTATTGACTGCAAATGAGAGCTTACTAGCCTAATGAGGAAATGAACACACTAGAGATTTAAGTGGTGACACCAGCCTTTCACAATCCAACACACACATGGATTGATCACAACATTTTCTGTATAAATTTTCAGTTTAAATATGGATTTTCTACAGTAGTTTGGAAAAAACCACCAAATTCACACAAATGAAAAGTAGAGAATAGCCTGGGTTCAGCCCAAAAGCAGGGTTATAGTGACCATCCTCTCAAAGTTCCATTATTTTCACAGAGACACAGCTCTTCTGACCAAAGTAAGTAGATTTTCATTGCTAAAAGGAAATGCTGAGCGATTCCTTTGTCAAGGAAACCAACCCTAAAATTCTTTAGTCTGATAACAGGGACTGAAGTCAAAACATTAGGAAATATTTATCACAGCACAGACAAAAATTGTTTTGTTGGCTCACAGACAGAATGAAAATAGCCTGCACTGTCTGAGAGTTTTCACATTTTCAAGAAGATGAAAGATCAAGGGCAAGCATGTAAGACAGTGTAAGTCAACATGATCAAATAGCCATGAGCAGGACCAGAGACGTGCAAATCTAATTCACTGGCAAGTGAGTACAGCCTGAGTGTACGACTGGGATTTTCAGAGAGATTCAGTGGAAGAAAGCTTTGTAGAAGAGTTCAAAGTGTCTGAAGAAGTAGCCATTATGTGGCTGAGTCTCTTTGAAATGTTTTATAATGGGATGAGCAAACACCGAATTGCTGCTTGAAAGCTCATCACGTGAAACATCACCACAAACTCTTGCGCCAAAGCCAGATGTTCCAGCCTTTCCTGTGTCAAGACGTCAACACAAACCTCTTTCCCGCAGCTAGAGCCTCCCTCCCAGCACGCTCAGTAAGCTTATGGTGGTGAGAGCACAGAGCAAGGTTGAGAAGCAAGAGACTGGCCTTCCAATCTTTGGCTAAAGCCTTGGGAGTCAAAACAGAGAACAAAAGAACACAGAGAAAAGATACTTGGAGCAGCACAAACAAAAAGCATTATCCACATTATTCATGCCTTAGACTGATCTGAGCAGGAGCTAATCCCATCAACATCCAGTGTTAAGAAACCAGAAGGTAACGTTCTGTAAGAGAGCCCTAACCAAGCTGATTCTCCCAACCCTAGTATAACAGAGCACACGCAGAAGGAACGGGGGTGAGGAACACACTGTACAGAGTGGAGTGGCACTCTACCTTGGATTGGCAGATAGAGCATGTTAAGTGCAGTAATAGCTTTATTCACCTTTTCTGATAGTCCTTATCTATTTTCCAAACACATGCTATGTAACAGGATAGTTACCAACAGCTGTGAAGAAACCAAACACTGCTATAGCCTCAGAGACAGCTAGGTAGAGGACTTTTATACCAGCCTTGAAGGTAAAGATGCCTTACTCTTTAAATGAATCGTAGTACTGCTTGATAAAGTCTAATGCCTGAGGCAAAAGCTCTGCCACTGGAACTGGCCCATCTCTGGTACCTTTCACCAGGCCCTTTGGGGTCATGAGTGCCCCTTGGCAGGCTTTGGTCCGGCAGTTGATAACCTGAAAAACAATAAAATGTCAAACCCCAATGTTACACTCTGTATTTTTCCAAAGTGATGAAAAATCTCTGTTCAGGTTTCCGAATCTTATGTATCTTACCTCCTTTGCTGTCAGGTGTAGTGTGTCCAGAAAGCTGGATCCATTCTCCAAGTTTCTCACTTTCACATGTCTTGGACACCTTGATATTTGGTTTGAAGCTTTGATACCATTTGGGGGGGGGTTCTGGGCAGAGAAAAGATAAAAATACATACATACATACAAATGTCAGTAAGGCCTCTTAATGTAATAGAGTCTCAGGAAAACAGTGAACCAGATAATTTTAGAGAAAGGGCACATTTGTTACTAAAGGCTGGGTTTTCCAAGATGAGCAAAGGAATCAGGCACTCCAGTCCCACCAGTCACCTCTTTTTAAGTCTTACCAAAGCTCCTTTTTGTTCAGAAAAGATCTTTCACACAAAGACCTCCCAAGCAGCCTTAACCTCATGTAAACCTGCTAGTCCTCACGTGAGAGCTGTGGGAAATGTTGAGCACAACCCCTGTGAACTGCCAGTGTCATACAGCAACGCCAGAAACGGACCTCTCTGCCATCACCGGCTGCTGCTGGAGTTATGATCAGTGGCATCTCTGTCTGCTTCTTGCTCAGATGGTGTAATTTGGCATCCTCATTTTCTAGCCTTTAAGAGAGACAAAGACAACCCAGTATAACACAATGTACTTAGTTTTGGTGAGCTTTACCTGCAGCATCAGTAGGGAAACACTCAGAGCCATCTCTGAAAGATGTACTGAGGTAGCAAGGCGATGATTTGCAGCAGCTTGAGCGGGGAGAGGAGTCGAGAGCAAAGCTACAGTCACCCTTTCCAGGTTACTGTGTGGGAAGGAAAACAATAGATATGGCCTGGAATGGTAAAGGTTGAGTGTCTCTGTAAGCCAAACAAAGGGCTTCTGTACAATTATGATCTGGCCAGAAAATACTCAGAGGAATTAAACAAAGAGGTTTAAATCTTCAGGGGAAAGTGTGAAAATTTCAGTTAGGTCCAGCCTCCAGTCCATTTAACCAAATCACATACTTTCATATAAATTTCTTTTGTTTTCTGTGTTAAGACTTACTTTCTGAACTCCTACTTTTTAATTGCAGTATCACATTTCAGACGATGCTCAAAAATGCCCAAGAGGCACCCAGACCACAGACTCCAAACACAAGCCTTATTTTGGATAGTTTGGAGTGGGCAATGATGTGTTTTAGGTATCAGAGCATATGTGATCACCCACTTCCACTGCTCAGCTTCACCCACCTCCACCTTGGAATATAAACTGCCTTGAGCAATGCGAGGACACGGGGTGGGAACGGGCAGAGAAAGAACCAGTAGGCAATAGAAAACTGAAATAAGTAACAGCCTGAAGGCTGAGAAATTTAGTATGCACGTGCAGGCTATTTTATACAGTGTCTTGTATAAATCATATACCAGAAATACTTTACCAACTTAGTTACAGCATTAATAATCACTTTGCTAATTTGTATAACATACACATGCCTCCGAAGTCCTAGCTTATATGAAACCATTATAGTACACCAAATACATCTGGGATTATGAAAGAGAAATCAAGATGGTTTCTGTCCTCAATCATTTTATGACTTAAGACACAACAGCTTAAATGTACCTGGCCAAATCAACACCACCCAGCGTCCCCCAGGGACAACTGTTCTTCGGTTAATATTGCTTTGGAAACACATTACAGGTTTCTCCAGAACCAATCTCACTTAAACTTTTTTTCTCAAATGAAACAGAAACCATGAGGTCATTAAAAGACAAAGATCTTACCTGTGGATCTTCCCATTTTTCTCCACATTGTTATTGATATCCTTCTCCTCCTCAGACTGGTTCCTAGCAGCACGAGGTCTGAATACGAACTGCCACGGGCACAACATGTTGGATGCTTTATGATTTCAGTTCGCAGTGCTGAAATCTTGTTTTGTGTGATGTGGGAACACTTCTGAGGAGGGAAAAACAACAACAAGGTCAGTTTTTGACTAAGAAGGTAACTCCTTTTTAAAGGGCTCAGAAACCCACCAGACCAACTGATCTGACTAATTAACATCCTGTTTCTAAAAATGAATATTGCTTGACTCAGAGTAGTGGTACCAAAACTAACAGCTCTCTTTGTCAGAGTAACGCTGCAGCCATGCCTTGCTCAAAAACACTGGCAACAGAATCTCAAATGTCCCCCACGTCCCCAAACCAACAAATATCAGTGTCTGGGAAGAACTCATACCCGCTTTGCTTCCACAAAACCCACACCTGAACACTTGGAATTGTTTTAAGTTCTGTGTTGTTAAGTGTTATTAAGTGCTCTGATAATTCACGTCAGTATATACTAGCTAGGAAAAGGAATGTAAAATGTTGCTGTGTTATTCAGGTAGTACTGAAAAAAACCATAAATTACTCTGTAAATTCACCAAAATGCTTTGTGAAGTGCTTCTCTGCCAGAGCCAAAAGGAATCCTGAGATTCTGATTTCTGTAGTTTGTATTACTGACATATACATATCGTGCATATTTGAATGCAACATAGAGCTTTTACAGAGTTTAATGTTGTTCATTTTAACATACGTTTTCTGCTAATTTCTGATCCCAAAATGGATTTTTGTGCCAGGGAAGGTGTGACAGGAGAAAAAGAGCAAACTAATGAATTGCAGGGTAAAGCAGAACTAGCCTCAGCATTTGCATTTGGAATATAACAGATACAAAAACCTGATGTTTTGAAAAAAATAAAGATAAAGAAAGAGAATACACATTGGCACATATTTCTGCTGCAAATTATGTATTATTGTGTTATTTACATTGCTGGTTCAGTAAAATTTATATTGCTGAGCTCCCAAGACACTGCCTGCTGTAAAATAGCACAACAAAAGAAATCCTTTCAATTATCTGTGCAGAAACTGTAAGGTATTAGGACTTTGTAATGCCAAGTAAAAGAAGCAGTGTGTAATGAACATTTCTCTACAGTTACAAAAAAGGAACAAATCCACATTACTGTTGTGCAATAAAAAATGCTGCAATGTGCCTATACAATTTTGTAAAACATGGGGGAAAAGAAAGAAGGAAAGGACAGGGCGAGAGAAAGAATAAAATAAAAGAAAGAAATAAAGTTAGAGAGAAAAAGAGAAAGAGAAAGAAAAGAGAAAATGAAAGAGAAAACAAAGGAATGTGAAAAAAACCCAAACAAAAACAAAGCAGAAAAAAATAGAAAACTAATACACAAACCCAAAGAAAAACAAGAAAGAAGAAAACAGAAAAAAATTAGAAAAAATAAAGAGGAAAAAAAATTGGAAATAATAGGAAGAATAAAAATAATAAAAAGGGAAAAAAAGAGAGAAGATTCATATTTTCCATTCACTGGCAATTAGAGCAAGGACTTGCTTTTCATGTTCTCCACAACAGGGTTCTTTAAATAACATTCACAACATTACCTGTTACGTGCCTTTAACTCAGCAGAGAGGGGGCTCCAGTTTTCAGGGCAGCAGAAGAGCCTGGAAATAAAGCAGGAGATTGATTCCAGCACTTTACTCCTAACACAGAAAAAAAAAAATTAAAAAGATAATAATTATAACACAGTTTGCCTTATAATTGCTTCAGTGGCAAGCTGCAGGAGGAGTGGCACAGCAAACACTCGGCTCTCTCTTCGCTTTGCTTCACAAGGGGTTTCTGGAGGCTGCCAGGAGATGCTCCTCTCTGGCAAAGCTCCCGTCCTTTAACCTCTCTCGCTCTGCATCCCTCCTGCCAGGGAAAAGCATTTTATACTCCAGGACCATGTATGCAAAACAGCAGAGCCAGGCTGCACATGGAGAGGGGACGAAGGGGAATCCCAGCCCGGAGGCGTGAGGCTGATGCAGGGCTGTAGCGTTACACAAGGCGGGTGACACATGCGGGTGACAACTGGGCAGGGAGAGCAGCCACCAGTTCCTGATGGAGGAGCATCCCCTCCTTCCCTCTCAGCACGTTGTGACCTTGGCTCCTACAGGTGAGCAGCGATAAGGACAGGGTATCACACCGAGCAACCTCTGCAGCAATGCTGGAATAAAACACGATGTGAACTCCTGAAAGAACTCTGGCAGCTCTTGTCACTGGCTGGTCCTTTCCCCACACCTTGAACCCAAAGAGGTTGTACACAGCCTCAAGAGAGATTTCACAGAACCACAGAGCTTGAGGGTACGGACCAGGAAATCATTTAAATAGGTGATTGTAACTCAGGACAGGTATTTTAAGTTTAACACAAATAAATGACTTCCTTATTTTTGGTGAAGCGTTAAAGGCTCTTTCTCAGTGGAGTGTCTGTGGAATGTCTCCCCCTCCTGAGGTCCCTGTGCGGTTTGTCCCTTCGTGCTTTCCCAACACACCGGGAGAGCCGGAGGGAAAAGGCAACTCCCTGCAGTGTAAACTCCTCGCACGGTGCTGCAGGCTGAGTACCAGCAGGACAGCTGGATGCTGGAGACGGGATTATTGAGTTGATTTTCAATTTCAGATGACACGTGGATGCTTACACGTTACAAAATCAGGTTTCTACTTGCAGCCTGAAAGCCACAGGCAGCCGGAGCTGAGGGTGGCACAGGGCACGGCACCAGGCAACTGCCAGCTCCCCGCAAGGGGTTTGGCCCCAGTTATTAGTTCGTTAATGCTATAGGTGACTATTTTAAGGAAAATTTAGAGTGGTTTTCAAGTTAAAGATCAATCTTAAATCCACTGTCTATTACAAGATCCAAATCCTTCCAATGATAACTACAGAAAGACACATGGGTGCTGAGCAAACATCTACAGAAACAAGGCTTGATGCTGCCAGACAAACAAGGAAACGCACATTCTCTTCTCATCTGTCATATTTTTACTGGACAAACTTGGCCAAGGTATTTTCTTCTTTCTGTGTCCAGCTTTGCTATTTAAAAATGAACATTAAATGTTTGTGTAAAGCACTCCAGAGGTAAACTGAGTTCTGTGTTCATGCACAAATACACCTGGATATATTCCATCCAGCGTCACTAGAGATGAATCTCTTAAAAAATAGACCTGAGTTTTATCGAGTTTGTGCATTCATGGGCTTGGCTGTATCAAGCCCATGCTTCTCTGCAGCCATTCTTCTTTTCTTTTTTAACGTGGTGCCCTCCTCACTAGAATTATCACTTGACACCCTTTTGTAGAAAACATTCCAGACCTGTAATCAGCAGGCAGAAATAACGGGTGAGCAGCAGGACCCAATGCCACACCACAAATTTCTACCTCGCTTCCGATCCACGGCAGCTCTTCCCAAACTGTGGGGACAGCGGGAATTGCCTGAGTGTGAACACAACCCCATGTACCTCAAGGGTCAGACTGAAGGTGCCTGAACTGAAAGGAGACTCGAGAGCCCAAAGAACAAGGTCACACACTGCATCACATTTGCTGCTTTGTCAGGGTTTAAAAATTCTATTTGCATCCTTTCTTATTAAACCTGACCCCTCTTTTCTCCAGAACGTGGGGAACCCTAATGTCTAGTACTGAAAGAAATTTAAGTGAACTCAGTTATGTCCAATGATTTCTAAGCTTTTATTATTCAGCCTCCTTATTTCTCTCTGCCTGGAGACTGCTGAAACCACGGAAAGGCTACGTAGGGATTGGATATGAAAAATCAGATTCGGAATGACCAGAAGAGAAGAAACACCTTCCTTCCTCATGGGAATTGTTTAAAGGATTGGCTGAGGTACAGCCATTCAGGGAACTGCTTAATCACTCCAGGTTTTTCAAACAGGACCTGCTCTTTTACTCACCAAAACTGATAATAAAACTCCCTCTGTGAAATAAGAACAAGAGATCACCATTCATGTCTGAGGTGGAGCCCGAGATTAACTAAGTGCTCTCTGTGCACTCCTTCTGCAAATACTCCACGCTGCTTGGAGAGCTCCTCCCTCAGACAACCAATTCCACACAGATTTCCTAGTTTTGTGCAGCTGCCCCTGCCCCATGAAAACACAAGAACTTGCTGCTGCTCCTGCAGTAACTTTGATGACAGAGGTGCCCTTTCAGAGAATAACATCTGACTTGTTTTGTTCCTAAACACGCGGTGGCCTGGAGCCTCAGCAATAATCTTTCTGCAATTTAAATCAAATCGGGCACATCCTTTGTCTGACTGCAATATTCTGCGTCACCTTGAAAAGCTGCATTCTTTAAAACATTTGAAAAAGAAGCTCCTCTGAGATCAGGACCCCTTGAGTCTTACAAGAACGGTTACACTGAGGCGAAGCTGATGATAGCAAGGGCTGCTTTCCCTGACTCCATGTAACCCCACAGAGAAAATGCTCTGCCGCCCCAACTTTTCATGTATTACTTGTGATTATTTTTCTAACTCCCTTCTCCTGACTCATCTGACTATCTGAGATGTCTCCATGACCTTCCAGAAATGTTGCGTACGACACCACAAATTCAAAATAAAACACTGCAGGCACCTCCAAACACTTGGTGTCATAGAAGATTTGTCAAGACTTGTCCTTCTCCTCCTGAGATAGGGTTGAACTCCTTTTTATTTGCATTTACAAACTGATGGCTCCATTCTTCATGCATTTCCTTTTCCTGAGGAAACTACTCTGCTTCCTGCATTACCCCATTTGATGAATTTCACTGGCTGAACAGGAAATTTGGTCCTTACAGTACCAGTAACAATCCTTAAAAAAGGATGGGGAAGCCGCCCCCCGCCCATGGCACTCATCCATCCCCCTGCCCCATCAGCAAGTCAGCTGTAACTAAGGTATTTTTGAAGCACCAGAAAACAATTACAAGTTCATATGAGGGGCAGGACTTGGAGTGAAAAATCTGCCAAGTGAGTGGCGATGAGACCCCAAAGAGTGTGATCACCAAAGTAGAGTCAGACCACAAGAGACCATTTACACCATGGGAACGGCCTCATACATTGCAGGGAAATGCTCACCATCTCTTTCACACTTGACCACTTTGTGGTACAAATAATATAAGTCATTTTGTCCATTAAGAACCTTCATTTGCTTTCTGTTCCTCTTCTGGGCTGAAGGGCTGTTTCCTCTACTCTCTGCAAGACTTTATGCAGATTTTCCAGCTCATGATGACTGAACTGTAGGACAGACACCATTTTCCTGGCAACACTGCAGTGTGTGTTACACACCAAAGAAGTTATTTTAAGACAAGTATTCGCTGTTTGTGCTCTATCAAATGCCTGGTGTGAGGGGGCACTGAGCCACGGGAAAGCCTCTCTCTACTTTTTCAACTCAGAAGTACATAAACACACAAATAATGACGACAGCGAGGGTTTGTTCCCCAGCCCGGGTGCCAGACCACCCTGGGACAGGATCTACAAGGCTCCGTTTGCTCTCAGCTTTGCACTTCTCACCCAAAAATCTTACCTGCAAAAGTTACCTATTTTCATTTGCAAATTCCTGAATACCACATGTACCAGAAGTGGAAGAGAAGTCTTGTGCTCCAGGGGTTGGGAGGAATCCAGGAGTCCTACGAGAAGAACTTTTAAAAGGTTGCAGGTCACCCACTCCTGCCGGCCTTATTTTTCAGCCCTCACTACTCTCAGAGTCGTTGTCCTTCAAGCTCTTCTGAGTGGAGTCTGGTGGAAATGCTCTGTGCTAAAGGATGGAGATGGGAACATATGCATGTCACTCTTGCAGAATTCCACAGTCGTATAGAGCAGACATTTGCACCCCCTCACTCTCTACTTCTTTAAATGTCTAGCAGAGACATAACAATTACTCTGGGAATTTCTATAAAAATGCAAGGTTTCAGCTTTATCGATTTGCTACATTTCATTTACGAGATGAAAAAAAAAAAGAAAAATAATTCTAGGACATTTTCTTTCCTTATGACCTTCCACACCTAAACACAAAAGCTTCCATGGAAGCCAACACCCAGGTACTGCACATCTTAAAATGAGGATTTTGTCAATGAAACAATAGAGCTTCTCACCAGTTCTTCCTGCCCTTACGCTCTGGAACCTCAGTTTTTGTTTGAAGCATCTGGTAGTTTCTGACAGACAGAATTAGTAACAGCAATAAGTGCTGTTAAAAAAACTGTTCCCAAACATCTCATACTGACTACTGGTAATCATCTTCTTTTACCCTGGTTTGGTTTTTCATTTCACAAAGGAAATTTGTTTGGTTTGACTATTCCCTGAAAGTCTGCAAGATGGCAAAACCGCTTCTTTGTTTTAGTGTTCCCATTACTTACTGCATCTTTAAGGATTTTAAGGTATTTACCATTAACTGCAGCAGCTTCTCCACCAGCTTCTTTGTTATTTTGAAACACGCTTTACAGAACGGAGATCACCACTTCTGTCAAAAGCAAGAGACTTGTGTCTGGGCACTGTGAGATACATGGATACAATTCGGAACCCAAATCTACCATCTGCACTCCTGTTCAGTTTCTGCAGATTTAGGGCAGGTGAAAAGCAGCAGCTGAGGGTGGGCAGTGGAATGTTTCCTTTGTCGTCTCCTGGTGCAGACAGTGTTCGATTGCATCTCAGATGATGACAGGGCAGAGTGGAAAATTTCATGATGTGAACATCTACGGGCGAAAATGAAAGTTAGGGAGAGCGTTAAATTTACAGTGTTGTGCTGGTAAACCCATCCCTTCCTGTCTGCCCCTTGGAAGATTAAATTCAGCAGTGTAGTAATCACAAAATCCCCTCCTCGGACACTCGTTTCGGAATTCCGTTGTGGGCATATTACCAGCAGCGCTGACGAGAGGAAGGAGGGAGGAGGCAATGGGACAACCAATCACCCCATCTCTCTGTGCCTGGAGGCACGTCTGCCCCGGCGGAGGTGACTCAGGAAAGGTGCTGACTCAGGGGTCCCCAGCCACAGTCCCCCCCCAGGGCCTGCTTGCAATTAGCAATTAGCAGTCGATTGGGTGTCAAACCCGGTGTCTCCCAGACACAGCTTCTTTACATTTCTCCTGGTGAAGAGGTCTCTCTCTGGAGCACAAGGAAAAGTTGGCACATGGAAAAGGGGAAATGTACCCAAAGTGCTCGCCAGCGCTGGCCCTCAACGCACACGTCACAGCCAGACGCAAAGAAAGGTCATACCAACGTTACCCTGGGAAAAATGCATTTCTTTTCTCTTTTTTTTTTTCTTTCCTTGAGAAATAACAGTGAACTACAGAATTGCAAACGTGTTCTCTTTCAGGAAGAGCATGGTCTGAGGAGAAAACTCCAATTTAAGTAACAGAGCACTGGCTGATGTCAGGAGGAATCAGAATTGCTAATGAAGGTCAGGTAATACAAGAGATTTAAATCCGGTTTTCAAAAAAACAATCTATAAATTTCTGGACTAAGACAAGAACCGAATATCAAAGTATAAAACCAACTTCAATTCTGAAAGATAAGAATACTTTAAACAGAAGGGAACAGAAGCCAAAATTCTGCCCAAGAAACCACGAGGACTATTTTTACATAGTGTAAGTGCATTCTGTATTTCTGTGCTGGTTTTCATCCCAAGCTATTAAAATATTGCTAAAACATAAACACAATTTTGATCTCACAGCACAACCCCTAAACACGGTGTGAAGGAACATACAGCCAATTGTTGCGTTATTTCTTCTGGGAAATAGAAATATCATTAAAGCAATGCGCTTCCATAGAAACTGCTCCAAAAGCAGTGAAGTTGAGTAGAGAACGATGGAGTTCTGGAGGCTGATAAAATCCTTGAGTGGGGTTAGAAGTGTCTCTTACCAGAGCATGTTCCTCAGCTTAGCAGGACTTGGGAACTCACCTGCAATTCACACCAAGTAAGTGTTTACAGTCATTTTGGGCAATGCTGAGGGCTCTTCACCCAGTGTTCCACCACTGACTTCTGAAACGTGGGGCTTTTTGTTGGGTTTGGTCTGGGTTTGGGTTTGTTTTTTTTTTTCCTTTTACATCACTTTCTCCTAAATGATTGATTTCACATGTTTATGTTACACTTCATGTAATTCCAAAATACAGTCCATGCTTTGCAGGAAATATGAACAGAGACTCTTTCTCCAGAGTTTAATGAGCTCTGAAAAAGTTATTATTAAGTCTACTGGGAAGTCCACCAAAATCCCCAGAGCCTGAAGTTTGCAGTAACACGGTCTATTCCTGACACATTCTGTTTTGGATACTGAAAAGCACATTTTTGCTTAATACTAAAACAGGTAATATACACTCAGCATAACATTACACGCAAAGAGAAGCAACAGTGCCTCATTCCCAATTAAGAAAGTAGGAAGTCAAACCATCAGAAAGCTATCAATGATCTTACCTTTACCAAAAAATAAGTAAACATGGTTTCAAGTACCTTTTTTTTTTCCCCTCACAGCACAATCTTTTCATTATCATCCCCTTGGTTAGCAGTTAGTGGAGCCTTGCTGTAAGAGTGGGCAATGCCAGCGTTCACAGTGACCCCTTTTCCTCTCTCCTTTGAGGACGGTGCCAAGGTCTTCACCTCTGGAGCTCTGACCTCCTGGAAAGCGCATTTTCTCACTAATCCTCCTGTCAGCATTTCCTACAAAACCTCTGATGGGAACAACTGTAAAATTGTCCTTGTTGTCCTCTGGTGGGCTCAGAGACCACGTTTCTCATTCTTCTCAATATCCCTCACCCTACTTATCTCCACCTTGGACTGTCTTCCTGACAGGCATGCTAACGCTGTGTGCATTTTGAAAAGATACTGCCCATCATATCTTTGACTTGGGTCAACAGAAATTGGTCTCAGGCACAAGTTCAGTCACTGGTTAAGTTCCACTCCCAGATGAAGCATTGGTGCTCCCTGTAGTACTGCATCCCACTACAAAAACTCCAGCTCTGAGGAACATGGACCAACAGTGATATCCAGAGGGACAGATCATTGTCCAGTTCTGTAGTTCCTCATCGAAGGACAATCATGGAGCTGAATTTGAAGGAGACAAAAGCAGAAGAGAACAAGACCATATTCATAAATCTTTTTGTTTTGACAGTATACCGTTTCCTTACATATGTCACTAAACCATCTGATTTGTTTATGAAGCAACTGGGAGATATTTCCCTTCCATACAAGTCTGTGATGTTGGCTGGCTGAAGAATGCTCAAATGGATTCACAAGACATTACTAACCCATCACCCAAACTGCTGGAGCACTTGATCTGCTTAACATTGAGAGAAAAAAATCATTGGGCATCTTGGTCATTTGCTCCAAAAATCTTAAAAGGCTCCACTGAACAGTCTGTGTCAAATAAAAAGAAATTATTTCAAGCAACCCAACCCACACATTTACCATGTCTTTCTGTCAAGTCACACTTCTACCCAGATCTCAGGAATTTTTCTCTCCCTAATTCATTTTTTCTAAACCACAAGCAGGGAACTCTGCTCAAAACCCACCTAGTATTTCTGTGTAATACTGTCCCAGCTTACTGGTTTGATAAGAGAAGGGATTAAACGGGTAGATCAAGAGGGAAACAGGCACCCACATCTAGAAATGCTGAATCCCATTCTGCTGACCATGTTATTGATCAGCCTTTTGCACCCACCCTGGCCCTGGCCATGCACTACTGCTAAGCCCACAAATAAGCTTCCTCTAACAAAGTGATATTCTCCAAAACGTCCCATCTGGAAGCAGATGCCCGAGCCCAGCTCTGCACAGACTCATTTTTCAGTAGGTGACAATCCATCCCCAGAGATGGCCTCTGCAATGCAAAGTGTTCCTCTCTCTACCCAGGAATATTTCTTTGGGTCAGCCTGGTTTGGCAGATCTAAATTTCTCATAAGTGTTTTAAAAATCTCTTACTTTCATGGCATTCTACCAGGAATCACAAGATAAGCTCCATACAAAGCCTGGCAGGACGCCTCAAATACTCCAGTTGTACGAAACACAACAAAACAAAACCAAACCAAAAAGGAAGACACCCCCCAACCTGTTCTCCCAGTGTCTGGAATGGAAAATCTGCTCTGACTCTCTGGGCCCAGGCACTCTCACTGATACGACTACTAAGACCTAGAGTGAAAATTTTGCTAGAAACTCATCTATTCAGTTCAGAAAAGGAGATGGGAGTGGTTTATACAGCTTCTAAATTTTAATTTTTTTAGTCCATGTGGAGTCTGCCCTTTTTCCCTCCAATTAAAATCAGTAATGAAGCCTTCCTGCCTCAGTTCCCAGTAAATAAAAAGTGCTCCCTCCTACTACTCCCTGCAACAGAAGCACCCAGAGGTAATGAGCTCATTTCCCCTCACATCAGCCCCTCACCTGCTCGATGCAGCACCTGAGATCTCCCTGTCAGAAAGGGAAAAAAAATCTGTAGCCCCAACTACGAGATTTCTCAGTCCATTTCTTTGGGTTTTATTGACACATAGAACACTATTGAAACAATTTCAATAAAACTCATGTACTTATCTTCATTGCTGAGCTCTAAAGCCTGACCTTTGCATTACACCAGCCTTTGCCTACTCCTACTTTTGTCTGCACTCTGGTCAGCACAGCTTCACCTACAGAAAATCACGGCGTGTTCAGCTGCTCTCCCTTGTTTCCTGGGTGGAAACAGGGGCCTTATCAGGAAGTTTTACAGCTCTGCTTTATCTTTATGAGCCTTTTTACTGCTTAAGTTCTTTCGATGACTTTCTGCAAAGTGCTAAAGTTAGAGCAGCCTGTGCCTGAGCCTGCAGAACTTCCAAGTGTCTGTGAAAACAACATCACGCTGTCGAGACTTTCAGTGAAATTACCTTTTATCTCTTAGTGATAGGGAAAAAAGGTAGTGCTAGAGGTTGTGGGAATGAGCTTCCAACGCCTTCACTAGCAATTACCTACCTTCCCCTACCAAAAGAGACAATTCCCATGGCACATTCTTCAGCATCCTCAGAGTATTTTTAGGTGGTTTTCATCGATTTGGAGACACAAGTCCAGCTAAATACTTACCCATTGAAATACAGACAATTTACCCTGTTAGAGAGCAGGGATTGGATCTTCATCTCTTCAGTTCCATAACACACATTGGATGCCTTTTCACAGCATTGAATCAATTAGAAATTACCAGACCTGGTACCATGTAACTGTGAAACCCTATAGGCTGTATTATGGCAGTTGGGAGCAGAATTGGGAGATCTCCATATTTTTAAACTAATTGTAAAATGGTCATTATCACTTAATCACCTTCCTAATTCAGAGTCATGCAACAAGGGAATAACCATTTTACTGCTGCTTGCCAGAGTCCCAGCCAGAGAGGTGCTCTGTGCACTGAGACCATCAGGCCAAAGGAGGACAGAGAACACCACGCTGGGAGTGGGACAGGAGACAATGAGGCACGTTAAATAACCAGGCACGTTAAGAGCTCTTATTGGTTCTTAAACCCCCACAATATTGAGATCCACTATTAAGTTGCTGTTTACTCTTGTCCTGCCCGTGCCAACCCAAGTGTTAACGGCAGTTCCCAGTGTCACTATGTAGACAGAGCAGTGGATGCCCTTCCATGGCACCCAGCCGGAGGGCACGGACCATGAAATAGCTGTTGGGAGCAGGGAGTGGATTTCCTGAGGTTGGACGGCACCACAGTGGAATATATATAACTATCAGCAAGTGGGATTTGTAAGGTCTCCCAACTTAAGCACCTAAAACGCCATCTGAGAATTGAAAGCTGCAAGCTACACTGGGAGACATTTCCAGCTCTGAGAGGACAAACTCTACAGGGCTCTTCAGGGAGAGAAGTCCCCAAGACTGCACAGGTGCCTGCATTTTGTACTGTAAACTGTGGTTAAACACACCATTTTGTGACCTCTGAAAAGAGGAGGACAAACCAGAAAATAAAAGAGAAAACAGCCCTTGCAATTGCACAATTATGGAAAATGAAATACTCTATTTTTAGGCATGAAAAAATCACTCCTCAGATTGGTGAGTATCAGGGAGGTGTCACCAGCAAATAAAGCCTGTGTCTGCCATCATGATATAATATTTTCCAGATGATGAACTTCTGTTTGATGTTTGTTTTGAAATGCCGTTTTCCTTGTTCCTTGTTTCTTACCGTCTGATACAGATGACTGTCTGCAGACGAAATAATGACTTTCCACAAGAAAGTGAAAGTAAGACTGGGAAAACCTCAGCCCCTGTTACCGTGTTACCGAACAGAGCATGAGTCAGCCTCAGCAGCTCTGTCAGTTCTCTACCTTTACAAATCCAAGTCCAAGGTGGCAGGTAATTCTAATCAAAACACCACCATTTTAAGCACCTTCCAAGACGGATACCAGAGATTGTGCAAAAAGAACCTGTAATGACAAAAAGACACAAAGGGCCCGAGTTTTTAAGGAGATGAAGCTGACTGGCAGCAGAAGGAAGCAGACAGGGGATGAGGCAGCTCAACCTGATGCTTGGGGGCGGCAGCTGAAAGAGTATTTGCTATGAGGTGGCCAAGCACCCAAATAAAGCTGTCTCAGAAGCTACTGGTTAAGAAACCCAAGTTAATCCTTTTCCAAATGGACTATCACGGAATTGAAGGCAGATTCTTCTGGGGGAAAAGGCCCCCGGGTGAATAGTTACTGAATGGGAAGTAACTCCTTGGGCCTCCCAGTGCACAGGAAAGGACACCAAACAGCAGTCCCAGTACCGACCTCTCCATCACCTGCAGCTCTACCCACGGGGGCAGGATTCGGGGTGCACTCTCTGGCACCTCTCCCACAGAGGCCAAATGCAAACACCGTTAAGCCCTTACCTGCAAGTGACAGATGCCTCTGTCTGACTCTAAACCTGTAAAAACTATTTAAAATATTGAACACAATTATGAGGAAAGCAGAAAATATTCTTCAAAGAACAGGTTTTTTTCATAGTCAACGTGTCTGCCTGTCCCTGATTAATCACAAGCTGAAAGGAGTATTTGATGACTCCTGTATACTTCAGTTAACACTATTTCATAAAACCTGGCTTGACAGAAGTATAAGATAAATTAATCAAATAATAGAAAAGTTGAAAGATGCGCCAGTTGGCTTGTGCTCAAGCCGAAACACACTGCCTGAGCAGCAGGCAAGCGCAGCCCAGCGATGGACCAAGTGAGCAGCGGGGTCTCAGCCCAGCCCCGGGTGTCACTGCCTTGCCTTAGAACACCCCTCCCCACAGAGACAACTCACACATTTCACACAAACGTACGCGATTGTGGATCACGCTGAGGGACAACACACTGTGGAACATAAAGGTCTAAAGACTCGTTCTTACAGTTTAAGCTCAAGGACTCCCCTAATGAGTGACTATTGTGATATTGAAGGTGTAAGACCCACAGATGCTGTGCTCCTGCTCGTTGGCATCTTATTAGGGCTTTATTTGAGGGCACAATTTGTAATGCTAAGTGAAAAGCTATTCACAACTCAGAAACTGTTTCCCTTAAGAAAAGATCACAGTGAATATCATTTATCTCAGCCATTATGGGCATACTTGTTCTTTAGAGTATGGCAGTAAAGACCATTTCCTTATGACATTTGAACATGAGCCAAACACCAGAGATGGTTTTGTTTAGCATCAAACTCTTAAGCTCACGTGTTTCCAAACAAAAAGCAACGCCTGTGACATAATGAAGCAAGTGAAAAAGAGTTTACAAAGCACTAAAGCTAGAGAACTACTAAAAGAATATTCAGTTATTGACAAATGGCACTAAGCAAAGGCTGGCTTGGCACGGATTTATTCTATTCAGTACCCACAGGGCTCAAATGACTTCCACTGGCAGGAGTGAATTGAAATCAGTAACACCTCTGACACAAGAATGTGATCAGGGGTATATACACCTCTCTAAGCACGTGAAGTGCAGAACACTATCCTGTATTTTAGATAAACTACAAACTAACAATCTTTTCCATACCAAAACCTATATGAACGATTTATATACATTTTTTTAAAAAGGTAAGATTTTCACTATGCATGAAGCTTCCCCAAGGTCCAAGGCTGGTAACAACACAAGTAGACCCTTTAGCATTTGTCTCTGGGCTTAAGAGCAAGACCCTGTACGCTAAACAAATGCCATCACCTAACCCTCCAGCAAATTGCCATTGTCCCAGTCTTTCTAGACACATCACTTCCATATTTGTAAGGTACAGATTATTTCCACACAATTTCAGCTTTAAGTTCCTAACGTTACATATACAGAAAAGAAAGTATAGGACTAAATTTGGCTCTGACCATAGACTGAATGTTGGTAAGTCTATAACCTGGACCTAATGACTAAGCTAAAGGATGATCTAAAGAATTTGTTTCTCCATACTGCAGGAATTAAAAGCATGATCCCAACCCATGAAACAGAAGTCGCCAACTGTCTTTTCCTTGTTCTACTGCTTGTTTTGCATTTCACTCCCATGAAAACCTCTCTACAGCTTAACTGACAGCTCTGTCTGTACACAACCTTTGAACAGTTAATTCCACCCAACTCCTCTGATTGACCTCAAGTACAGAGAAGCTATTGACCCAAGGTCTTACAGTAAACACCTGCAAAACCGTTGTCTCCAGAATGTAGTTATTACATTTCTGCAAACACAGTGAAAAGCCTCAGGCTAATGAACAGCCAGGCCACACTATTCCACACTGGAAGTGATGCTGGGAAATGAGTGCTTACTCCAGGAGTGCTTATCACTGGAGCCACCAAAAATACTTACTCCAGGAGTGCTTATCAGTGGGACCACCAAACACCATGGCTTTAACATGACCTTCCAATAGGCCTTTCATCATTCAGTTACTGCATGTACCTACCAAGAGCCCATTACTTACCAGAATTGGCGTGATGTACAAGTACAGAAACCGGTTCCTCATTTCAATAAAAAGAAACTAAAGCCTAGGAATAAAATAGCCTTGTCCCTTTTGACTGACATTATCTCTGTTGCGTCAACAGTTTAATGACCTCTGACAGCTTTTTTCTTTTAAACTTTTCAGTACCAATTACAGTATACAATACCATCTCTTTTATCCCCCTCTGATTACTTAATTTGTACCCAACATCTTTACTTTCAGATTCTGGACGACTGAATATGGAAACAAAGAGGCACCAGTCTATCTGGTGCTGGTGTTTTCTGTGCAACTGCCCTCAGAGAGCCAGGGAGGAGACTGACTGAGGAATCGCTCTCCAGAGAGCAGCAGGATTTGAGTCGTGCCTGCCCTCAAGTCTTCCCACAGTGGGCCCTGCTGGGGCCATGGGCAGCTCATCATTAGCATTGTGGTGTCACCACCAAATGAAGCCATTGTGGACCACAGAACTGTTCTCCAGCCTCAGCAAGGCTGGGTGGCAGAGGGCTGCTCCATCAAAAGGTGACCCTGGATACCAAAAAGAGAACTCAATTAACTATAAAAACTCCCAGGGCAAAGAGGTTAGTGACTGGGCAACTCCAGCCTTAAATTAATTCTGAGTAGTTTTCTGGATAATAATTTTGGTCGAAAGTATTGAAGCTCTGCCTAATTCCCCTTTCAGAGTTCTGGTTCTCATCTACATCTAGGCTAATGTACCATCTTTGCTCTCAAATTCTGCTACTGAAGAACAGTATTTGTGTGATGTGTTGAAAAGATAAAAGCCTCAGCCACACAGCTCTATGACTCTTCAGCCCATTCAATACAGGAACACGTCTGTTGGACACTGGGGCTACTTTCACTATTACAAGGAAGTAAATAGTTGTTTGTATCACGTTTCCCTACCAACCAAGAAAATGATTTGTTCCATAAGAGAGTAAACATAGTTATCTTCACATTATATTTCCATTCTATTAAAAGGTTTGCTATTTTGAAAACTAGATCACGTTTGACATCTCATCATGTCCTTCAATTGAATCAATGCTGTCAAAGCTCTCTCCTGCCTCAGCACCTATGTTCTCCCTCTGCACTCTGCGAAGAACTGCATCCTCCTCGTAAAGCCAAAGACTAAAATTCACAGATCCTGGTCCTACCATATCAGTTACATCTATCATACCTTTGGTCTGATGATCCTGTGTCTCAGCTGGCACCTCAGCCATCGGGAGCTGCAGATATGCCATGCTCATACCCTCCAGCTCCTTGGTGCCTTCCCTCTTGAACTATGCATGAATTAAACAACAGGCATGTGAAAGATTTAGAGACATGCAAGTATGCTACTTAGTAACTGAAAAGAACATTATGTCTCACACTACATCAAGCAATAGAGGGTTGTTGAGCACATTGGGCTTAAAGTTCAGGAAACCAGTATGTTTCCATTTGCTGTTAATCCCGAGTCTTAGCATTTTCACTATTGCACTGACACAGGGCTCAGTGCATCTCCGCACTGCAGACCAGCCATGGATCATCAGCACGGCTCATCTGTTTGCTGTTCCTGATTAAAGTAGCACATTCTCCTATCTTCTACTTCATCTTTTTTTGTTAGAGTGCTCAGTTTCATATTGAATATTCCCTGTCAGCTGCCAAGATTGCAGTTTTCTACACCCTACTTTGCATCAAATTATTTTGAAAGTTTGAACTGGAATGGCTGTACTTTCCAAAAACTGTATTTAAGTAGAAAGACAAGTGGTTTTCCTCACATGAAGAAAAACTTACATCTACTTTGTTGAGAAACTCTATTACCTTCAGGCTTCATTATCTGAAATTAAGCAGAAGGATGGCCCAGCATAGCACCTGATTATCTTTGAGGCTCCTGTCAGAAGAGGATGTGAGGAAGAGAACAAAGTGGGGTAAAGAGATAAGATGAGAGAGAAAAGAATTAAGAACAGAAGTTGAGGGTGTATCAGGTGATGTGAAAGATGCAGGACTAGAGAGAGGAACAGCAGTGATGGTGGCAGAGGAAAGAATAAGAGAGGGCAGGAATTCCTGAGGAGGGGGCTTTAGGGTTACAGAGAGAGAGGGAATTTTATGCAATACATTATGGTATAAATGGTCACTTACTGCCTCCTCTCCTTTACAGCACTTATCAAACTCTTCTTAACCACTCTCCACTAGGATTTTCTTTTTGTTTCTTTCACAGCTGAATGAAAAAGAAGAAATGTGGAGCCTAAAAGAGATCTGCTTTAGCATTTGAGTTCTATTTTGGCAGGTGAGGACACTCAATAATTTGGAAACAGTAGAAACAAACCCAGCCCCGGCCACTGAGGTCGGGCAGACACTGCAGCAGGCGCTGCCACCTGGAGGCAGAATGTCCCAAGTACACCAAAAAACAAAGGCTGTGTTTCAAAAGGGAACTCTTTTATCCCAAAATTAATTTTATCTAATATAGCTAGTATTTCTATTGGGTTTTCTCTCATGAAAATCTATTAGAGCAGTGAAAAGACGGTGTTTTTAAAACGGACATGGACTCCCATTTTTAAAGGACATTTATTACACGTTGCACAAAGCTGTGAAGGCTGTTCAATCTGTACATGGCACATTCCAGCTATCATACCATTCCGTGCACAAACCCTGCCTGAATGGCGTCTCTTTGCAGGGGATTTCAGAGATTAGGGTGAGAGGCACCAACCTGTACATAAGACAAGACACCACTAGTTCAAGTGCAAACCTGGGGAGCAGAAGGAAGACGTGTCCGTAGCACGGACAGGCAAGTGCAAGGATCCGTGGTTCAGGTCTCAGAGGGGCTGACGGTGCTCGTGGGAACGTTCCCCACTCAGTGTCCCATGCGTTTGTGTCTGAGACATTTGCTTTGATTCTCAACGAGCTTTCCTCAGGTTTGCAGGCTCCCAGTACAGAACTTTAAGCTCAGATACTAGTTGAGTATAAGTTCAGGACTTGTACACCGTTACATTTTTATTCTCAGTGAGTTTTCCTGGAAGCAATCTGTGTTACACAAATCTTAGACAAGTTTGGGCTTTAAGCTAAAGTTTGTGATTATACAAACTAATACTTTGAACCCAGACTTCGCCTTTTAATCTAGTGACTCAAACAGCTTCAGAAATCTTAATTTAGCTTCATGACATCCCAATGAAATATAAATTATTGTCTCTGTATTATCTAGGAGAAAACTCCAGGCAATATCTACAATATAATACTGGGCTTGACTGCAAATCCTCTAAGGATGTTTACCAATGTCATTCTTGTCTTCATCATTCCTCTTCCTCTTCTACTTCTGCTTTTTATACTAAAAAAAATATAAAAGAAAGGAAGGAAGAGTTATTTGTGGGAACAGCACATAACTAAAAGTATCAGTTAATACTGACGTGGATATTTATATCCTCCTTCATGATCTACACAAAGTTATCTCTGTTTCCTTTAAGTTAGATTGAAATTTGATAGGCTTTCCCTCTCCAATATAAAATAATGCTTCTTGGCAGGCACTGTGAATCCAATCCTCCTCTCACATAGTTCAATTACCAGTTTTCCAATGAAGCAGATGACAACTTCTGTAGCAGAATCAGAATGTGCCTTTTCATAATTGTAGGGAGAATAAAATCAGATTCAGGCACAGACAGTTATTTACTAGGCTGTAACTGCTGGGATTTGGCTACTGCTATAATTTTATAATCTGTGACTAATCTGTGCTTGCTCCTGTAACAATTCTCATTTGGATTTCATGGGCTGGCAGAGAGAAGGACTTAATAGTCATTTAGTAAATTAAATCACAGATATTTAGAGCAAGCTGAACTTTTGACTTGCTTTGTTATTCTCTGAGAAATGCACCTTAGCATATTATGCTCCCCAACCAGATTTAAATCCAGGTGACTCTCGGCTGTCTAATGGTAAATAATCTTCAGTCTTTTACCTAGAAACCAGTCTGAGTGGGGTCTTTCGGTGCTGTGATGGTAAAGAGATATTTCCACCAGGTGACAACTATGGCCCCAAGCACAGCAATTACCTCACAGTTGTGCCACTGTGTTGTCTAACCCTGACCTGCACTGCCACAGGAGAGATCTGAGAAGAAAAAGAGTTGTTCCCAGAGTTTATGTAAAGTGACAGAGAGGGTAGATTCCTGTTAGGAAGCACCTGATGCATATCAACAAGCTGTGCCTTGCAAAATGCTGTAGTTTTTCTCTCTACAGTAGAGTTATACTAGCCACTACTGCTGAAATTTAATCTAATTCTTCATGGAAACAAAGATTTATACAGAGACCAACTTAAAACATCATCGGTTCTAAAAAATCCAGGTAAGTTTATATCAACAAAGAAGATTCTTTAAACAAGAACTATCACAATCATACATCGCCCATGGCCAAGTCCTTCCTTTCACCCATGCGTCCAGGACAACAGAGCAGGCTGCTTCCTGACTTGCTTTCCCATTGATCCCTTTGATCTGAACCCAGAGAGAGCAAACCTTAGCCAGTCTGATGCACTCACTTTATTCATGACCCAGTCAGCGTCTTCAATGGCTCTCTTAATGATCTGCTGGATCCTCTCGGGATTGTCTTCATCTGCATGAACTTTGAAACTCTGCAACGTTCAACCAAAGCATTAGGCTGACTGACTTACTGCAATAGTTGTCAGATAAGAATTGCTTTAAATCTCAAAGAAAATATTTGATGCCAACAAACTGTTGATCTGAAAAGAGAAAAATATTCCTTGCAGCACCTGGCTGTACTATTCCCATAACAAGTCTTGTCAAATACAATTTCATATTAGTATTTTACACCATTCATCAGCCAAAAAAACTCCTGAGAACTTCAGAACAACGACTGGAATTGTCTGCTGGATTAAAACTAGAAAGACACAGGACAACAGGTATGAGCAAAGGCATGACATTACTTCCAGGTGAACAATTAGCTGAGATTTACCCAGCTGGGGGAGGGACATATATACATTAAAAATGACCGACAAGGAACCAGTAAGTGTCACCACAAAAGTTGTGTTTGGTGAGTAAGGAATGATTGCTCACTCTCTTGACTAACACAAGAATTAGAGGTGAAAAACAAGGAAAATAAAAGGTTTCTGATTCAAAGCAAAAAGAAATGCCCCTTCACATACTCCCACTATACCCCTTCAAACACACTAACATTTCAAGCTCACAGAGGAATAATTTTTTAAGTGCCAAGAGTTACAAAAAGTTGGTCCAAACTGTAGGAGGAGAAGAAACAAAACCCCAAGCCCCACAACAGTGAGTTCCACCACCAGAAATGTGCTTCTCACCTGCCTGACAGCATGTCTGTAGTGCTGGCGAATGCTCTCTTCGGGAAGCTGCCTGCAGCACCGGAGCAGGTAACGGTATAACTGCAGAGAGTTCTGAACTAGCTCAGCGTTCGGCAGCGGGGCCATTATCAAGCTTCTTAGCTGCTGAAAACCAAAAACACAAACCAAAATACCTAATGATTTTTTTTAAAGCACAGAAACAACACTGTAAGTAATTTTACAACAATGAAAACAAGGCCAGTGAGTTCGGGTTTAGCAACATCATTTGAAGAAACTGTAGAAGAAAATACGGTATGAAATGAATCGGAACTTGCTTCCTTTTGGGGCAGATGGGGGTTCTGATCAAGGTATCGAATACAGAAGTGTGCAGTTCACACAAGACCCCTTTGCGATGGCAACATTAAGGTGTATTCAATACTCATTTTTTTCTAGTTTAAGGGCAGACCCACAGTGTAAGCCACTATCAGCATACACAGCAATATCGCAGCCCCGAGGGAGCTTTCTACTCAAGAACCATAATTCTTAGATTCATTCAAGCTTCCAGTGCTTTCCTTGAGCATCCGTAAGAGCCCTTCCACGTGGTGACACTGCAGAATGAGGATGCTCACAATTGCTACAAGCAGTGTTGGAATTTCAGGGTATCTCCCAGTACTGCCACTCTCTCCACAATATCTCGTGAGCCAGCCTATGAATGTCAGGCTTTACCCAGAAATAACGTGTATAAATGTAGCAGAAAACAGGCAAAAATACTGATCAGCTTGAAGTTTTCCATATTTTTTGGTAACAGCAACAGGAAAAGAACAAATCTAGCAAGTTTCACCTCCAGAACTATCCTTACATATTGTAACAATGAGTCCATCCAAGCTATATAAAGTGCTAATGGAATACTGTAAATGACTTGTCATTGAGCAGATGGTTGCCATCTGCAGAGAACTAAATTAACATTTGGAAAAAAGCACTTTTACATCATTACTCTTAAGAATAAAGATAATAAATAAGTAACAGAATAATGAAGTAGGTGTACGGCATTATTTTAGCACCCGTTATGATACTTACTCATCACTTAGAATGTTTTTTCCTTTTTCTTAAGTAATTTTAGTCCCTCAGCCAAATTTATTTCAGAATAGAACACCACAGCTACTGCATGCCTGGGCTGCATATTTTGCAGACTAGCTCTTCTTGCAGCAGGGAAAACATCTCCAAAAATGCCCACCATAGCAAGATACATACTATTGTAATCTGTGTTTGCAGTGAAACAAAATTCCATCCCAGTGTGTAAGTAAGGGGATATAAATTAGCATACGCCTCCAGCAGGAACAAGAGCTATGCTGAGTTACAGTAGCAGAGGTCACTGAAAATATTTAATATTTTAGGCAGAAAAAGCATGGTTCTTCTATATGAAGAAAATTAGTCTACAGCAAAAACAGAATCTGTCCTAATCTTGAGGGATGGGGCTCCACAACACTGCTTTACTCACGGCTCCTGTTTAGTGACAGGTAACTCGGGAGGAGACGATGTTGACTGCAGGAAATGTTCAAAACCCCCTTCTCTCAAGACTTGAGTGTGATATTGTGAACCCTTGTGGGCAAGAAGAATCTTTATGAGTTGGCTCCTGGATTCTGTCCTCATAACCTGTACTGCTCCTCCCACAGGTGACGTGCTGTAAGGAAGGTACGTCTGCCAGGCCGGAGACGCTCCAGTAAAGGGCACCCCTCAGCCCTGAAGGGTCCCGGTTCTCTCGAGTATCTCAAACCGACCAGTGGTTTTCTGCACTTTGAGCTTCATGGGCTGTGGCTGCTTTTGAATACTTGATACGTGCTATCAGTAAAGTACAAGAGATGAGGTAAGGCTTCACAGTGATCCCCCTCGAGAATTATTCACAGCCAAAATATGGTTTCCATTAGCTTTCACAAACAATTAGAAACCTGCTCTTCCATCCTGAGGGCAATAAGTTGGCTCTACACTGCTGCTGCTGCAGTCTTTCCTTTCTGCTGGCTTGATTCCGGTTCTGGTTTTTCGTATTTGTTTAATAAAAGCCATTCCATCTCACACACTACAGGAACTGGATACTGTCCAAAAAACCCCCATACGTAGGGCAGAAAGATGTTACAAAAATTCAGAACTACAGATCAACAGCTGACTTTTCAAAATGGCTCCAACTCTGAAAGTCAAGCTTTCATACAGCCAGCTTGTTGTTCAGAACCCAAGAGGCTACATGTTGAGTTGGGCAATTTCCATACAAGAGCATCTGAAACCACCGAGCTCTTTGCTGTGCCCCACAGCCCACGGCTTGACCTGGGGAGCAACTCCAACATGGTCAGCAGAGCCATGAAAAACAACCCTACCTGTGAAACATTCACATTCCTTTATTTAATGAAAAGCATTTATGGAAGGAAAAAGTTGCTACCGTGGTTAAGTCCTGCTTCTTGAAATGATAAACCCACCTCCATGGCAAAGACAGGAGTGAAGAGCTTTGTTTACCCAAGTGACAGGGCACCGCAGTCACCGACACAGAAGATGCTCCAAGGGACAGAGCACGAAGTCCATCAGCCCACCCAACTCAGATGTGAGCCAACCCCTCGCTCTGCTATGGGGGAGTAAAGTGTGTCCTGGGCCTACACTTGATTCTCTGAACTTGGTGCTAATTAGAACTGGGCACAGGATTCAGCTTCCTGCTTACACAGAACCTACGTGGAAATGGTTTTTATCATCCAGTACAGGAATCTAGAATATGCAGCGGGATCCAAGCTGATCTGAACCTAAATGAAAAATACACACAGGTTCTTAGGGCTAGATCCTTAGCTGGTAAGAACTGCTACAGTTCCACTGACCCAAAGAACCTGACCCTGTATTTCCCATATTCCCACTAAATACAGCAAAACATCCCAATTCAATACAGAGACTCAAATACACTTTGGGACTAGAGCCAATTTGTTGAGTTGTTTCTAGGCTTTGATGTGTAAACTCATCATATGTCATTGTGCTCTAATTAAACCTAAGTGATGCAATAGATTTCCTGACACAAAAGCAACGATCCCTCATGTGCTGGGAACGTATAGGACAGCTTGGTTCAGCATAAAGAGAATAAGCTACGGGAAAGAGAGCAAGAAACCAGTCACGTAAACATAAGAATATGGAAGGATTAAAACTGAAAACACTGTTTTGCTATTGATAATTAGGAATTTTCCACTGTGGTAATTTTTCATAGGAAACAGATGAGCTGTTGAACCCAAATCACTTGACAAATACATTTACACTGATGAATTCTGGAAAAAAAGCAACCCTTGCCCTTCCCACACACTGGACTAATAGATTTGAAGAATGACGTTTTCATCAGGTCCAGTTATCAAGCATGTACTGGAGAAGGCCCCAAACTGAAAGAACAACAACAAAACTATGCTGAGTTCTGACAGATTCAGAGCTGCAAAAGCGTTACAAGTTTTGGGACTCACAGGGAGTTTATCACCAAAGATCTGTATATTTTCTGAGCATTAACTTCAGTGTTTGCACAGCATATGGCAAAAACGATGGCTACTGTGGTAAACTGGCAGTTTAATGAGAAATAATCCTATGACTTGACCTGCTGCTAAGTTCCAAGACAGTGGGGGAGCACACAGGTACAACTGGACAGCGTACAGATCTGGGAAACAGGTAAGGCACCCCCCAGCACTGGGGAATTGGCAGAGTTACGACTGTGATTTGCCCCTAACTGGGCACAAAAAGGACAATGAAGCACAGTACGAATCTGCACTGGTGCCTTTTGTTCTAGAAACATCCCCCCTCGCATCCCACAAATGTTACCGGTTTTATCTGCCAAGAAAAAACCCTCAACCTCACAAAATCTGGCTATAATCCTGACTAATAATGTACATCTCCTTCTGATAACTTAAATATCATGCATGGCACAACAAACAAACTATCTAAACTAAGAACTGTTGAGTCAGAAATAAAATAATCCGCTAATTGTGCTTTCCTGGAACGGATGACTGTATAACGTCCTAATCAGAAGGCTGAAGTCACATTTGCATTTAGATAAAGCCCTGTTTAAAAAGAGGCAAGTATAAAAGGAGACACTGAGACTACTGTGGCATTACCCTGCGTTGCAGAATCATTGACATTCCTGATAATGACATTCAGAGAGCGGAGCAGAGCCTGACCCAAGGCAATTAATCTCACGCTCTGCTTTAGCGAGGCCGTCAGCTGGGCCAGCGCAGAGCCCAGCCCAGCAGGGCACCGCCATGGCACCCTCCCACCGCCCGCACTGGGGGGCTCTGCTCTCACCACTGCTTTTCCAGCAAATCCCTGCGGTTCAACAGGTAGAATCTCGGTCCCTGAGGACTAGTTAAACAGCCACCAAAGCCAGGCTTCGGAGAAGGGAAGCGTTAATTACGGGGCTGCAAGAGTCACCGGAGCTGTTGGTGTTTACAGGTTGGCTACCCCATCCCTCTCCCCCCAAGTACACAGGCTGGAGATGTGATTCCTCATTACTCTGAAGTGCTACATCCCCACCAGTCTAACTGGGGAATTTATTAGTCCCTGTCCTTGTCACACCCCCTGATCTCTCAAGCACTGATTTTACAGCACCCTAGTAAAGTAGCACAGCAGTATTACATCCATTTTTAACAACGAGGAACCAAGACAGTACAGAGGGAATTTTGCAAATTAGGATTAAGCAAACAAACCTTCTAAGAAAAAAAATTAATCTAAGAAAAACAATTGCAGAGAATCTATTGAGGAGCATTAATTTAGTTTTAATTAGGCAGATGCGTCGGAATATTCCCAGCAGTGTAATTACTCATAAAACAGCAGAGAAATGGATTGCTTTTTCAAACCTATGTGTGACTTTAGGTATCTGGAAATCAGAACTTCTTATACAGTTAGCTAAGGTGCCAAAATTATTTGTCCTTCTTCAAGTGTCCAATAACAGACTGCAAGAAAAACTATCACTAATGAACTTACTAAGAACAATTCAGTGCTAAGTTCTGAACCCAACTCATTGTGCCTTCACCGGACCCGCTTTTATTTGTGTGAATACAGACTCCAAAAGTGGCATTTGTGCAAAATGAGATGGTAAAATTTTCTGCACAGGAAAGTAATAACCAAACTGCCAAATAAAAATTGAAATTGGAAGCCTCTTGAAACCTCTTTAACCACAAAACATCTTGGTTCATGTTTTGCTATCAGTGCAGGAAGACACCCAAGTGCTGCTACTCAGAAGGATTCCTTATTCTTTGATCTTTGCATTTGGCTACATCCATCCTCCCTCACGGGCTGGTAAGTACAGGAGAAGCCTATGACTCTGGGCTCGAACTTCTTAAATACCCTTACACCATACTGCAGAGCATGGTTTCAGTGAACTATCCACCTCCTCTAGTTATTACCCTGTACACTATTTTCTTTCTTCCCCAGTAGGTCACAGAGGGAGCAGTGTGCTGTGTTCGGGGCCAGCTCCGTGGGCTCCGCTGCCCCAGGCAGACCAGCAAACCTCCCTCCCCACCAAGTCACATTCACTCAGAGCCACCCAGCGCTTCGCAGCCCCGGGCAATGGCCTGCCCCGTCGATACTCCCTGTCTCGTGTGTGGGTGAGCATGTACAATGCTGAAGTCACTCTCTAATAAACACAGCTCTTGGCATGCTGGGCTTTTATTTAGATCTGCTGTTTTGATGTGATCGCTTCTGACGAGCTGCGGCCTGTCATTGTTGTGGATTTTGTCCTTTCTAAATATGATCTGTAAAGCCCTATTGCACAAAGGACGATGGCCAGTCTCGTTCTCTTCACTTCTATTCCTGTTCTTCTCCACATTGTGCTTTGCTTGATGCAGGAGGCAGAGAAGCAGCATCAAAGGACGGCGCAACAGCAGCACACCTGGGGGCAGAGCCCTGCAGTGTAACCTTGGCTTTACACAAGATCAACGGCTGTACGTGGGGACAAGAACTGCCTCAAGGACAGATCCCAAAGGTCTGTCTGTTGGCAAGGAATCACCAAGTCTTGGACCATCCTTCATGCAGTTCTACAGCACCAGTATCAGGCCTAACGCTACTCACCGCTACCAGCAGCTGCCTCCCTGCAAATGGTGAATCAGAAGCGGTAGAGCTAGAGGATGACAGATTGCTAGAGCTGTACATAATGACATCAGGGCAATCAGGGAGAACGGGCTGCATTTCTGGATAAGCTAAGGCCAGAGCTGTGCCTTAATACACCTGAACGTTATCCAAACAGCTGGGAGTGCAGGCTATACCTACACAACAGGCAACTGGAAGCCAGACCTCGAGTGTGTTTGTCTTGGGGTCCAGGTAAAAATTTAAAAGATCTGTATTGTAAAACTGCATATAGAAGTAAATCAACAGGTTTATAAAAAAAAAAAAAGCACAGAAGCTCTGGTGTTTGGCCATAAAAGGACATTAAATTCTTGTCATGATGAAGACCACTTACATAAATTAACCAAAGCCACAGGGCAAATATTTTTCCTTACACTCTTCTTTGGAATCACGAAGCAGAGACATAAAAACACATCAAACACAGCAAATAAAACACTGAGACTTTTGCCATCTTACACCAGGGAGCAAACATGCTGCCCAAACAGAGGCCTGTTCTGGATAATTAATAAGCATGCTCACACTAATTAGAGTGATACTGTTTGGGGCATGCCCACTAACCATCAAGAAACAGGAGAGAAATCCCCCTGGTTTAGGTGCATTTCAAACTTCTCTACTTTACTTAAAGAAGTAATCTTAAAGAAAACTGTGAAAGGCACAGTCTCAAAAGAACTTTATCTTCCCAACAGTAAACTGCTCAGTTTCACTGCTGTCAACAATTTCGTTCTCAGTGTCCAAACCTGGAAGTATTTACCTTTGAGATCATGCCTGAATATGAACTGAGTTATATCTTGGTGCCATCAGCTTTAAAACAAAGCTCCCTTTTCAATCCTTTGTTTCTTGTAAATATTGTATTTTGAAGGGTTCCAGTGCAGTGATTATGGCTCTCTCTGCTATTGTACGATAGTCAGTTTAACAACTTTCTGGCCAGGCCTCTATCACTTTCTAATGCTTTTTGAATCTTCAGAGTTTTTTAAACCTTCCAATTGGGCACAACACAAGCTACCACAAATGTTGTTAACCCATGATGATGCCCAGTTGGCTGCATAAGGTATGAAAGTTCTTCTGAAGGCTGCAAACACACTGTCTTTGATGAATGGAACCATTAATTCTATGAACTATGGATGATATAAGCACGGGAAGAATAGTAGGTCTTATATAAGGTTTTATTATGGTTCCTAACTTGGTTTAGGAAGGACTGAAAGTGGCTAAAGTTTATTTTACCTTTATGCTAGGCTCATTTTGCTCATGCAATCCAACTTTATCTTTTTCTCTTTTTTTTCTTAAAACAAACAAACAAACAAAAGCAAGAGAGTAAAAAGCCCATAATTCAAACAAGCAGCTAGCACTTAGTGCAGGAAGGGCTCTGCTTGGGAAAGTAAAAGTGTAAGAGTTCAATAGAAGGACAAAGTCATGGGAAGGTAAAGAGTCAGAATTGAAAAAAGCAAAAGGAGTCACTGTGACCCACGCTGCTGCCTAAAGATTAATAGAAATCTGTTGGTTCATTGTTCGGTGGTTTGTTTTTTCCCCAAACCAAGAGTGCCTACCGTATGCCTCTTACCATGCCTTCAGAGCAAACATCACATCCAGCCCACAAGGAAACAGCCCTGCAGGATAACAGGCCGTTCCAGTGTGACCTCTCCTTCCCAGTCCTAACAATACACACATAATCCCTCCACTAATGACGATGGCACTTGTAGAATGCCCTGGTGTCTGCAGTTCGCCCTGTAATCGTCCTTCCCAATCCACATCATCCTGCACAGCAGCATCAAGAGCAACTTGCTGTTGTCTCAGTATTTCAAATCCACGCCTGCTGAAATTTAGCATTTTTCAATCCTTTGCTCTCAATCCAAGTAATAACCTGAGCCAAAGCCTTCCCTGGTTTCCCATTATACCATGGGTGGATTTGGCCCACCACTTCTTGAGCAAAATACAAGCCTGTTCATGGCAGAAATGTTTATAAGCAGGAGTATTACGGAATATTTAAGTCTAGGAGTCTTTAGCCTCTTAAGAGGGATTTTAATTTGTCCAGTTCACTAATCAGGGATTGTTACCATACCAACAGCTAATCATGTGGGCAGATGCCCACCATATCTTAGGAACACTCCTGAGGTCTTAAAGCTGTATCTCAAGTTTTCCCAAAACCTTTACTGTCGTTCTCCACAGCCCAGCCTTGCTCAAAGAGAATCTGCTCCATATGAAAACCAAAGGGAAATACTGGCTAGCACCAAGCTTATCACACAGAAAAGAGTTCCCAGTCCTTTTTTCCTTTGAGAAAGAATTCTTATCCCTAGAAAGGCTCTGCTGGCTGGAGTGGGATGCCACAAGAGAGAGCTCCTCACAAAGCCAGCTGTGGTATGAGGGTGGTACACTCACCATGATTCCCCCATTCCTTCTGCAACTGGTCACCTGTAGGTGTTATAAGACACTTATTTTAGGGAGGTGTATATTTTGAGATAAAAAGTGAAATGTTGAAGGAACTCCATCATCCAGGAAATTGGTACCTGGCTCCAGAAAGGGCGGCCTAACAATTGTTTCCAGTGCTTCATGATTTGACCCAGTTAAAAGAGGGAAGTAATTAAAACTACAGCTGACAGCGATGGCAGATGTTACCTAGTGCAACCTGTTTAAATTGCAGGCCTACACATTGCTCGAGCACAGGACTAGACGTGTCGTTGCCTACGTCAGCTCAGTCCCTACTCTGACTCCGTAGGGGCTTCCAAAGGGCAGGCAGAAGCTGGGTGCTGGGAGAGGGCAGCTCTGCCCAATCGAAATAGTCTGCAAGAGTCAACCAACAGATGAGACTTATGAATATATCAACAGGTCCTCCCTCACCCTTAACAAGCCTACAGTCATTTATAGCACCGACCTGGCCCCCCAGGAGCACAAGCTCACACACACACACACACACACGGGGGTGCGGGAGAAGGCTCTCATCCATTTTCACAGCAAAGCCAGGGATGTGATTTAGATGAGAATAGAAAGCACATGTTGAGAATTGCCATGTTCGTATATATGACTTCCCTCCTCCTACAGAACTCAAATCAAGTATAAATACAAAACAAGTATCTTTAGCCCTGATTTCCCCCAAAAGATGCAAGGAATGAAATAAAATAATATTCTTAATCTTCCTCATAACACATCAAAAGCAGAACCAAACCGGGTCCTGGATATCCTGTTGGACAGGTACAAAAAATATATCTTACAGCTGGGACATGATTTCTTCAAATTTTCACTTCCCCTGCTGCCTTTTGGGTATTCTTGTCATTGAGCCAGGACGATATCCAAGAAAAACACTCCATAGAACTCTGTAGGACATTTGGTTTCTGAGGTACCGAGCTAGCGTTTAATTGATTACACACAGCACACCAACTATATTGGGCAACTAAAGCATAGCTCTGGCTGAAATGAAGTTAGGGGGAAAAGAGTTGATATTTTATTGCCTGTAGAGTTAAGTGCAAGCCAAACCTCTCCATCTGAGTGTCCAGCTCCGAGCTCTTGCTACAATAGATTAAAGCAAACATGCTGCACTATGGTAAAAGCTTGGTTTTACCCCCGGCAAAGGCAGTGTTCTCACCTCCCAGTGCAGAGATGGGTACATGGAGACATGGTGCTGTGCCTAGACCAGGGATGCACAAGCAGAAGAGAAACCCTGGCCTCTCGGAACTCTAAGATGGAAAATCTCAGAGACAAGAAACCGTGCTCCAGAAGATGAAGTGGCTCGTGCAAAGTCTCACAATGAGTCAGTGGCGGAGCCGGAACAGAAACCGTATCTGCAGGTTCTCAAACTACCACCTTGTACAAGGAATCGTGCTATTGATTAAGCCTTACACAGCAATTCACAACAACATCTCTAATTCAAAAAGCTGTCCTCTGAATCTTTGGAACCTATATCTTAACTCTTTTTGTATTTATGTCAGCTAAACCAGGTACAATATCCCCTCTACACATGAACTTTTATTAGCGACTATTCTATCTTTCTGGTTTTGACTGAACGGCTCTGGGGTGATTAAAATATTTCCTTTCTTTCTAAAACACTTGGCTGTTGATACAGAATGCCACAGAATTATTTTCCCTCTGCAGCAGAGAGCACATTTATCAACACCCATCTGAGTGAATGGATGTGGCAGGAGAGTCTCCTGACTGGCAAAAGCACTTGATGGAAGCGGAGCTGCCTTCATCCATGATTCAGATTTGTTTACATTTTCTGAAACCTCAGGAAAAGGGGGATAAAAGCTTTGGTTCAATTGAAGTCATGTTGTTAACCTCCAGTGCTAATAATTAACTCAATTATGCTGAATTAATTTGATGTAATTATTGGTGATGGTGCAAAGACAGTGGCCCAGAGAAAGTTTGAGAGACAGGAGGAACAGAAGTCTTAACAATATAAAATACCCCATAAATAGCATCTCTTTTTTAGCCAGGATGAGTCAAAGACAGAAAATGAGTTCATTACAGTCATCTGGCTTCACTCAACCCTCCAAATTACCCCAATACCCAGACAAATAGCTGTGAAATCCAGCAAGTGAACTAGAATTAAAACATGCCCTGACAAATTTGACACAGCACTCAGCACAAGTGTCTTTCCCTGTCCTATTATCTAAACAATACAGATTTAATAATATATTTAAGGGATGCACAATGCTTTTCCTTTAACTGAAGACATTAATTAAGAGCATTTTCTTGTTGTAGTGTTGTCAGTTGGGTGGTTTTTTGATGAAGAATCTGGAGAATGCTTACAGAGTCTTTTCATTTGATCTGCAGTTTTTATCTAGTATTTTCAGACTTATTCAGTTCAAAAAAAACAAGCCCCAACTATAAAAACAAACACCTATCTTTTTCCTTCCCCATTTAATATTTCTGTGATTTGCTTTGAAAAAGTGTAATAGGAATGCATTCCTTGCTATGAAAATGCACATATTTTACTGGGGCAGTTTAATTCTCAGGTACTAGAAAAGCAATTGGAGGAAAAAAATCAGATGTGATTGTCTTACATGTGGGGAAGCAGATTACACTGAAAGTGACAGATAAGAAATTCTATGGAAATTAATGCTTAAGTATCACCAGAATTTCTACAAGACTCTCTCCTCCCTCCACTCCAGGAGGAAGCACACCTGGACTGTTACACTTCCATCGCAGTCCAGTCCGATGCCACAGACAAGGGATGCATTTCCCAAAGGAAGATCACAAAAGACAACACCAAGAATTGCAGCCAGGTCAAAGACCAGCCTTGTGCCGCTCAGGCTGGAGTTCTGTACCGAGCCTGGGGTAAAACTTTCATTGCCTTCTTCATTTAGCAGCATGGGGTGTGTGCTGTAAAGAATGTAAGCTTTTGGATTACAGCATCACTATATTTAATGTTTTACTGTCCTGGAGGGCTCTTAATATCCCACCATGAAGAGCTGGTGCCTTTCCCTGTCTGGCTTCAGTCTGAAACAATACTTGACTTACATTTGTCATAATGCTGTAAATATACAAGTTCCTACTGCATTTTTATTAGCCTTGGTGACAAGAATAATAAAATATTACCTCTAACATCACCAATTACTTCTGAGGAGAGTATCCAAGTGCTTAGCTGTAGAAATGAATAGTATTTTTCTAATTTGATAAGCAGGTGCTGCTCACACGCCTACAGATCACATCCGCATGCAGAGGGCTGATGATTCTCAAACACAGCTGATCTTTCAGAACTCCGTTTAATTGCCATCAGGCTCTGATCAGGCTCATCATTTCAAAGCAAGCTGTATTACATGCATAATTTATACATTTGATTTCAATAGATGATTTTTCTGCCCAGTTCTGAGAGGGCAGAAAGTGTTTTCCACAGGGAAGCTGCTAACATTTTCTGGAGAACCAGACTGACTTTCCTGAAGAACAATTTTTTTAAAATATTATGTGGGAATAAACACTGCATTTTGAAGTAAAAGTAGTGTGATGGATTATTTGAAGTTTTCTCCATGTATTTGGACAGCTACCACATCTTCTCTATGCCCATTTACCACGATTATTTAGTTCAGTTTAGTGAGCTGAGAGTTACTGCTGGAAGCAGTTCAAAGCAGTAATCTGAAGTGGATGTTGTCAGAAATGAATTTATGTCCAAGATAAGAATCTGGAATTGTATCTGTATTGGAACTTGGTTTGGAGGACCTTGTTTTCCTACCACAGTTTCTCCAGGCAAATGCCACTGAAGGCAACATTACAGTCACTAGTCCATCTTCTTGGCTGGTGTAAATAGGAACATTTCTATTAATTACTATTAAACCACAAAACCTTACATTTTCTGGCAACCCGACTGTAGCAGAGTTCCAGGCAACTGTCTGTTACAGATGGACACCACCACTCCTGCAGTACAAGAGCCTTTTAAGGGTTAATTCAATGTAAAGATATTTTGAGTCTATAGGTACTGTATATTAGCACTCCAAAGGCCTCCTAAGCCACTAGAATGCATTGTGCTGTAGAAAGCACTAGAAAGGTGCACGCCCTACAAGAAGCTGGAGGGGGGCACGGCCAGGAACACTTTTAGCCAGGACAGAAGGCACAAGAGGAGACGCACATGGTCCAACATCTTCTAAAACCACTTCACACCCAGCTGACAATGCAAAGGGTGTTTGTGTAAATGAGGAGTTGATCAGCTCTTCCCTGACACCAGCCCACGCCTCCATCTAGAGCTGCCTCCTCGCACAGCCCCAGCCCTGCTTTTCATTTCTGTCGTCACAGACTTGATTTTCCCTTTCATGGATTTTTGCTTGAAAAAGCATCACTGCCTCAATTGTCTATTTTCAGCCTATATTTAAGAAAACCCTTTGGTTCCATTTGTAGCCACATCCTGTCTCTGCCTCCCCCTCTTTTTGTTCCTAAATATAAGGCTGATGCAATTTGATGTGACATGACAAAATAGCACATTTGCATCGGCAGAAACTTTCTCTCAACAGCAGTAATTAAAGGCAGTAGATGAGACATTGCTGAAATTGGTGTTTATTTAGCCTGGAAATAAAAGGCTTAAAAAGGACTTGAGAGGGATGTTCAAGAGTGTCACGAACATGAAATTCATCGACAAGTGTCTTCTTTTACACACTTCCTTACTGAAAAAGCAAATGGTCGTTCAAACAATTCAATTGATTTAAAGAGATTAAAAAAAAAAAAATCAGAGATTTCAGTAGACCCTATTCCTAACCAGTGGAAGTCACTTCGTGTGTGTTTCTTTGGTTTATAAATAGTACCAAGACACTTGTGGTTACACATAAGACAAGGAGGTTGAATCTCTAACTTCAGAGCACAAGCCTCTCAAATGGAATAGAACTGAGATCTCATTGACTACAGTGGAAATTAGGTGAAAAATTAGCTTAATTTTTGATCTGAGATGAATTCACAGAAAGGTCTGATGGATGTTCCATAGGCTACAGGATTTAAGAGACATAATACGCTTTCAAGTGAACCTTCCTGCTCCCAGGAGCATCTTCCTTCTCTTCTTGTTCACATGAAGCTATTCTTTTAAATCCATCTGCAATTGGCACTACCACTCTGCTTAAAACTGGCAGACCACATTTGGAGCAGGCTCATTTCCATCCTAACACAGATGGCATCAAGAATAGGGACAGCCAGAAAAAAAAAATAAATCAGTTTGCATATTATGCTTCAGTTTTTATGGGTCAGATTACCATTCAAAGCCATCAAAATGGCAACCCATATGGGATGTGTCTGCCATTAGGACTGAAGTGATACACCATCTTAATCTTAACGGGGTTGGTTGGAAAAAGTTTGATTAACCATTAATTAACTTCTGGTATTTACAGATAAAGACATTTTCCCTTCCAACAAAATTTTGACTTTGACAAATCAAGAAAATAGCTGTGGTGAACCAAAAAGGAAAAGACATTATCCCATCTTCACCCCTGCACGACTCTATCTGCAAGGCTCTCTTGGCAGAAGGTAGTTGAGCATCTACGCCAAATACTCGCTTAATAAGTGAGCCAGGTGCAGATGTTGGCTGTGGAATTTGTTCTAGCTTCTTTGTTCTATAAGTCAGAAAACTGTACCCACAGCTTAGGGGGGAAGAATGGGGGTATGAAGAGCTCTTTGCATGTTTCCATCAGCGCAAGAATATCAACCGTTTGAAAGACACACGTTACCACCACGCACAGCTACTCATTACAGAAGGAGAGAGCCGGGTTGTAAGGATACAAAAGGGATGCTGAAACAAGGTCAAAACCACAGTGTTCTGTTTCCAGCCCCCTACCCACATTCTGCCTCCTGCAGCAGCCTCCCAGCCACAGCTGCTGGGTTCCCTGGGCTCTGGGGGGCATTACCCACGGGCTCCAGGGTTTAACAGTGGCAAGGCTGCTCCCGTGAGAAGTCTATTAAACAGTAAAGATGTATTTTAGGTCTCCCACTATGCTATCACGGCACCTGAAATTCAACCAAGAGTTATGCTAAACAGCAGCCCAGGCCACCACCCTGTGTCATTACCAGTGGAAAACTTTTCACTCCCAAGTTTCATTCCCCCTCCAACTTCTCTACATGATAGCTAAGATGCCATACTGACACTTCAGCTGTTTATTCTCAACCAAATACAAAACACACAGGCTCCCTTACACCATGCTGAGGTTACTAATCCAGTTTTAAGCCCCAACAGTAAGTATGACAATATTGTTTCCTTTCGTATTTTACTGGCAATTTGCAATTAGGATTCTGCTACTGCATTTCTCAGCAGGGCTGGAATGGAGATGGGGTGTTCCCAAATACACAATGCTCTTAAGAAATATCTCCTGCAAACACAACAGTCACATAACAAATCTGCACCAACTTCGTTTCAACCAATTGTTTGTGATTTGGCATTTTCACCTTCCCCCCCCCCCCGTGAGGCAAACAGGCTCCTAACGATTTCCATAAAACAAACATAAAAATCACTTACAGCATTCAGAGCAAAGGAACTTCAATTATCTTCACAGATTAGGTCTGTCAAAGTCCAACAGTAAGCACGAGAGACCTGCAGAGAAGAATCAATTTTCATTACCTGTTTCTCTTCAACTTGCTACTTAAAGTACCACCAATGAAGAATTGCAGGGAAGCTCATCTGTAGCACAGTTGATCAGTCTGTAAGCTTTTATTTTGTTAACTAGTTACATTAAACATGAATTCAGGGCCTTGATATGAAGAGGTTATTGCTTTCAGTAATCTACTCAAAAACACTTTTTCATAAATATACAGTACAAAAAGATACCAGTAGAGAGAAATTCCAGAGCAATCAGTGGAAAGGAATATTCAATGTTTCCTGGTAAGAGTTCTGAAGGTAAGCAAACATTTAACTACTTTAAAGAGCCACAGTTTCCAGTATTCAGAACTCTGCACAATGCCATGATAATTCCAGAGACCTACACATTTCTCAGAGCACAGGACACTGCTTTGGCAAAAGCATTTATAAATATTAGGAAAGCCTGGCAGCTCCTCAGTAAGATTTAAGAAGTCTTTGGCCTGGATGGTTATCTGACTTTCCATTCCCACTGCCATCGTGGTGCAATCTCAGCTCAGAGCACTCAAGTACCATCCTGCAGGAGGATCGAAGGGAGCACCTTTGGGACAATATCTTACTTGCAGAACCAACCCAGACAAGCAGACTTACACCTCGGTGTAGTTTCTGGGTGATTCTCCTTTGGTCCCTACCAGGGGAATTCAGGCTCCTGTTTTCTGCTCATCTGTCTAATCCTTTGGAGGTCTGCACTCCCATTGCCCTGACAAACAACTGCTTTTGACCCACGAGACAGTTGCCTCCATACAAGAACCTCCTGCTTTACCGAATGCTTGAGGTACAATGAGTAAAGGAAATGGGCAAACTCTCCAAAGTCAACCCTAATTGCTTTATTTAGAACTTGATCATAAGTTTGTTGAAGTCAAGAGAATGGATTGCTCTGCTTTATCCAGAGACATCTGGATCAGGTCTTATCTCGGATCATCTGGGACTTCACAGAAACTTTCAAAACCCACTTGAAACAAAAGTCCTGGAAGGTAACAATGACAGGAGGATCCAAACTGATCTGTGGTGCCTCCCTTTGAAAGATGCAAGTCTTTGAAAAAAATCTAAGGCAAAATCCTGAACTACATTTACAAACACAGAGATCAAAGAGAACTGTTGTCACGGGAGAATTTTTTTCCCCCCAAGTATTAATAGTATCATAACTTGGTGACACATGATGGCTTACAGCACCTTGAGATGTTCAATATTTGATATCTAATTTAGGTGCTCATAATTGCCTTCTGAAGGTACATAATTACATTGGGAACACGGGCTCCAAGAAGTCCACTGCAGCTTTCTAGCTTTGGTAGGGGAACTGAAGACTGAAGGCTGCCTTTTAACATTACCTTCCACCCATCACCTGAATTTTCTTTTCTGATTAGCAGATAGGACCTCTCATATTTGCCTTGACTCAGTCCTGAGGAAAATACCTATTATTTAGCACTGTTAATTAATATTTTGTAGATATACCTGCAGTTAGTTGTCTCACTAGGACGTTTATGATGATCTTTCAGGAGCAGATTGTCCTTTGCTGTTAACACGTAGCCGATATAATAGCCAAAGAGCAACGCAATTAACTTCTCTGTAGGCTGAAACTTAAACCAGCAATTACTTCTATAATTCACTTACCAGAGCATCAGGCACCTTTGCTCAGAAAGCTTTCCAAATGTACTCCAAATACACCCAGCTGAGCTTTGAGAACACAGCAAACCAGTACCAGGTGCTGTGTTTCACTGTTTAGTGATAAACATTGCTTAAGGTCTAACTCAAATTTCTACTTTGGAAATAGAAGAATCTTTGAAAGAGAAGTTAGTTCATGTCAAACTTGAGGCTCTGTTACACTGCCAGACGTGTACAAAGAGCTCTGATGTGAATGTGAATTACACCCCTAACATGATTACTAGCTGGTATAATTTAGTTAAAGCCAATAATCTCCAACTTGCTGTGCTATTTATACCAACTAAAAGCCCGCTGTCTTCTCTTGCTCTTAGAATACAAAGCTCGTCTGCACTCCATAGCTTTTAGGCTTCATATTGACGGTAGTGTTTCTAGATGTTCCAACACCACCAAAGAGCTGCAGCCTGGAACAATGTTTGCATGGTACTGGGTCTTTTAGAAGATAACCCTTTGGAAAAAAAAAAAAAAAACCAGTTCTAGTGTGCCTCTAAAACTTGTTTGAGAAAATTTGTCTTTACATTTTGCTCTTCAGTTTTTGTCTTTATGTAAATTTGCTTCAGTGTGCAGACAAAAATTGAAGCCATACACCCAGTACTTTTACCCGGGCTGACAGTGTTTGTGGGGCAAATGATGAATCCCCTTTCCCTGCAACATCCCACTGCCTCTGTCTACCCCAGCGCTGCTCCCCATCGCTGTTGGAACAGGATCAGGAGCAGAATCTACTGACATTCTCACTTCTCTCTTCCACAGTGCGCGTGGGTCAGCTTTTACTGAGAAACACTTCCATAACAATCCAACAAGACTCCTACCTCATTTGTTTGCAGTGAAAGAGTTAATATCTGTGACCCAAATATGCAGACCCATTTTAAACTTGCTGAAAATTGCTTTTTAATCCTAGCTCTCGAGGATTTCCTTTGAAACCATCTGCCACGCACGCTGGCTACTCTTTTTCTGTATAGATGCAGGATTACTATAATATGGATTCTTTTGTGTAACTTAATACATTTCAGCATATTAAAAAATTAGTTGAAACTTCCATTCTTCTCTGATTTCAACTGTATACCACAAGAGTGACTGTAAAAGTCAAAATTGGTGATAAGTTCATAGCAAAACCAACACCCATATTTATTTATTGCAATATTTACATTGCAATTCTGATATATTTAGTCAGTCTGGATAGGATTTAAGCAAATAGTTATGAGTCATTTAACTAATATAACTTATGCACATGCTTGAAATAAAGCTCAAGCATTTTCCTGGACAGGAATGGATTTAAGCACATGGGTTCCCAAATAGAGCATACTTAAAAAACTGGAATACCCAATTAACATCATGATAACTAGAGATCAGAAAATATTTCCAAATATTATTTCAAGTCTATTGTTTGGGTTTCTTTCATTTTCTTGCTATGAACCTTTATGTACTTCTCTTTTTATAGTACAAATACTGAGAAGCAATAAAGTCACATTCATAAATAAACTGAATCTTAAAATTGACACATGCAACCATGTATATTTTAGCAATCATTCAAAACATAAAAAAAGAAAATCTATTGCTTCCTATCAGAATAATCACTGCCAGGGCTACTGAAATAGTAAATATTCAGGAAGATAGATTTATAATCAATTTAGTGGATCAGCGTATGAAGTGAAAAAAAAACCAAACAGCAAAAATCCCAACACAAATATCAATCATTTTCCATGTGGAATACTTTTTTAAAAAACAGTGACTGGCCTGCAAACATTCTGAGAACAGAAAATAAGGAAAATTATTTGCATAGTTTTAATCAGGTAAGGTGACAGGAACATTTCAGGCCATAGCCCCTGAACTTCTCTGCTTGACATAAACACATTGGAGAACAGCAGAGCTGTGCATGGCTTCCTGCAGCAGCCCCCAGAGTCCCCATTCACGTTATTGATTTACAGCCAGGCCCCCAATATCTAACAGAAGTGACTGGCAGTACAAAACCCAACACCTCTCCTACCCAAAGACAAGATCCCACACCCTGTGGTGCATTTTCCCTGGAAAGGAGCAGTATTAGATGCAATTCATATCCAGGCCAGATCTACACACGCAGATGTTGGTAGAATGTGGAAAAGAAAAAAAAAAGAACACATGCAAATCATTTTGTTTCAGCAAGACCAGATGTTGGAGCATCATCCTGCAGCCACGTTCCTTTTAATACAAAACTCATAAAGTGAGTGAGGGGGTAAGGACAGAATCAATGCCCAATTACGCTGTTATTTCAGTGTTTCCATTTTAATGAACTTCCTGTATTATTTTGTCCATTTAATTTTCCTTCTCTAATAATCATATCAAATTAGTTTTGTCTTGAAAATCGTGAAAAGAAATTATTTTTTAGACAGCTGTACATCTTAGAGATGGCTCTTAAAAAAGTCCATGTTCTACTGTAATGTACTTCTGTACAGACCCCGAGCAACTCACAGGATCCTGTGGCACTACTTGGGACCAGACCTGAGTGACTGGAACCAGCTCCTCATCCCAACACATCTGCTGATATGGCAAATGGATTGTAAGAGACATTTGCAGTTGTATCGGCACTGAAATAAACAACCCAATGTATAACAAATAGATTAAAACCACCTTTCTCTGGCTAAAGGGAGGGATTAACTGACGTCTGGTCTGCATTCCAGCTGGGGAGTAACCTGCTTTCCTGCTAGATTGCATTGCCCACTCACATTACCAATACAGCCACAAAACCACAGTTTCTTTCCACTTTCTTAAACTTGGTCAGAGTTGTTGAGGAGCTGGAGAGACAGCAGGGACATAAGCTGTGGTTACTGAGTGCAACACACAGCTGAATCATGCTTAGCACTTACCAAGTCTGTCTCATCACGTACAGCACAACAAAACTGCCCCAAACAAACCAGGAATAAATAAAGGCACAAACCCATGCAATTAAATGCATTGACAGGGCTTTCAGACAGCAGAAGTGCAGCATGTGAAGGGAAAGCACTTCACTGGTAACATCTATGTCCTCCACTGAACAACGGGAAGCTAACTAACATCAGCTAATTAGCAGAAGCAATTCAGAAAAGCTTACATGTAATAGGTGGGAAATTTTTGATGCCATGAGCAGCACAGCATCACAGTGCAAAACCAGGGCTTTGTGCATGTTGGAACAAGAGCCATCTCTCCATCACATCCTTTGGTATCTAAGGCTGCAACAGTGGCTTCCAAACAGGACTGTCACCTCAGATACAGCATCCCTTCAGACTGCACCCTCTTCTTTCCAATGCCAGACTGCTATGGTGCCACCCCAGAGTCTCCTTTACAGACTATTTACATCCCACTTCCCTTCACAGTGAATTAAATTGAATATCATTAAGACCACAGGGCAGAAGACAAGTTAGCAGCAGCCTTTAGGATGCCTGGAACTAGACTGCTCCATGCACAAGAGCACCGCACACCGACAGGCAGGGATTTAGGCAAGAGCTACAAACGACTGCTGTACTTGGAGAGCCCTGTGTCCTTGGGATGACGTTCTCCATCATACCTATTTTCAGAGTAAATTCACTCAGCTGTGTGTAACATGGCTCCTCGTTACTCCTATGTGAAATCTGTAGGCAATTAATGTCCCAAAAGGCGCCGTCTAAAGCCACCCCTATTTCCTCATGCACATGTGTAAATCCACAGGCTTTCAGTAGCTGCCTTGTAAAAGACTGATTTCTGAACAAAAATCCTCACCAAAAAAGTCCTGAGCAGCCATAACTGTTTACCAACCAGCTTTCTTCCAACTGACTGGGCCACCAGCACCACAGAAATTAGTGATGCGTAACTAATTGATAGGAATCTCCTGAGGGGAGTATTGCTGCTGGTTATCTTCATAGGAGAAATTCAGTCCAGAAGGATAAATTGGATGGACAGCTGAAAAGCTTTAGGTTTCCAAGCAGGAAAGGAATTGATCTGGTAAAGAAAACCCTTAAAGGGATATTACCATGTCAAAAAGCAGGATCAGAAAAAACATTAATGGCCTTTAAACCACTAAGAGAACTTAGAAAACATTGTGTTTTATCAGTAATGCTAATTAGTTCCACCATTTATTTCTACCTTCACACAAAAGATGAAAAATTGAAGACATCAAATGTTTAATACTTCTCCTAGTTAAACTTATGATGCGAATTTAATTAACAAACTGTTTGCTATAAAAGTCCATATTCTTCAATTAGTGAATTCAATTTTGCATTTAGTACTTTTACTTATCAATTCCCCTTCCACTGAGTCCAAGAAAAATACAAGTATTCAGATATTCACAGACCTGTAGAAGATTCTCTTCATGTTTCTGGCAAAATGTTGATTCAGACTTTCCCTGATTAGTTTTACTGCCCACCCCTACACCAATTTCTCAATTCCATAAGATGGGCACTCCATTTATTACTTTATAACATAATGCAATAGTACGTTACATGTGAGACAAGCAAGTTTTCGCTCCAAGTGCACATAACGCAGGATTTATTTTCTTCAAAAACATCCGATTTCAAATAAAGGATTATGTGAATGAATTCTAATGAATTCTCAAAGTGTACCTCACAGGGAGTATTGCTTAATCTGCACAATCTGTCTGAAACAAGTGAAAGTTCCCTGGAGTTCAGAAAGAGAGCACAGGCAGAGGTTATGGCCAAGCTCCTGCCGTACCGGATGCCAAGACTGACCGTTGGATGGGGGCTCCTGGGGCCCAAAGGAGCAAAACCCCCAAAGGCAGCTTATCATTTGGGTGGACAAATATCATATCAGCAAGAGCTCTTAAAACTAACAAAATTCTCCACATAATGGTTGTTGTCTAACTAAAGAAACAGACTTTCCAATCACCTGAACCAGTAATTCCCAGGTTACATGTACAGGAAGATTATTTCCTAACCCCTTATCTCTCTTAGCCAGTAGGTTTGAATCAAGACAACAACTGAATTTCAGGACATGTAAGCTCAATGCTGAATTAAGCAAACGTGCTTACCCAACATAAAACTGAGAGGCATAAATGATTACTGTCAGAGATGTCCTGACTGATAAACCTCCCGATCTTTACCTCTACGCCTGACATTACTCACCAGATTTAAGAACATAATAAACAAATAATTGTCCCCATGGACACCAACACACTAACATTACCAGTATGCTGCAGCAAACAAGGGAATCAAAAGCACCTACCAGTGACAGCACTCCAAGGAACATATCCAAACTGTAAGAGACTGCACAGGGCTGGAACCACATCGTTTTTATCCTCACACACTGATCAGTTCCCTCTACACGGTATTTGACATTACACCAGCTGGGAATCTCTGCTCCCATAGAGGCCATGGCTGCCCAGAGCCTCCGCTGGGGTCATTTCAAGCAACTCTGTTGAACTTCTGGCTTGGTATTATTTTTAAGGAGTTTTCACTCCAGAAGCAGTGGATCGCATAGAAGAACAAGGTCACTAATCATGTGACATGTTTGAACAGGCAGCAAATTGTGATGCAACTCTTGGAAAACTATATAAATGTACTGTCACACACAGGTTAAAGTCACACTGTGTTTTTTGCCTGGAGAAATTGGTTTCTGTTATTAACAATACTGTGGGGGCAAAAAAAGCACAGTAAAGGTAAAAAGCTTTTGGCTTTACATTTACTGTTAATTACCTGAGACTAGCTATTTGAAATTCCACTGAACAGATCCTTTAATAACACCACGATATGTACTATAACTTAGTATCTCCACATATGAACTACTCTCCTGCAAGAGCTATGAGCTCAAAGCATCAAAAGGTCTGTATCCCAATGGTAAAAACAACCCCTGCAAGTTAATAACCTGGGCAGGTGGTTCTCCAGCTCAGCACAAACACAACAGGCTCAGGCAGGTACCACCAGGACAAACACCCACAGAGCTGCCTGACAGCAGTTAAATAAAGAGCATGGAAAACAGGGCACCGAAGGGCTCCATACACCACATCACACAAAAAGATGATCTTTAAGCTATTTCCATCATAACGCAGTTAAAGAACCCTGCTTCTAAACCAGGCCCCAAACAAAACCCTGCACGGAGGTGGGTTTGGAGTCAGCCATGCTGACTTACATGAACTCAGTGAGGATTTGCCTGTTTCAAATAAACATTACCAGAGCCTACTGTCACATACACGGGTGTAATGCTGAAGCCAATAGGAAATTTGTTTTTCACATCTGTGACTGCCCAATAAAGCACAGGCTTCAAGTTGCAGTACTTATAACAAACCTTCTCCGTGAACTTCAGTTTAATTAGCATTATCCCAGTTTACCAGTATCACACTCTGAAGCCAATGCTGGAGTGAAACGTCATGAACCAAGCTAAAAGTTTGTTTCCTATTAGCTTGCAGCAGTCTTGGTCCTGGATGTATTCCTATCTTGACTATTTGCATATGACAAATACAGTAATATTGGCAAGACCACAGGGAATAATCACTACTGTGTAACTCAGAAAAATTGTTTAAGTCGCATTCTTGGAATTGCCCTGCTGTACTGGATAGGTGTGCTGCTGCAGAGACTGCAATTTATACATTACTGTTTAAGTGTTTCCATAACACATTGTTCTTTTTTTTTGATGCTGACTGCATATGCTCTATTATAAGCCTTAAGGAACTCTGACACAGGGAAGGATTTATGAGCTATTATGCTAGGCAAAATTAGTCATTACATGCAAAAGCACTAAGAAGCCAGCCAAACTGGAAATAAAGTGGGGGGGAGAGGAATCAGGCTGGACTTTGTGCTATCATTATAAAGCTAGAGCAAACAGAACTAACTGGTATTCACATCTATATCATCACCTGCAAGAATTTAACAATCTGAAGGTTTAATCTCCTACCCAGGACTTCACTGAGTCATACCTATAGCATATTGGGTCAAAAACCAGGCAATCTGACAGAGCAAGTTGCTGCAAGCACTTTGTTTCAGTGTAATTGAACGGAGGACAAGAAATAATCCTGACCATTAAGCCGTGATGTTGCAAACAAACTCTTAGCAAGAGGCACACGGTCACAGAAGCACACACTCAATCCCAACTGACTCAATGCTTTTGTTCAATTTGACGTCACTGGCATCAATGACAGAATACAAAGCCAATGGTGGGCCAACCAGAGCAGGAAGCCAGGTCTCTGAACGATGGAGTTTCAAGAAATACCACCTCAGCAACAGTATTTTCTATTCTGATTAACTGCAATCCAGAAAATTCACCATAACCTAAGTACTGGTGTTGTAGCCTCCTTCCTCCCTCCCTATCACTGAATAAAAAATACAGCAGAAACACAAAGTGCTCAGATATTATTGTACCTATTTTAATTTGGAGGAAAGGAAGTAACCTGCTTCTCTCCCCACTCCAAAAACCATTAGGGATTCTGCTCACACAAAAAGAAGTGGCTTCTGGTGGTGTTTTCAATTCTCCACCTTCTAGGGAAGATAACATGCTGTGGAGCTATTTTAAGAACATCTCATTCACAAAGGTCTCCAATTCAGTCTTCAGAGACAGAGATGATTTTCTTGCTGCTTCAACGTCTTTACTGGCATGACATTTGCTTCAGAGGGAGTTCATTTGCTGTTCCAACATCAAAATGGAGCAAGAGCAGCTGCCAGGAGAGGGATAAAAGGAAACACTGGTGACAAAGAGCAGCAGGGTCATTTCTGGTGCAGAGAAATGTAGAACAGAGAGAACTGCAGAACTGTCACTTTCTCCAAAAAGCCGCAGGGGATAAAGACCTCCCCTCTGCCTCCTGCAACTGGTGTTTAGCAGCAAGGAAAATGAGACAGAAAGAACTAAACAATCAGGCCTAAGTCTTCAAATAGCAAATTAGTATAAACCAACCAACTTTAAGCAACTGAGCACTGGCAGTTAAAGCCAAGCTCCTGCTTCAGTTCTGCAGTGAGCAAAGAACGCAGTAACTATGTCAGAAAATTCAAAAGAAAACACTTCTGTCTAGAAAGTACTACAGGGTATGGAGAGCAGTGTTTCGGAGGTGGCAGTCTTTGGGATGAATTCAAGCCCCTGTGCTAATCACAACCACCCTATCTGTATAAAGAGCATTCTAAACAAACTCGGGGCAAAGCTGTCAACTGCAAAACCTGACCACCACAAAAAGCACACTGCAAGAGCCACAGACAGGGCTGACAGGCCAGTGAAGGACCGTTAAGTGCCTGTAGAGTCCAATCTCCAACATCTCAGGCAGGCACTATCTTAGATGACACCATCTGTCATTTACACCAGTTGTCCCCTACCCTGTCCCTATCAGAGCAGCTCCACTGAAGTACATACCATTCCATCATTTTAATCACTTTTCAAAGAAGCAGCCAAGTTCCCACACTGCTGCTTTAAAGAAAAAGATGAGGCTCAATCCTGATCAATGTGCTTTTTGATAGACGTACAACCTTATTCTAGGTCATCCACTTGCTCCGACTACTTGAGTTCCTCCCCACCCCCCTTCTTCTTATTAATCCATTGCCTGGAGCAGGACAGGGATTTCTCCCTCATTCAACAAGACAACCAGACCTTGCCCTCCTCATGGATGAACACATATTGGCATCCTTGCAAACTTTAAGATACAAACCTTTATCCATAATCAAAGTTGAAACAAAATATTCTTTCTCACTGCTCCTCACTGGATTTTATTAACAGATTAATTTCTCCTTTTCCAGTTTTGTTCAGAAACTGTTTTAATGATGAAAACTCCAGGAAATTAGTATTTGCAAATAAAAGGACTGATATACACCAGTGGGAATCTTAATCCTATGATACTTTGTCTATATTAATGCTTGTTCTGTTGTATGTTAGGACCACAGTTTATTTAGAGCATGACATTTATCTGACTAATCAAACCCCCTCAAATTCACAGGCATTAGCACCACGTTTATGACACCTTACGGGCTTCAGCATTAGGATTTATGAATAAAATATTACCAAGGCGTTACAGAACACCAAGGAGTGCATCTGCAGAGTTGTATATCAAGATATGTGTGGGCTTGTCAAACACCCACATGATAAATTATCAATAGTACAGCTTGGAGCACCCCTTTTGTGGGGAGACAAATCTGTGCAAGCATTTCATTATGCTTTGTTCCACTTAGTGTTACTATTTCTGCATTAAAGGGTTACAAAAAACCTACACTCGTAAGTGCTGAAGGACATTTATGCACAACACTCCACCATGAAATCAAAAGACTTATCCTAATATTCAGAGTCCTGTTTTAGTTAGTTGTTGAGGTACGAGAAAAACCCCACAAAACTATGTTTGGATCTGGACCGTAACACTTTATACTGTGCAATGAGACAATCTTTTGTGGAGAATTCTAAGGTTAAAATATTGCTGAGGAGCATCAAAGAAATAGAACTGGTTGATTACAAATTATCCTCCATGCCTTGCTCTTATGCCAAATGCTGTAAAAAAAGATTATACCCCTGCAAAACAAATGGCAAATCCAAGGGGAAAACAAATCCCTGAAGAGTCAGAAAAGACTAAACTAGTCACAGAAGATTTTCAGAAAGGCACTGTCTGCACCCTGTGTTTCTAACGCACAGCATTCACTTTTATATGTAGTTTTTAAATGAGTTTAGCTAAGAGTGCCTGACAAATCTAGCTCTACTAGCATTCCCTGTTTGATACTCAAACAGCAGACTTGCTACTGCTTTACAGCACTCTTACTGTGAATAAAATACTAAGAGACAGATGCATGTCCCCATGAATAACTGTCTTCACCAGTAAGAGATTAGAATTGATCTGTCATGTTTCATCAGCAGCAGTCACCAATCACATATCTCCATGCATCACTGGGGATGACAAATTAGCTGCAATCAAACTGGGCTTTGGCAGGACCTAGAGCAGAGTTTCTACCTGCACAGTTTAAATTACTATGGGTAGATTTTGCCAACTCACTCATCAAGCAGCTCAAGCTCATTGAGCTACTCACAAAACACTCTTGCTCAAAGTTTCACGAGCCAGCTCTGTAACGAGCTCCCCCTCGGCAGCCTTATGCTTCTTCTTCAGAGGCGTTAAAACACAAGAAGCACTGACTTACAGTAGTACACAATTAATTCATTCTGCAGCCCTCCAAGGAGGAGTGATTCATATGACTAATACGTAGCACTTTCAAGTAAGAGATTGGTACTGAGGAAACAAAGGTCAATTAGAAGTTAAGCACTTGGTCGGCAAGTTTCAGGTTTCCTTAATATTCTCTTTAAAGTTTTTTTTCCTTAAACATACCTGTGTATGAATCAGCAGGATCTTGTCCCCCTTAACTTTCACAGCATGAAGAGCCTAAGAAGCAGCTGAACTGACAGTCTTAAGCTTCACAGCATGACAGAGGCCAGGGGGCACCAACTAGAACACCAACTAGAAGTGTTTATAAGCCCAGTGTGGAAGGAAGATATACTTGTTAGGGTGGGCTGTTCAGCACTGGCATCTGACATAACTCCATATGGATGTGCAAGATAAGTGTTTCCCTTCAGCTGCTGTGACCCAGCTGGATGGTCAAATAGTTGCCATCAACGGCTCCATGTCCAAGTGGAGACCAGTGATTAGTGGTGTTCCTCAGGGGTCAGTACTGGGACCAGCACTGGTAAACATCTTTGTTTGCAAAACGGACAGTGGGATCGAGGACACCCTCAGCAAGTTTGCCAATGACACCAAGCTGATGTTTAGTTTTTACCTGATACTGTGCCGTCAGGTATTTGTTGGTAGAACTTCAGCAATGCAGCGGCACTATTAGACTTCTGCTGGCCTTTTTCCCCCCTGTGCAGACAGGAACCAGTTGCAGAGAAGTCAAGGCTGTCAACTCGCCCATAACAGGAGCACATACAAATTCACTGTCACTTATTTCCTTTGGAAGTGCTCACCAAATTTAATGATATGAAGGAATTCCCTTGTCACCATTGCAGTTAAAGTCTCATATCATCATGGTTAAGGCTCAAATAACTATGAGTTTTTGTGAAGTAAAACTATTAATCAGGTATGATTACTATCCATACATGAAAAAGTGGAAAGTGTTAAAACTGGCAAATTTTTATTAATCTATGTTTTAGGGAATGCTTATGCTATAAAAAAATAAAATAAACCACATTGCAGTCCCCAAACACACAGATTAATGATGTAAGTGAAGTAAAACAAGCCACAAGAACTATTTTGGTCCTGGGTTAATATGTACTTCACGTTTGACACAACTTCTGAGTGCGTTAACAAGCATGCTGCAGAAAAAAAAATACCAGACTTAGAGAACTGGCTATGGAATCTGCTGAAAAGATCTAAACCCTCCAGTTATCTTTCCCTGCTGAAGTACCCCACAGTGTGTGCTCTGCTCACCCCACTCCTGATGCCCACAAGCTGGGCTCAGACCCTCAGGGCCATCACCTTCCCAGCCTCACCTGCCCCAGGCCTTTGGAGTAAAGCCTTCAGGCTTCACCTTCTGCTCTTCACACCAAAACCAACGAAACCCCGAAACACCGCATCCACGCCCCAAAAAAGCCCGCCCTCTCCCCCCTGCCTCCCCCTCCCAATTTTGAGGCCAGCTCCCATCTTTAAAACACATTCGCCTTTCCGTCAGGTGAGGTCGGCAAGCTTCTTTTGTGACAGACAGCTTTAGCAGCCACCTTCCTCTACAGAGCGGGGCCGGGGCAAAAACATCTACCTCAGGAAACCGAGCTCTTCTTCCCTCACTCGGCCCCGGGCTCGCCCCAGAGGCGGTACGACCCTCAAGGAGCCGCCTACCCTGGGGCAGACGGGCAAGGGCCCGGGTAGAACTGCACCAGCCGACGGGCACAGGGATCCTGGGAACAGGGACCCGCCACCCTCAGCCGGATTTCGCTCCCGCCGCCGCCCCTCAGCGCCCACAGTGACCTCCGCGCCCCGCCGCGTCCTTACCTCACCCCACCCCGGCAGCGCCATTGGCTGCTCGCGCCGCCCATCAGCCAGCTCCCGGCTTCCATTGGACGGCTGCCTACCTGCGACCGGGCACTATGGCAACTTCCGCTCACGTCATCCGACACCATGCGCTGCCATTTGAAGAAGAAGGGCTCCTTGAACGCCCCTCCCCGCTTATCACTGGTGAGGAGAGCTGTCAATCACGGCGCCGCTTTGCCTCCGAGTACTATTGGCCCAGTAACCCCTTTTCGGGCTTTCGTTTCTCCTCATTGGCTAATTGGATCGGATAGGCGGCTGCGATTGGGCAAAAAGCAGGTCTTGGGGGTGGGACTCGGCCCAGGGGGAGAGTCAATTGGCCAGTAGGCTGGAGAGGCACCGCGTGATTGGCAGGAGAGGTGAGGAAGGCGGGGCCATCCGAGGTGAGGGTTGTGTGAGGTGAGGGAATCTCGCGGGGTCTCGCTGGCTCTGGGCGCGGAGGCGCGCGGTGATTGGGCGGCGGGGGTCAAGGGGGCGGGACTGAGTCAGGGAGTCTCCGCGGCGGCCGAGTCCTATGGGCCGGCCGCGCTG
>VXBJ01006345.1:339654-379532 GCA_013400055.1 Nycticryphes semicollaris
GGGCAGTGAAGAGGAGCTGTAACTTCTTTGTCAGAGTGGGGGGAGACAGGTAAAAATTGCTTTTGTGGCTGGTTCGAGCTGTTAATGCCACTGCACAAATTTTATGAACATGTCTTGTTGGTTGGGCTGTCTCCACTCCCGTGGGATAAGAAGCTCTGCCTCGGTGAGGTGTGTGGGGATTGTGTTTGTCTCATGTGTCCCGGAGTTTGAAAAGTTGTCACAATTCATCAAAGATTGTGAAACCAAGCAATTTCTTTTAATATTATCAAAACTATGTTAAAAGGCATCTCTGTGGGAAATGTTACAAATGCTGATTTTAAAAAAAAAAAAGCTTTTTTTTTTTTTTTTTAAAGGCTGTGATTTCCACAATTTTAAGTTGCAGTGTGGTTCTTAATGTATTTGCTTCTAATTCTTTTTATTCAGCAAGTCAAAGAGCAGTATAGCGTTCCAAACAGCTTGGCTGTTGGTGTTGAGGTAGGACATCATGTACAGGCTGCCATAACTTTTAAAGACAGAAATAATTTAACTGAAATCTACTGCTTGTTCCTGGCCTTCAAAGGCCTGAAATCGCTAAAGTCATTGCCAAACAAAAGTCACAAGAATATCGTGTACAAGTGGTTGTTACCTCGACCCTAGAACTATTTTGAGAGGGTTTTATCGCTCTACTGGTACAAAGCACAGCAGTAGGAAAGACATTTCCAGGATCAACTGATAATCTCCTGTTACTTTAAAGGAGTGGGTCATGCAGCACAAGTGTGCAATATACATAATTTGTTTTGGGGAGAATTGCTAGAATGTATTTTGGGGAGGGGAGATGTTACAGCTTCAACAGAGTATGAATAACTGGGAGAGGGTGCCCTCCTGATAGCTGACATTGCTCTGAACCACAGTGGTGTTTTGTGTAGTTAATGCAAATAATAATAATGCAAAAGTCCAGTCTGGTAAACATGGAAACTTTAGAAAAAGGTAAATTATGAAAATGTGTTTTGTGCAACCTTTTATGTTTTGATGTCAGGAATTTCTTGCTAAACTAAAGCTGTTTGTATCATGATCTTTTTCAAGTCCCTCAAAACTCTCCTGTTAGTGGAAGACAGTACTTGAACATTAGGAAAATGTCCTACATTAATTAGCATTTAGATGGACAATTGATTGCTTTGCTTTAAATGATTTCATCTGACATTTTGTGTTAGTCTAAAATGACTTTTTAATGATTGATCAAAAAAAGTACTAAAGGACTTTCCAGTTTGTCCTGGAGCTCTCCTGGGGAATGAGCCCGAGCAGAAATGGAGAACTGTTAAGCAGGGGGAGATACCTCCGGTGGGTGGAACAGAATATCCACCAGAATTGGATCAAGAGGCTCTGGAAGGAGTAATCCACACCAATAATGTTATCCGGAGAGAAGATCCCTGCAAAACATTCAAACTAAACAAATCCAAGGCAAATCCAAAGAGCCTTTTAAAGTACTGATACTGCAGCTGGCTGAGATGCAGCAACGGTACCAATCGAGGATGTAACTCAGGGGGGTTCTTAAGAGTAAAACATCTACTTTGTGATATGTTGGTGGTATATTGGGGTTTGGTGTAGTGAAATTTGCTTTTGGTAACAGGCAACAAAAGCATTTAAAATTAATAAATAAATTAGAAATAGTTTTAAAAGAAACCCTTCCAGGGTGTTTGGGGGCCTTGGCTGTCTGTGGTGCTGGTGTGTGCAGCACTGCTGGTGGTCCTCAGCCAGGTCAATGCCAACCTTTTCCCTTCAAATGATGCATCTGCTTTATCTACATGTGAAAAATGTCAACAGAAATGTCCAGTTAGAAAAGATGAGCGCTGTTAGTTGTCTCTAGTTCCAGTATGCAGACCCTTCCCGTGCTAGAGATGTCCTGGTAATTGCCAGACTTGTTAAGGATGGTGGGTTTTTGCTGTCTGGCTGGGGGGTCTCTTCACTGTTAGTAGTTGTCCTGAAAGGGCTGGGGGTCCCCACCAGAGCCGTTCCCAAGAGGGCCCAACGCTGACTTTCTTGCTTTTCCACCTTCAGCGGTTTCTCTCCCCGGGGCGGCTGATGGGGATTCCCAGTGATTTCCGAAGAGAGAGCCAGAGTCGTTTTATCCAGTTATTTCTTGGAGGAAACCATGAGGATGCCTAAGGCAAAAGAGACAATACTGGCAATGGGCACATGAGAGAGCAGAGCTGCATTGTGTTTCACACTTACCATCACAATTTAAGGATCTGCAGGTGATTACCTTTAATCACTGTGTAGTAGTTTTTAAAGGATTGCTTTGTCTAAATTGGATTCTGACTCTCTTTGTGAAGAAATATTGCAGAACAATGACCTTATTCAGGTTTGGGTTTTTTTTTTTTTAAAGATGTGAAATTTCACAAAGCTTATATGTTTAAGTTGGGGTGGGCTTTTTCAAATTTCTTGGAAAGAAAAATTCTGTTAACATTTAAATGACTGTTCCCCAAATGTACTCAATTAAGTGAAACGGATGTAATAACTCTTTACATTCAAACTAGACGTTGGGAATTAGGTGAAATTCTATCTAAGTAATATACTCGATGGTTCATTATTGTCTTGTAAGGTGATGTAAGAAGGAAGGAATGTGGGGAACTTTTTTTCCCCCTCAAAGTAGGCGAGGACCTTTTTGGATAAATGAGTACCAGTAAATTATGCCAAGGTCAGCGTTTAACAGGTCACTCAAAATGCATGGTTTTTTTGCAGCACCTTTGAGTCGTGGTGGTGTTTGTACCCTCATAGAGCTGTGGCCCATCATACAGTTAGATCAGGGTGACATTCCCTATTTTCTCTCTCCCCTGAATTCTGCAAATGTTAGAGCAGAACAGCCTGGGATGGGATCTACAATCTAATACTGATTTTTCAGAAGAGGTACTTCTGCTGTTCTTCCCTCTCCCCCCACCTACTCTTTCACCTTTTTTTAATAGAGCGTTTAAATTGTCGATGTCACTAATCCAAAAACACAAGTCCCTTTAGCGTTCATAGGCAGGGAAGGTGTAAGTGTTGGTACCAGTTGTATGTGATCAAATAGAGCAATAATGAAGGTGAGTAACCTGTGTGTGTGTTGAGTGAGGCTGCCCGATGTCGCTGGGCTGCTGGGTTTCTTGGTGGAGCCACGGGATGGGGAGCGAAAATAGCTTTGGGCAGGTGAAGTAGAAGGAAGCCTTTGGGATATGTTTGAGGTGTTTCTTGATGACTTGTGGTGGTTGCATCTGGGTCTCGTGTCTCTAATCCTCTGGAAAGTTCTCCCTTCTAGTCTGGAATATGTAACGTTCAGCTTTTCAGATGAGAAAAGTTGGCTCAAAGTTGCATAGAGCTTGCTAAAACGGAATTTGTGTTTATTTAAGTGGATAATAATTTGTTAATATAATTGGTAATGGGTTTTTTTAAATGCATATTAATATAGTCCACAAAGGGCTGTAATTCAAGTGTTATAAAACAGTTGAGAAGCTGGCTTAGTCTGCAAAACTGAGCATAGATGAATGAGCCTTAAGACGGAGGGAGGGGAATAATACTGCATTTTAGGTTAAACTGTTTCTGTAGGTTTCTGTATGTCAGTAGACCCATCTGTTCTATATTTGAGGGTTCGCTTTTGAAGTCCTGTCTGAGTTACCTGTAGGCAAATACAAAGAGCAGCTTTACTGCTGGATTTTGTGTACAAAAGAGATCCAGCTCCGTGGGAGCTTCCGTTACCTGAGCACAGCCTTTGGTTTCTTGATAAGGAAAGTCACAGTGGAGCAGTCGAGTCTTCTTTTTACACAGAATGTGAGAAATTTCCCCTCTCAGTTCTTGAAAGATTGAAATGGCACATGGGGAGTGCTGCAGTCTCCTCGCATGATTCAGGGATAGTTTACCTGGGTGCACTGAGACATAGAGTAAATTATTATTTTTTTTCTATCTTTGTTGGTTATACCTTTGCTGTGTTTAGATTCCTGTTAGTCTCATTTCTGTGCTTATTTCCACACTCTGGAGCTTTCCTGAGAATAGAACTGGCTACTTTGCTGAGTTAGTTGGAAAATGGAAGTCCTTGGAAGAGAGAATAAGATGATAGAGGGGCAATTTAGATTTTAAAATCCTTCTGGAATATGAGAAGTAATGTAAAAAGCAGGATCTGCACTCCAAACAGGTTCTAGGGTTTACTGAAAACCCATTTATTTCTGGTCAAAAGAATTGAATAAAAAGAAGCTTGGCTGAATTACTGCAATTTCCTCTGTAACCTTTAGAATCTAAGAGTAAGCACTTGATTAAAGATTAAGTTATAAATATTATTACAAGAGTATCTATCTGGAAATGTTTGGATTTTGTGTCTGAACTTCAAGTATGTAATATGTCTGGGACTTACCCAATAGCTGGTGTTCATTTGAAATTTCTGCAATAGATTATTTAATGGCTGTGATCAAGGAGTGTTCCCTAGTGCTTAGCACCAGGTATGTACATCGCTTGCTGTAACCAAAATCCAGTCTCCCTTTCCAAGCTGTTGCTTGGGTTTATGCCACTTTGAGTCTGTCCTGAATTACCCATAAACTTGGGAAAGTCCTAAAGTAACGAATGACATTGGTAGGTAATGCTGCTCTGGAGTCGATGACAGCAGTGAGCAGAGTCATTAGCAGTGGGGTAAATGGTGAGGTTGGAGTTGCGTGTGCTGGAGGTGGATGGGAGCAGACACCTGGGGAGGTGAAGAGTGGGGGCTTCTAGGAGAGGTTTGGGATGAGGGTGGGTTAACTGGAAACGCAGGGAGAATCCCTGCTGCATGTGTGGGATCCCCTTGGCCGGGGCCAGAACCGTGTCCTGCATCTGTCACTGGTGGCATTTCTGGAAGATGACACCTTGTCTGGGCTGGAGTAGTGCAGACTGGTTTTCAGACACAGGAAGAAGCTTTAGGGCTTGCAGAGTTGTCTAATATGGATGTCTTCAGCTGCTCCACGGACAGTGAAGCGCAGCCAGAGTGGACAAAGCCCCAGTGTTAGAAGGTGAAGATACAGCACACAGTGGATGCTCTAAGTTTTGCTTCAGTGTGAGTTGTACTATTACATCCAATTTTGTATCTAGACCCCTGAGTGAAGTAGTAGATGCTTAAATGAAAGTGGCTTATGATAGACAGTACAAAAGTGTATGTAAAGGATACATACATTATGTGTTGGTGCATTTATGTATTGATAATAGTATTTGAGCATAATAAGCAGTAACAGAGAAGAAGTGAATGCGAGTGGCAGTGGATGGGATGGGTACTGAAGGGGGTGGTAGCTGACACTGCTACAAACCATAGCAATTATCTGCTATCTAAATACAGACAGCTTATAAAAGTTAATGCTGTTGTTGCAGAAGTAAGCCATGCTTTTCAAAAAAATAACACAGGTAACACTTTGTGGTACTTTGTGTGAGGTGCAGCTTATCAACAGCACGTTTAAATGAACGCAGTGGTGTTCAGGTGCAAGGGCTAAATTGTAGAAAATAAATACTCTGTGGAAATCACTAGAGCTCTATCCATAGTGTGTTGTGGGAGTGACCTGGAAAAGAGCAAAACTTCAGCATTCTGGAGTGTGTTATAGATATGAATGGGCTGGAGACCGGCCTCTGGATGTAAAATCTGTGCAAGTGCATGCTTCAAGCGTGTAGACCTGAGTATCTTCTAGGGAAATCCCCGGCTGCCCTGAGGTCAGCTATGTCCTCTCTTGGCCAAAGTGCCACGGATTAAAATTGTGACTGTGTCTGGACAGCAGGGGACCAGCCCAGCGCTTCCCCGAGGAGAGAAACGGAGACTGGACAAGCAGCGTTGGTGAATGGCCAATGACAGGACAAGGGGCAATGGGTACAAGCTGGAACAGAGGAGATTCCACTTAAATATAAGGAAAAACTTCTTCCCAGTGAGGGGGAGGGAACACTGGAAGGGGCTGCCCAGAGAGGTTGTGGAGTCTCCTTCTCTGGAGACATCCCAAACCCGCCTGGACACGTTCCTGTGTGACCTGCTCTGGGTGTTCCTGCTCCGGCAGAGGGATTGGACTGGATGAGCTTTCAAGGTCCCTTCCAGTCCCTGATACTCGGTGTGATTCTGTGAACACGGCTCTGCCAAAGCCCGTTGCTCTCCAGGGCTCCAAAATGGAGCGATCTGGGCTGCGTTTTCATATTTACAGCTGTATCTTCTTTTGTTAGGTGAGAGTGATGGAGAGGTGAAGGCAGACGGATATCAGCCTTGATATTAAATAACTTCCATGGCTATGGCTGGCTTTGGAACCCGGCCATGTACAGTGTTTGAAAGTGCTTAGTAAGAATTTGAGCTTTAATCATGAGGCCTGTAGCAGCATCCGTGTGTCCTGGTAGTATCATTCTTTAATTTCCTGATGTGGTGTGTTCCTGTAAAGGCTTGGAAGCCTCTGTGTGTGAGTGGAATTTTTATGCTGTTGATGATGTTGGATGTAACACCAGGATGGTTGCAGCAGAACGTAGGTAGGAACACTTAGTCTCTGGAGAAGAATTTTCTTTCCTCCGTTCTCTTTCATAAGCAATTACTTCTTAATAGGTGCAAAAAATGTTTCTTACCAGAGAAACTGGTGTTTCGGTTTCCTTGTCATTTTGGAATGGTGCTATTCCAAATTTTCATCCTAAACCTATTCCTGGTTTCATGGCCATATTTTTCTTCATTATTCTGGCACCACCAGGCGGTGCTCTTATAGTTTTCTTCATTTTGTAAGCTAAACCTAGTGTCAGAATAGAGACTTTGCTTAATGGTAGCAATAAAGCTGAGGATGGTATTGAGCTGATGGTCAAGTTATTCTGGCTTTGATCTACATTATTAGTTTTTTTTCTGAAAAGCTCCTGACTTTCCCTTCTCTATTGAAAGTATGCATAGGGGTTGTCATTTCGTAATAATGCGCTCTGTTATTTTATTTAATATAAATTCTTGTAACTAGTGAAGAACATTTGTCTACCCAGTAGCAAAACTTATCCCATAAAGGTAGAGGCAATTTCCAGAAATGAGCAATCTTCATGGGAAGTCCTTGCTGAGATCTGTGCGAGCGCTCGCCGGGCTCTGCGGGTGAGAGCAAAGCCAGGCTGGCTGTGGGTTAGGGAGGAGAGAGTAGCGTGGGGTCTGGGTCAGGGCCTGTGCTTCACTGAAAACCATTTATTTTTCTTTTAACGGTTTTGCTTCCTAATTAATAGGTTAATGTTTATTACAGAAAATCCAGGGAAAGTGGTATCATAGTCCATGTTGAGCCCTTTTCATTTCAGTACGGCACGTCTGGCTGGAGTGGGAGCTCACAGTGCCCTGACAGAAGCCTGTGTCTTTCTGTCTTCTGACTGAGTACCTTTTTGGCTTGCTCCTGCCTTGTTTCTAAAGGCCCTTGACAATCAATATGAAACTATTTGGAAGCCCTAAATAAGAGCTTTTTCCTCCCCAGAGATTACACAGTAAGCAGAATAATAGTAGTGTTAAAAGGCTCTTCTCATATAGCAATATAACTTTTCTTTGGATGTTTCTGTAAATTCTTGTTGGCTCATTTCCTTCAAATCTCTTGGAGGGAGAATATCTTGCAGGAGAGCTTTACCAAGAAGGAAGGGAATGTGTCAGTTATTCCTAGACTGCTTGCAATTCATCTTTCATAATTTTGTCATTTCCTAGCCTAGCATATTTAGGTAAAATGAAGAAGAGAATTTCCTGAATCTCTCAGTGCTTTCTGACTCTGTTTTCCCCAAGGGCTGTTGAAATCCTCTGGACCAGAGCTCCTTGATGCTGTTTTGTAGCTTGTGGGTATATTGATGAAGCAAAATTATTCCTGTTGTTATTGTTCTGACTGACTGAAGGGACATGGATCAAACAGGTCATGGAAAGACATGATATTCATAAAATTAATATGCACAGTGTAATACTGTACAAGGTGATGAACGTAGACTGTTGAGTGGAGTCCAGGTGTGCCTTCAGCAGTTACTGCATCTGGCTTGAGCTGTGGCTAACGGTTTAGAAAGGTGCATCTGCAAACCAGCTCCTAACTCTTCGTGTATATTAAAAAAAATAAGAAAGCTGGTCAAAACAATACAAGAAAAATTGAGATGCTGGTTTCTTGTTTGTTTTTTGTTTGGTTGGTTGGGTTTTTTTAACCAAAGTGAGGAGCCTTCCATTCAATTAGCTTTTTCAGGTCACGATTCCTATTTCAATGGCAAGAACATACATACATGCCCAGAACAAAAAAGAATAGACACAGGCTGGAAGTGACGTCTTGGAAAATGAAGTGGTTTTGCGAAGGGCACGTGTCCCCTAAGCCATTGCTTTGGAGGCTGAGCTTGTTAACAGGATGTACAGTTAAAGGACAATGGAGTTAAATGATTGATGTTTTCTTGTAGTTCAGCATATGTAAATAAAAAAAAAATAATCAAACAAACATAAAACCAAAACCAGCTGAGAGTTGTAGCAAGAAAAATACCCAGCTCTTATAGTGAAATAAACAGAATGAGTAATAACTCGTATCTGCCTTATTTTCATATCTAAATTCAAATTGTTGGGGAGAGAAGCTCCCACATAATAATTGCTTTTAATATAAATAGTGAAAAGTCTTGCTTTTCCTCATCCTTTGTCCATTTTGCTGCTTTGAATTGACCAAATGAATTCACTGTCACTGTCCCTGATTTTTTTTTGGGGTATTTTTATATGGCTCCTCCTTGTTGGTGAGTGTATCTGATGTGAAGGACTCTGTTTTAATTTAGGAGCTGGGTTTGGTGCAGGCTGCGGTTTGGCAGCCGTTTGGTGGCAGCCCATCCCCTGTCCCTGAACCAGCATTAGTGTGACTGATGGTGGCCTGGATGGGTGGTTCTGCTGGGTGCTCATCACAAGTGAACATTCAGATCACGAACCGGAACAAAAGAATGTGAAATTAAGACTTGCTCAAATTCATTGGAGGTTTAAATCCTGAAGCCATTAAAAGCCGCCGTTTCTGATCTGGCAGTGCAAGAGGTTTGTCTTCTGCGTGTAGATCCAGGCTGCTTCTGGAGAGGGGGAACTCGGTGGGTGTTGTGTGGAACACTCCTGTGTCGAGGCTAAGGAACAGCCCCAGGGATGCTGCGTGTCCCCGGGCTTGAGACATGAGTGATCTGACAGAGACTCTCATAAAGCAGTACGGAGAGACAAAATAAATCTGTTTTACCATAGGTCACCTGGTTTAATTCAAGTGAATAAGAGTTCTACCTAACAGCTTAACTAAAAGCAGTTTTTAATTACGAAGTGGAAAGTGCCTTTTATTTGTTTTTTAAGTTATTATAGATAGCTCAAGGTGTCAACGTGCTTTTCTGAGCATATTTGCTCATTGATTGTACTTGAAAGTCAGGATTAAGGTTCTCCACTGTGCTTTTGAGGGCGAGGCATTGACACACTTACCCAAGCCCATAAGCTGACTTGCAGCTCTCCTTTTGTCCCCGAAAGGAGAAAAGCATTTCTCTTCTTTAGGTTTGGATTGTTTATTGTTTCCTGAAGCAGTTGAAGAAAAGTAGGTGAATGTTGACGGAATAGGGACCAGCCTTGACCTACTTGTGGCTTTTTCTCTGATCTCTGTCACAGGGATGTCGCCTTATCATTTTTATGCTACTGTTTACTCATCCAAAGCCTCATCTCAAACATTAGGAACTGACAGGTGCTCGGTAACTGGAATATTAAATGTATATATCATCACTCCCACAGTTGTTCCCAAGAAGATTGTCACCTATCATATGACCCAGTAAAGGGACTGCTTTTGAAATCATTTTTATTTCATACTGAACTATTATTTAAACTTTGAGTTCAAAGTGTTACAGAGCCATTAGTTTCATTCCCCTTTGATTTCCTTCCAGGAATCCCTGTTTCCCTTCAGAATGTCCCAAGACTGGAATTACACCCATGGTAGTGATTTATGTTATCACAAGGTTTTTGGCTGACTCAGAGTAGGGAAACATATGTTAGGATTTTCGCATCAGTTCATGGAGATCATTTAAAACTAAATATAGCTTTGAAATGAGTAGGTTAGAGACGAGCCCTGCGGGGCTGACTTTGGAGTTTCTTCGGAGAAAGTTGTGAAACCAAACCAGCTGCTGTGTAGGATGCAAATTAGATGGGTTTATAACAATTCAGGTTGGTTGGGGGAAAGCAGGGGGGAAGGAGACACACACTTTCCTTGAAGATCCTGTGCTGTTTTAAGCAGTTGTCTGAGGTTACATATTTTTAAACGGGGAAAAGGCCAAGTGTCACTGCAGTGTCCTCCAGCAACCGCTGCTGGTCCCTGTCTCCTTGGGCACCAGCACCGTGACGTTAACAGCGTTGGTTGGGGTTTTTGTTCTGCTGACAGGTCTTGGGCACATTTACTGATATATAAATTAAAACTTTTCAAGAGTTGTGTAGGGGTTCCATCCCGCCAGCATCAGCTCTGGGACTGGAGCAGGGGATGGGGCCTTTCAATAAACCTTTGAACCGCGCTTCTCTATCTTATGACACCTTTTGTAACTTAAGCCAGTGACTGTAATTGCTGGCCAGTAAAGCATTTCACACCTTCAGCCCCTGATCAAGTGTATGACACGAGGACGTAAAGCTAATGCAATAAATTCTATGGAAGGAAGAGATTAAAGGAGGAAGACCATTCTGAGTGATCTCTCCTTTATTTGTGAGTGCCAGTAAAAGAGAGGTGTGATGTTCGATGTAGCAAGGGAAGACACACTGCACATCGGTAGCATCGCTTTCATTTTGTACCTGAAGTCCATTTGTATTTTCATCTCTGAGGGTTTGGTATGGTTGACAACATCACTGATTATAAAATGACAGTTATTGATCATTATAATGAATATATTACTCAATTCTACTCCAGTCTGAAAATATTATCCTGGAGAAAGGAAACAAAAATCAAGTCAACAATAGAGACCAGCAAAAATCAGTCATCAGTGTTTTTACACTGCTCACTTACAGCCTTCCTGTGTTAGTGTGCTCCTGTTAAACATCCAGATAGCCTTGCAATGGAAAAATTTCTCCCTTCTGCTGCTAGAGTTCATTTCACTGGCTTTAACAAATCACCTGAAAAGCTGTGCTTTGCTTCAGATACGCATTAGATAGGATGCTGGCATAATTGTGCTGTCCTGTACTGCAAAAAACCCTAATTATGTGTTTGAGTGCTGGTCACACGCGTTATCCCAGCGGGAAGGGGGTCATGTTAAGTCTTGAGAGTGTCACAGAAGTGGAAGGCTGTGGTTAAAGGACTTGAACTTTGACAGGAACAATACTGACTGCCAAATGCTCGATACCACGTGGTTACTTAAAAAAAATAAAGTATATATAGGTAAGGTCTTGGTTCTACCTGAAAAGTTAAATTTTGCAGATGTTACAGTATTTCAGTCGTTTGAGTAGTGAACCAAACAATCTCTCATGGAATCATCAACAAGATGAGAAACGGCGTTGGTTACACAGACATGAAGGAATTCTAAACCGCCTTGTATTGCTCTCAGGCTGTTAATTCAAAGGTACTATTTACCTGTCTATTTTAGTCTGTCACTTTAATATCTTAATATTTCTGAAATTGCCTTTTGAGTCTAACGAAAAGGAGTGGTTGTGGCTCCAATGTAATTGAGTCTGTCAAGGAAATAGGTGGAATTTTTGCAGCACTGTGAGACTTGATGGTATGTGACAGAGGATCATTCACTTCACTGGTCCATGGTAATGGGAGACTGAAGTCCCTCTAAACCCCCTCTTAAAAAATACAAGCCTGATTTATTTTTTTCTTCTTTGCAAGGTTGTGGGTCTTTCTTAAGTCTTCATTAACATCTCATAAAATAAAAAGCACTTGTTTCATGTTCAAAAATATCCTGTAGCCCTAAAGCATCTTCGAGGACTTCTGGGCTGTACAGGTTGTGACTTTATTTCACGCTTGTGTTTTGCTGCGTCCCTTCTGTTCCTCCAGTAATTCAAAGAAGGGATGACTTTGCAGTGTAGGTCACACAGGGCTCTGTGCACTGGGAAAAGAATAGCAGTTTACAATAATTAAATGAGTGAAATGCACAGAAGAACAGATGTATGTCCCGTTGCTGTTGGTGTAGTCGGGCTCTTTACCACTGGTGTCAAAAGATGGAAAGAATGATCTTCAGCTTGAGTTGCCCCTCTGAGAAAAGCAGCAGTGGCTCTGAAGCAGGTAGCTCTGAAGGAACTTCTCTCAGGTGTGCTCTTCGCTTTGTTTCTCAGCTCGTAGTTTTGGTTTATTCATAGAGGAGGAATTGAGCTGTCTCTGGTTAGTGTTTACATCGTTAAACGTTGGTGTTGGGAATTACAGCACCTAGTAAGCTTAATGTATATTTTAAGTAATATTTTAAAATTCTGTGATTCTAATGCGAGACAGATACATAAAAGTACTGCTGTTTAAAATTATTTCTGAGAAAGGAAACGGAAGAGAGAGTGGCAGCTAAGAAGTATTCTGAGTTGCAATCCTGTATCCTGTATTGTTGTAATAAATATCTGTATTATAATAAGGAATTGGCAGGATAGAAGTTGAAGCTTGAAAGGTCAGTACATACGATTTGCCTCTTCTAGGTAAAAGCCTTGATGAATGTTCATAAATTTATCATTAGTGCAGAATTTGGGGAGATGAATATAAATAGCGGAATTTCATAAAATTAAAAGGTACAGTGAGCCTCATGCAGCAAATGTGTCCCCGTCCTGAGGCTCAGTACTTTACCAACAGGTACAGCTATCTCCCTTGGTGGTAGCAGAGAACACTGGAGTGTAATTACTTTGCAGTAAAGTACTGCCATTCAAATATTTGTTGCAGACTTTGGTTTGAAAGCTCTTCTGATTTTTTTCATATGCTGGCAAACAGCCAAACACGGTAGTGGTGACAAAAAAAGAAGGAATGGCTGAAATCCGATAGGTTTAACCCGGAGGATGAAGTGCTGAGATTGACTCTATGATATTAATTGAGACGAGGCGCGGTGCTGGTTCGCAGTGGTTATTGTGTCGCCTCGTTGGAGAAATGAGGCAAAAAGGAGTTTTGTCACCAGTTGTTGTTGTTTTGCCCCTGTATGGGGTGTGTGGGGGGGTGAGTGTGCAAGGGAAAGCTGGTGGTGAAACTTCAGGTGCTGGGGATGGTTACTGTTGGAAGTGAGGGATCTGTCTAGAGGATGTGACCAGAGACTTTATTAACCTACTTTGCTAGGAAGGTGCAAAAATATTGTAGGAACTGTGCCAAGGCCTGGAGGCTCATTGGACACAGGGAAGAAGGTCTCTCATTTGGGTTTTCCTTGGTTGGGTAGTGGGAAAGGGAATAGAGGTCAGTGAATTGGGCCAGGAATGCAGTAGTTTGTGTAATTGTGGAACACGCTTAGAAATAAAGAAGTACAAAAGTATGTGGAGATTTATGTGTTATTGAGCATGTTGTTTATTTGTGAACATCACAGACCTTACAGAGCTATGCCATTGACTGGGAAAAAAAAAAAAAGAAGACAAGAATTGCTGTTATGAAATAAAAAAATGCATCCAAATAAATGTCCTGTATAGTTTAATAACTTATTCTAGCTGGGGTTCATACAGGCAGTTGAGAAGTAAATAAAAAGGTCTCAAGCGTAGCCAGAAAATTTTGTGTAAATGGGGAAATAAATTTGATTTGGAAAGCAGTTTCAATTTTAAACTTCCATGAAGGAAGGCAAATTAAACATTTTTAAAGATATTAACCATAACAGTATCCCTTTAATTTTCTATCCTGTCTTTTAAGTAAGATACTCTGAACCAATTTTTGTTCAAGGAGACAGATTTCTTGCAGTAATCAGTTTTGCTTTTAGCTCTGATTTTTAAAGAATAAGTGATAATGGCGCACATGCTTGAGGGTGTGATTAGAACGCAACATTAAAAGGCTTTTTAGGACATCTCTGGCTGAAAAAGGAGCTCTGGAGAGGTCTGCACTTGGCAGCTGAGCAAGCCCTGAATAAAGCATACCTTTGAAGTGTGCTAGGAGGAAAAAGTCGCTTAACCCTTTCACAAAATGCCTGTTAGTGAAAGTTAAATCTAGGTGTTTTCTTCAGGCTCATCTGTTACACGTTAAATCTCCGAGCTTGTGTTCAGCCTTTTCTCTCCCTGAATGAATCCTGTACCTCCAACAGACCCACCTGCCAGGAGTATGGGTTAGAAAGACTTGGCTGTTTGGAGTAACTTACAGTACAGGTCTGTCGGAATGGCTCTGAGGGTTTGTTGGGCACCTTACAGTGTCTGGGGAGAATGTTGAGAAAAGGTAATGAAATGCTGGGAATGCAACTGAATGTTAATTCAATTGTCTGTTTTGATAATCTTCTTAAGGAACTTACTTTCTCTTCAGTGTCTTTAAAGCACACACACCGTGGTGTTCAAATGCAAATTCCTGGGTGTAAAACCCACTTTACTTGCCTAAATTTTAGGGAAATATTTAGCTGGTACAAGGTATTTTTGTAGCTCCCAGGTGTCTAAAAATGTAAGGAGTTTTACTTTGGTCTGTGAACACCTTCACGCAGCTTTAACCAATCCATAGCAGTCTGCAGGTGACTTCTTGTCTATGCAATGTCAAGTGATGTGTGGGAATGAGCACAGAGCTCCTGAGGCTGGGCCCAGAGATGGGGAAAGCAGGGGAGAACTATTTGTCACCGAGCTGTCACTCTTTAATCTCAGCGCAAGCTGATGGGACACTGCACTTTACGTAGGAGACACGATTTGACAGTGAGGGAGCATCTGGGTGGCAAATCGTCAGTGCCTGCCCCCAGTGGTGCTGGTGGAGCTACAGGACCCCCCAGCCAGCCCCATGGAGTTAGCGTGCAGACCTGTGGTACTGTGTAAGGTGGACAAAAACACCCCCAAAACAGATAAATGACCTCTTCTATCCCTCCATCATTTATATAACTCAGCAAATGCTAACTGTTAGTGAAGACTTGCTATTCAAAACTGGTTGAATGGCAAATTCTGAGCAGCCGGTGCAATGCTGCTCCTTCTGGAGAGGGGTCTGCGGTTGAACTGCGGCGTCGCTCCTTCAGTCACCAGCTGCAATGGGTTCAGGAGACAAACAGGCATTTCCAAAGGATAGACCTCACCGGATCATGTCCACAGCAAGATGCTTAAGGTCTGGTGTTCTTCTTGGTGTGATTTGAAATTTTCTGGAGCTTTGGCTAGTTGATATTTCACTTGATCCATCCTGAGACACAGATCATGCTTCCTACGTTAGCACGTGTCACTTCAGTTGTAAATGAGATATCTTCCCCAAGCGAGAGGGTGTTGTATCTTCCAGTGGTAGGGCTGCTGGCCTGTCCTCCAGCAGGTCTGTGAGCTCTTACCTCAGACTCTCGTTGTGCTCTCTGCATAGTTCCTTATTGTTTTCACTCTGATGGGTCTTGGGTATCTGTGTCTCGGAGTTCAATCTAAGTAAAATCAAAGTTTTGCCCAGTACTATCTCCTTGGCTATCTTTTTCATTGTGCTTTCCTATCATATCTCAAAATAAAGAATATTTTTTACCCACTGTTAATATTTCATTTTAGCATCTTTGAAGTGTTGCCAGCTGGAGACTGCTGCAGAGCAACAGTGACCTAAAAGTCATTAACAGCACATCCATTTCTTAAATAGCTCAGAAATATAACAGCTGTTCTTTTTGATAACGTCTTTCAACAATGAAACCTTTTTCTTATTTTTCCATGCTTGTGTGCTAAATATTCCGCTGTCGATACCAACTTTTATTCAGTGTATTCTTTCAAACTCTGTTAGAAAGGGGTTAATCTTCTGTGCGGCAGCTGCTGGGGGCTCCTCGTAGACAATGATTTGCAGCAGGATCCCAAACAGATTTTGTGGAAACTTTTTAAGTCCCTGGACGGCTGGTGAGGATACGTGATGGCACTTGATAACTGTCAGTGTTTGTGTAACACGTGTCTGTCCTACGTGTCTGACCCTGAGGAGCTGCTCAGGGTAAGCAGAGGGTTACCATGGCCTGCAGGTGGGATAATAAGAAATCATCTAGTTTATCCTTAGACCTGTGTCTCTGGGCACTGCCCAAGTCCAGGATCCAACTTTTTCCTTGCTCCAGTGCACAGCCATCCTCAGATCCCGTGTCCTTCCCTAACTTTGGGGGCTTCTCAGCGCTGGTGATGCTCTGTCTGACCTGCTGAGTTCCACCTCTTTCTCCTTCCTCAGAGGGGACAGGCCTCATGCTGTGAGGTCAAACCAACTTCCAGAGAGCTCTGGTCATTGTGATAAAGTGAGGGAGAATGCACGGCTGTAATATTTTCCTTCTTCTCATAACTTACCTGTGTGTGGCTTCTCCTTTAAAAATTATAGCTGAAATGATTATGAATATCTCCTTTAAACGAGATTGTATCAGCTTTTGCATCGCTCAAACAAAGTGTTACAGCCAGAGGGTAAAACACATCATAATACCATGCTAATTGCGTGAGTGTGTACGCTAAAGTTCTCCTGTTGTGAAAAATCCAACAAAAACAAAAGCTAACTCCCTTCTAATGAGCCCGCTCAATTAGCCGCCTCTCCTGTTTCTGGCTCCAAGGGAAGCCTAAGCCGTTCCACTACCAGGTCAGGGTTTAATGTGGTTTATAACGTACAGCACTGACTCAGTGCAGGCTTGGCAGATGGAGGGGGAGAACAAGCTCATGTAAAATTAAAAAAAATTAGGGTCCTCAAATCAGCAATCTGTGCTTATCTACCAACACGGCTTTCATTTTAAGCTGGTTCTCTGCAGTTTGCTGGTAGGGCAAGGTGTTTCTAGAGAAACAGTTCATGTGTTATCTGAGAGCCCACTAAGAGAGATTAATCCCACCTACCCTTCTCCTTATTGACTCGGCAGAGCCAGTGTGACTGACTTAGATCATATATGACATGTTCTTAAGCTGTCATTGTTACTGAAAAAGCAGTCAGTCTGTCTGTCTGTCTGTCTGCCCTTTGTCTCGGCTACTTTTTTTCCTGCTTTCTGCTCCCTGGTGCTAGCACAGCTCTTTGCGGGGCACACCGGGAGTGGGTCTGGGGGCCCAGCACCCCTGAGCCAGGTGAAACACCCCACACTTAGAGCCTTGGGTTGGAAAGCTGACTTCTGGGCTACTGAAGTTAGACAAAGTGATTTAGCATTTGAATAATTTAGCTTCCACTAAGAATTGTCACAAAGCTGACCACCACCAGTGGTGGTCAGGAACCACTGGGGAAGAAGAACTCTTCAGTCTGGGATTGCAGAAAATAATTCTGTTTATAAAGGCAAGGTCACTGGGGAAGCCAGAACATTACTTTTGTCTCTCTTGTATTTGAGTGTTTGTAATAGAAGAATTGTTAAAGCAGCTACTTAACTTTGCTTAAAACCTCAGTATATGTGTATAAGTTTCCTTTTTATCCTTTACTAAAGAATCTGTTGTTAAACGTCCATACATGTGTTGTTTTATTTTCCCAATGGTTTCACACATTATGTGTGTGCTTTCCTCACCTCTCCCCTCTGCTACCAAAGACTCCATTAAATGTTGTTGATGAGTTTTTGTCCTGTTCTGGTAGGGCTCTTTGCAAACTGTCAGTAGTTCTAGAGAACAGGTAGTTGTGCTCTGATGGGCTGTTCCTGTGTGCAAACTCTATGTGCCCAGTCAGACATCTCCCAGACAAGGGATTCGAAAACTGCACACCCTCTCCCTTCCCTTTTTTATTTCATCCCATGCTCAAATATATTCCAAGATATGCCGAGAGGTGACTGCAATACCATGTGCTGCAAAAGTGGAACGTTGGGTATCACGTGCCCTTGAGTACGAGCTGCATTATTTGTTTAAAAGAGCTCTATCAAATACGCTCGGGTGAGCAGCTGAAATGCTGGTGGGACCAGGTTTGGTCGGTGTCTCAGGTTAAGGCTTTCTGGAAAAAGTCTGCATGATTAAGTCAAGCAACCGAAGAAAAAAGTTCACTGACTAATAAGGAAAACTTGGAAAAGAATCCTGTTAATTCCCCCGCTTCTGCTAAGTCCTGCTGTCAATTCCTAGGTGTTCTCTATAAACCTAAGGGGGGGTTCCCTCCCCTCTTAGAACAAACCCCATCAGCAGTTCCCACACCTCCCCTGAGAACATTCCTTCGTTATCGCGTTTCTGTGTAATAACTGCCACGGAGCAGTCACAAACTCGTTTTTCTACCAGCTGAAACTATAGAACACTGTGGATGCCTTGACCTGGATTCAGCGAGAGAAAAGTCACCGCTGGCGGAGTCTCCACCTTGAAAATTTGCCACCAGCTTGGTAGAGAGTGGCTAAAGCCCTCTAATACGTCACTGAAAAGGCTAAATGCCTGCCAGGATTCTGGGAGATAGGAATTGTCTTGGAAAACATTGTAACTAGAGGTCCGGATTGTGTCGTTAATCCTGTCTGTAGTTCTGTTACTCCTTAAAACATCGCTATTTCTGGAGTGATTAGCCTGCAGTGTAAATAGAAGCTACAGTTTTTGCAAAGTATCTTTTTTTCTTGGTACCTTTTCTGTCTGGTGCCAGAAACTGGTGAGGTCACGGGGAGAGCAGCTTCCCTTAAACTTCTTAGAATTTTAAATAATGTATTGTGTGATAGTTTTAACAAGTTAATATTCTACCATTGCCGTGTGGGTGACCTGTGAGTGGCAAGGGGAGACTGTGGGTGCTGTGGGAGCCCTGGTGTGAGGAGGAGGAGGAGGAAGAAGAGGAGGAGGTTGTGACCCTGCGTTGATGCAGACGCAGCCGTGCAGCCCCAGCAGTGACCAAGCTGCTGCTCTGAGCACAAGTCAGTTATAGTCGCTGGGAGAGCAAAACGTGTGACTTGTTTAAGGGTATCACAAGTTGGGGTTTGCTGTGGTTTACACAGTATAATAAAGAAACCTAAATGATTGTGTGTTCTCACAGAAACATCTGGAAATCATGGAATTCTTAAAGGCAGGATTAAAGCCAAACTCAATATTCTTCGGGATTTCTCCTCCCTCCAAATAATATTTATGAACTTATTTCTTGCCCCACACCTATATATAATTTTTGCTAGGCTATTTTTGGTTTCTATTGGTCTCTTATCTCTGTCTCTAGCCGCAGCTGATGACAACAAGTGAAACCTTTGCAGACTTCAGCAGCAGCGGAAGGAGCGCTCTGTTGACCCCGCAGTGAGCTGCTTCCCCTGGGCTGCCACGGCCTCACGGAGCGGAGGGGACAGAGATCTGTTCTTCTGAGAGCAGCACTCAGTAGAGCTGCCTTTCTAGTTGTTCTCTCAATTAGCTCCTAGGAGATTCTCCTGCTTTTCTGGTTTCTCTTGGGGACGTGTGACCTGATAGCGTATCGCTATAAATAATTATTTTACAGCTATCAAAGTAGGTCCTGTGCACAAACACAAAGCAACCTTTTCAGCATTTTTATTGCATGCTGTAAATACTAGTTTTTAAGACAGCCCTTTTTTTTTTCCCCCTTCCCTTTTCCTGTTCTTTGGAATTCAGTCCTGACATTTCTGCTCTTCGTAACTGTGATAGTTCTGTGCTGCCCCTTGAGCTGAGGTTGCTGGTGAGCAGTATGAAGCTCATGAGCAGTGGGAAATGGCTGCAGCTACGGGGAAAGGGAAGAGGAATTGCTTTCCAGCCAGGTATTGCCAGTGATCATTACTTGTTTGGAGAAGTGGGGTATTTTAAAAGGAAAACAAAGCTGGTCTTAAATGCATATGCCACAGCAACCCCATGTAACTCATTCCTTTGTCAGAGACTAGGACAGGAGCAGCGGGGAAAGACCATTCACTTTCACCAATTTTTGCTGTGTGGAAGCATTTGAGAAAATAGATCAGACTCACCAGGCTGTGCTCACACATCTGGGATGAACTTTAACTGTTCTGCAATGTTTGGCTTTTTTTTGTTTTTTAAAATGGGTCCTGTGACTAGTAAAAACAAGCATCGATAAATCTGGGGTAGCTATCAATATAAATCAGAATTTCATGTTACTTGATTAAAAAACCAACTATTTTATCAATCTGTCACCCTCACTGGTGAGGCTGCGTGACAGCCACGTCCGGGGGAGAGGTACAAGAATTAATAGGACACTGATGTTGGGTGGTATTGGTTGCCTGATTATCTTCTGACTTAACCAAATTTAGTAACCCAAGCTCAGTGTCCTTGTGGCCACGGGACCAGAGAGCTGTGGCACTTGGAGGTACAAAGAGCCATCAGTTTTCTCAGGCCAGGCTCAGCCAAGGCAGAGGTTGCCGAGATCCTTCCAGCTGGTCTTTGCGGAAATAATAAAGGGAAATGCTACTTTGTAAGTTTTGCCTTAAAACATCAACAAGACACAATGTAAACTTTGAAACCCCGTGTGTTATGGTCCAGGTGATAACAAATATTGCTGCATTTTTCTTGTCAATTGCTGGGATAATATTTATACTTGGAAGAAGGGGAACAAGGCGGATAGGAAGTTTCTGAATGGAAATATGGTTAAAAGGAGGCTGTTAAAAATAACTCCAAAAGGCCTTGGGTGTAGATTCCCAAAGCCACCATGAAAACACACATCCTCGGAGGCGTTGGTCAGCAGGGAGGAGGAGCAGTGTCCCCATCCTCAGGTACCGCACAGGTGACTCCCTGTGCTCAACCCGGCGAGAACCAACAAGCGAGTGGAAACTCATTTGGGTATTTATTCCTCTCCCAGCAGATCGGTTTCACCCCGCCTGCTGGTGGGTTGGATTTCAGAGACAACCCTGTCACCTGCCTGAAATTCAGCATCATCTTGTTGGTGCCACAGCGAGAGCTGAGGTGGCAAAGACCTGCTGTACATGCGGTCGCGGATTTTTATCCCCAGGCACTCAAATCCCTGGGCATTTTGTCTGAAAAGCCTTTGGGGTGTTAATAATAAGGAAACACCTGAAAAGCAGAGGAGTCTGATACCTGCTTTGTCAGGCCAGCAGTGCAGAGTGTTCCTCAACAGCTTTTGTTACAGTCTTTTGGTTATTGTAATTCTTTAAGCCCCAAACCAAAGCCAGACTATTCTTGCTCCTTTTTTATTTTAATAATGTTGGCTTGATTGATTGCATGTTGTCAAGCACTTTTTCAATTTGTTTTATCTGTTTCACATAGATACGTGAATTATGTTGCATGTCTGACCTGTTTATAAGATTGTAACACGTCAAAAACACCTAAAATTTCCAAGCTGGTTGTGATGGGTTGAGTTATTGGTGTGTTACCATTCACTAAATGGGCTATTCTTCTGTGAGTGATCAGAATGGTGTCTTTCTGTTGCGATAGCACTCAAATTCAGAAGCTGATTGCTATAGATACGGCCTAAATATACAACTAGGGACTTGCCAAGCCTGTGGAGATCAAGGCGTGCAGGGCGGGAGGCAGAGCATCAAATAGATCCCCCCTGAACTATAGAAATGGGCTGGTATCAACTTCCCCGGGTCCCCTCCGGCACCTATTTAAAATGCAAATATGCAAATATGAGTGTTGCAGCCGAGTGTTTTGGGACAGCTCTCCTTTGGCTCCCAACCACTAGGATCAGTGGCTACTTGTGACTTTTTGGATTGATTATTTTGTATTTTGAAGTTCGATGTGGTACTTGGAGATAAGGCAGATATTTGATTACCCCATTCTAATTTTTTATTTAGATGCTTGAACCAAGATGGAGCTGAGACAAAAGATGCCGCCTGCTGTGGCATCTGTAGGAGAGTCACAGGCTGGAGAGAAAAGCCAGCAACTTTCTAAGGACAAATGGCCGTTTGTCCTTTGTACATCAGGGTACAAGCTGGATGTAGATTCGTATGTGGTTACAGCATTGCACTGGGAGGAGAGTTATTTTGGTCACCCCCAAAGGTTTCCTGACAATTGAAGATCTAGAAACCCTGTTTTGCAGTGAGGTTTGAGAACCGTGTTTGGGAAGTGAGGCACCATAATCTCCTTGCTCTAGTTCTAGGGTTCTCATTATAAAATTCTATTTTCAGAATCTAATTACTTTAAATTAAAATACTTGCCATGTGCAAAGCACCTTATAATTTCTGAACGACTACACTTGCATCCCATAAGCTCTGTGGGAGAAAGACAGGTATCGTGTCTGGTTTGCATGTGTGGAGACTTAGGTACCACGTGCTGTTGCTTCTCCAGCTGTGAAGCGATTCAGCCAGAGATCCAGTAATAGTCTTACACTTGCCAGTGTTCTATCAGGATGGGATTATTGAATTTTTTGCCCTCTCAGGAGAGGAAGAAGAAAGAAGTAGACCCGGCAAAATCAAATCTGTGTAACTGAGAGAACGTGTTACTCTCAGTGAAGGAGATGTTTATCATCATGTCCGCTCCTGGGCTCAAGGTGTTGGTGTAACTCGGAGCTGCAGCGTGTGCCAGTGGCCGGCAGTGTGTGCACTGGTGTGTCTGGCCACTGGGCAACCAGCCTGAGGGGGACGTGTGGGTGTGCTCTCATCAACAACCCACCACCCTGCCTTCAGTACAGCCGCTGCAGAATGCCCTTTGCCTAATGCTTTGTCCCCTAGAAGTGTCTTCCCATTGTTGTGACTCACCGTCCACGTTGAGAATGATAAGAACTCTCAAATATTCTTTTCTGATTTAGAAAAAAAATTGTCGTGACAGTAGTATGTGATGCTCTAAATCTTTTATTCTGTAGGTCAGTAACAGATCCACGAGATGGAAAGAGAGTTGCACTCAAAAAGATGCCCAACGTCTTCCAAAATTTGGTCTCTTGTAAAAGGGTCTTCCGGGAGTTGAAGATGTTGTGTTTTTTTAAGCATGACAATGTAAGTAAATTCAAAGTAATTTTGAAGTCTTTGATAAAGCCTAATTGTAAAATGGATTGTCTGTAACAGACGGGTGGGTTTTTTTCTTTTATATACAATATCTAAAATGCTTTAAAATCTGTGTAATTTTACAGTTATCAGATTTCCTGCAAACTCGGATGTTACTGCTGCAAACTCTAAAAAATGGAATTATCAAGAATCTAAGGATATTTATTATTTCCTTTCCAAAATGTTTGCAAATAGACAGGCAATACACTTCCACCTAATCTTATTTTAGGCTTTAGATAAATGTCAGTCTGCACAGAGCTGTACCAGCTGGAGATGCTTTCACTTCCGAGCTATTTCTTTCTCCACCTTCTCCCCTTCATGGGGGTTTATTGCTCTCAGTTCCTCTAGTGCGCAAGCGCTCCCAAATCTCCCTCTGGAGATCATCCAGTCCAACCTCCTGCCAGAGCAGGCTCACCCACAGCAGTTTCAGTATTTTCTTCCTGATCTTTTTTATTTCTTTCCCCTGATTCCAAACCCATTTTGCTCAGAAAAGCTCCTGCTATTGCTTCTCGGGGCTCTTTGACATGTGCCATGGATTACCATTGCTACATTGCATAATTTGAGGTGACTTGGTGGCAAATGTGCTTCGATCACCTCTAACAGAAAGGTGAAAGGCATGACAGCATAGTTGCTTTTGCCTTTCTTTGCTAGAATTACTCCTTTCAAATGTTTTATGGGATATATATTTGAAATAAGCCAATTTTTATTAAGTAGATAACGATATGCTTTTAAGCTAGTACTTGAACAGTTGGAAAAAAGTTTCTTGAATTGGAAAAAAGAAAGAGACCTTGAATGTAGAGAATGTCTGACTTGGTGAGCTATTAAATTCATGTATCTAGTGAGACAGAATGTCAGTCGGGGGGTACAGTAAAGCTAAGCTCTCTCCAAATGGTGCAGACTGACTGTCTTTTTGAAAGGGATTTGGTTTTCTTTGACTGGGGTAGGTCTTGACCTTGTGTGGTGTTTCCTAGGTACTCTCTGCCCTCGACATACTCCAGCCTCCACACATTGACTATTTTGAAGAAATGTATCCTAAATATAAAATAGAGCATCTTAATCGAGGTAGGTGTAATTTTCATTAGCTTAGAAACTGGAAGCAGTTGGTGGAGTCTATGAAATAGAACTGCAAAAACCAGGAGCCTGCATCCGAACAGTTTTATTTAAAGAAGTGAATCTCTGCTCTCAAGAACTCCCAGTTAACGTTAACGTTGGAGGCGAAAGGGCAGAGGATTGAAGATGAAGCTTTGAATATGAAGAAAATGCAGGGCCCTGTGGTATTTACCAACAGGTGCTGCTGGACTAACGGCGATTCCCCCAAAATATTTCCAGTAATTGACTTCCTCTCAGTTAGTGCCTTAAAACACTTTCTGGTATTTTCAGAGAGTGCTACTGTCACATCCTTTGAAACCATGTCCTTTCAGAGATGTCTCAGCAGTTGGGTTGTGTCTTTCATTGTTCAGCCTCTGTCTTGAACAAGAAAACAGATTTCCCACAGATACACGTGTAACGTGTCACCGATGCAAAGGTACTTGCTGTCTGTGGGTAACTGTATTATAAAATATTGGTGGATTTTAGTAGATAACTTGACATGAGAACATCGTGTTTGGTTGGTTGGGTTTTTTCCCTTTTCCAACTCTGTTTCATCTTCTGGCTTTGTGGTTGGGAATGTCTTCATTGTAAAATACTGAAGAGTCAGTCATTGAGCTGGGCAGGCTCTTACTGAGAAAACTCCTGTGACTCCAAGCAGGTTGTTTTAGTACTTACTCTGCATTTTAAATTGCTAGAAAATACTCTGCTGCAATGAGTTCAGACCATATTTTCATAGTACAAAAAGCATCTAGAAATATTGTGAGATTTAGAATAAACAATTATTTTAAATTCTGCTCCCTGCAGAGACTTTACCAGCTACAGACCAAGAGTGATAATACAGATTGTCTGCCCAGATTAATCCCACTGTCTGTTCTCTTCTTTATGCTATTTTAAAAATTCCACATGCTAAGATCCAGTTTTTGAGAAGTTTTTAGCTAATAAAAAATGAACTTGATAGTTAGCACTGAGTGAGATTATTTGTTTATATTTTATTTTTATGTGTGTAGGAAAAAAGCTTTGCACGAGACTCCTGCCCATAACAGTTTTAAGTTTATTTGCAGAGCTTTATGAACTGTTCAGATTTTTATACAACATGCTTTTAGTAACAAAATATCTTTTTAGACTTCAGTAAAAGTGATACTTCAGAGAGCAGATAATCAAATACCCTGACACACTGACATTTCCATTATCAAATTAGCGTTTCAGGACAGGGATCTGCCACGCAGCTGAGGGCAGCTAATAGACTCCTGTCTTTTCTGTGGGAAAACCCCAAAAGCAAACACTGGAAACGAAACTCTGTGCTGTGTTGCTGGGAGCAAACACTGGAATCAGAGTATATTCCCTTCTGGGTCGTCTCATGAAAGTGCTGCTGCTTTTTCAGCTTTGCTTGCAGTCTTTCAACTTTATAATTCACAACCAAATTGTGCAAATAAAACTTTCCCCCCCAAAGCAAAAGACTTACCAAAATCTGCCTGTAAACCAGGTATAATGATATGTCTGGTAAAAGGTTAAGTAAGTTGCCAACCAGTTTTCATCTAAAATGTATGCATATACCCTCAGGACCATAAATCAAGGGTCCTGGTGGAGCATTTGGGTTTATTTTTTGAAAGCTCTCAGGTCCCAGTTGTGATAGTATGAAAACTGAGAGCTTTTCCTGTTATAGTTGAAAACATAGTAATAGTTTGGTTTGGAAAAAACCAAAGATCCCTGTCCCACGGGTGTCCCCGTGGTGTGTTCTGCTTCTCCCTCACGTAGCTTCGTTCTGCTGCTGTCAGTCTCGGGAGGAGCTGCCTGAGGTTTGAGTGCACCAGCTCGCTCTTATGGTTAGACTTTGGAAGGTTATTTCTTAATTACTGATAGGTTTTAGCTGCTTTAGTGTGACCCACTTTAAAAGACAATTAATGGGTAGGAAAATGTCATTCTTTATTTTTAGATAAACTGAACTTTGTGAAATATGGTGTGATCTATTTATAATACCTTGAATCGATTGGCGAAGAAAGTAGGTGCATTTTAAACTCACTGATTTTAACCAAAGTACAGCATGATTTACTGATGGGTTGAAAATATTTCTATCCTATACTAGGGCTTCTTCACACAAACGTTAGATAAAGCTCTTAAATTTTCCTTTGATATTTCTTTCATGTGAACAGCATATGAGTAGTCTTCAAAACCTGGAGTTTGGCTCTTTGCGCTGGTTCAGCGCCCTGGTTCTCTACCAAGTCGTATGAGCTATACATCACATCTGGGTTAAGGATTGCTCCTTCTGTGTAATTGTACAATCAAGAATATATAAATGGGATACGCTGACTTTTATGAGCTTAGCTGCTGCCAAGGTTTGTATGTAAGCCCAGAAATGTTCACTTCCTTCATGGTTAACTCGTTTTAAGTCATTCTGAAGCTGTGATTCTGTGACTCACAGCCAGCTTTTTTCCCAATTACAAAATCTTCTGCAATTGATTGTAATTCTGAATTCTTGAACTGGAGATAAAAAGACATTCTCTTTTAAGAACTATCCTAAGTTTTTATGGTAACTTTTTGAAAACTTTTTCCATTAAAGTGAATATGAGAAGCAGCTGATGAGACAGAGGAGAGTCCCAGAATGGTGGGGTTGGCAGGAACGTCTGGAGATCATCCAGTCCAACCCCCTGCCAGAGCAGGGTCACCCACAGCAGTTTCAGTATTTTCTTCCTGGTATGAAAAACTGGTATGATCCTAATGGGAAAACAGGGTTAGCTAAAGTACTAAAACCCTTTGTCCACCTTTTATAGAAAATCCTGAAATATACATGGAAGAGTTTTGTTTTGTTTTAAAGAAAGCATGTGTCTTACAGTCCCCTGCAGATAGACACCTCCACTGTTAGAAAAATAGTTTACAGAGTTTGAGGTATGCAGAGACCTGCTGCTGAAGGAGCCAAGTCGTGATGAGAACCCCACATCCCAGAGTGCACTGTATTCCTTTCTGAAATCTGCCTGTCACTTTGCAAAATTTCCCAACTCAGCAGGTCTCCCAGTCAGCAGAGTAAGTGAAGGTCTTTTGTGCCGTGCATTTGCCTCGATAATTATTCTGAAGCAAATTGGTACATTTGTAGTTCTAATTTTATACAGCTACTTAACTAATTACTGCTGTCAGGAGCAATTTTTATCGGGTAGTAACGTTGAGCTGAGCTGCATGTTACAGCTCTGGTGACCGCCAGCCTGTTTTATGGTTCGACTTAAAGCAGAGAGAGGAGCAGGTACCTGTTTGGGTAGTTGGTTGGAACCCCAGAGGGCTTTTGTGGTTTGTTTTTGCTCTACCATTCGCAGCGCAGGCCGGAGTGAAGTCACTGACCCACTTGGGTACCACCTGGTTAAGACGCTGCCGCGCGTGTAACAGGCAGGAACATGAAGCAAGTGGTGCTTTCGCTCTTGTTTAGAGACCCTCATTAAATTATCTAGAGACAATAATCAGATAGCTGCTGTTCATGTTAATGGCACCTCTGAGCCCCTGTCAAGAGAGCTTTATTTAATGCGCAACAGACCTGGAGTGGTGCAGGTGCCATTTCAGGCCCTCATTTAATTTAAGCTGCTTTAGTTGGCATGGCAACTAGTTGAGACATCTGGGAGACATTATGCTCGGGATTGAGATTTAGGAGGATTTGTGGCGTAGCAAAACAGAAATCTTATCATAATAAAGTGCAGAGTAATGCTTTTGGATTTTTTTTAATATTTTACATTAAAAATGAAAGATTTGATGCAGCCATAAGGTAAAAAACAAACTCTGAAAGGATGGTAGAAATGTTTAAGAGGGCCTTTGCCAAAAGGAACAGAAAAATTAGAGGACTAGAAATTATGGTGCTGCAGGGTAGATCTTTTTTTCTTTATGAATTCTTTATGAATGCACTTCTAATTGGGGGTTTCTTTGGTCAAAAAGCTGGCAATATTTAATTTATAAAATTGATTTTTGTGTGGTGTACTGATGGCAGATGAGCAGTTTGGCAGATGGGGATTTGGCCGGGTAGGGTTTGCAGAGCAACAGATGGGAGGAGAACAGTGGTCAGGTAGAGAGGAAAGAAAATGTAAGTTTTCTCTAGATCACTCTAAGTGCAACTTGACCTGTGCCCATTTGCTGGTGATTGTGGTAAGAGCGAGTGAAAGCTTCTGCTGAAGCTGACTTTTTTCCAGTGTTAACTGAGAGAGGGTTTTCTTAACTGAAGTCAGGGTTTGTCTGTTGTTATATTGCATAGAATCATAGAATGGTTTCTGTTGGAAGGGACCTTAAAGCCCACCCAGTGCCACCCCCTGTCCTGGGCAGGGACACCTCCCACCAGCCCAGGTTGCTCCAAGCCCCCTCCAACCTGGCCTTGAACCCCTCCAGGGATGGGGCAGCCACAGCTTCTCTGGGCAACCTGGGCCAGACTTGATGGGTCGCAGAGCTGGTTATAAAGAGCATGGGACCAACTCTTGGCTCCTGCAGGGTCACGGTGAGATTTCATACCAAGCCAAGCCCCCCCAGACTGACCGGGTTCAGCTTTGCTGGCAGAGGGAAGGTCAGGCTTCCACCAGCTTCCCTACCACGAGGTGGATGAGCTCATGAAGTTACTGGAGGTGGTGCTTGGCAGATAGGGAGGAGAAGTTGAACTGGAGCACAGCAAATCCCTGTGTTTTCCCACAAAGTGAGGGGTGGAGCGTGCCCACCCCCTGGGGGGCACAGCTCAGCTCCTGCAGGTCCCAGCAGACGATGGGTCTGGGGTTTGGGGGTGCTGGGAGCTGGCGCCTGCTCTGCCCTCAGCTGAGAGTGAACCTGCTGCTCCGAGGGACACGCTACTCCGAGGGTATTTTTTTAAACATTTATTTCTCACTCTCTCCTTGATATTCTGCCCTGAGCAGCCCAAAGCACGTCCCTCCGTCCTGTCCCCAGAATTCACCCTGGTGACTTTTGCCTGTGTTTTAGTTCTGTAACATATTCAGGAGATCGATGCTCAGATACTGAGCGTGTGGGCTGAGCTGTGCTGCCTCTGTCTGCTGTGTTTCTCAATTTTTTAGACATTATAGTTTTAGTATTTTTGGTGCTTCCTGAGTAAACACACTACCTTTCTTTTTTCCGTGCCACAGTACGAGCCAGAGCTTCTACAGCTCTTCGTAGTTTCGAGTATTTGCTTGGGTTCTCGGTGAGCAGGACGGGTGCTGTGGGAGCATGTGAAGTGTTGGCTCCTGTTTGTTATTTTAGTTTTCCCTCCAGACAGAAGTTTGGAGAGGTTGGGTTTTTATTTCCTTTTTCTTCTCCTCTTCCCACTCAGAAGAGGTTTGATGCCTGGGGTTGGCAGGGGGTGTATGTGACGCTCAAGCAGGTAACGCAGTGGGTCTGGGGTGGGTTTTGGAAGTGAATGTGTTTCTGAAAGTCTGCATTAGTGGTGTGGGGACCTGAGGAGCTGCATCACCCACTGCCATGGGCTCCTGCTTCCCGGTTTGCCTGCTTAAACCGTGTTGATGTGTGTCTGCTATGAAGACACTACTTGAGTTGCTTGTAAGCTCTGATTTACGGATCTTCAGGAAAAAATTTAAATCTTTCAAGATGTCATTAATTATATTAAAATTTTATTTTGTTTACTGAGTCGTAATTTGACTTTGGAAGAATTTTGTAACAGCTACCTTAATGCAAACCCTACTTTATTGAGTAATCTGTTTGCTTTCACAACATGCTTTTTATTTTCATTCCTGTAAGAGTCTGGAGACTTGACCTCTGTGAAGAAGCTTTATTCTTTATTACTCGATAGCTCTGACCTGTAAGAGCTCACATTCCTGGGAGGCAGAGTCAGTGTTTCAAGAGATTATGTGCTGGACTTTCTGCTTTTGCCTTAACTAAAAAATTGAAGATATGTTGTCACTGAATTGATGCAGAGTGACCTCCATAAGATTATCGTCTCTCCTCAGCCACTCAGCTCGGATCATGTCAAAGTTTTTCTTTACCAGATTTTAAGAGGTAATTTTTCTTCTTTTAAAATTAATGCAAATTATGTAGTAGTTTAATTTTTGTTCCTCCGTTTCTTAATGTTTATTCTCAAGACATCCTCCTCTTGAGAAAGCTTCCTGTGGAAACTTGTTCTTTTTATTTCATATTATGAGTAATCAGCAAGTATCTATTATTCTAGTGAAAAGAGGGAAAAAAAAGACTGCTTAAATTACTTGCTCTGTCTAGTTTGTGCACTCCAAACTTTTATCCTTTCATTGAGTGTCTGAGTGTGTACCAGAGACTGGGAGTTAGAATGGTATAAAGAATGAGCCACCAGCAAAGTCTTTGCCGATCAGGAGTTGCAAGACCTTCTGGGAAAATGTTGTCAGCCTTGAAATTCTTTTAAAAGGAAAAAAGGTATTTATTTTCATTTCGTTTCATATTTCAGGTCTGAAATATCTCCATTCTGCTGGCATTTTACATCGAGACATTAAACCAGGGAACCTACTTGTGAACAGCAACTGTGTTCTTAAGGTGCTACTTAAATTTATTGAAAATGTACATGTGTATGTGCTGTTCATTATCAATCGGTATTTTTTTAAACAAAACCAGTTAATGTGAAAGCTTTTCCTGAAAGTCACTTGAAAATAAGAAAACCCCACAGATTAAAAATTATTAATGAACATAGATTAAAAATTATGAATGAAATGACCATTTTCCTTTCTTCTTTCCTCCCTCCCTCACCCCAAATCTCTGAGAACAGGCGGAGTTGACTCTTTCCCTTGACCTGGGGGTGTCCCAAGCCCCCACACAGCTCTGCCGTTAACTCCTCAGGTGTCTGAAACGTGGGAAGGCTTGGGCCTGGCCTAGAGCTAGGCCAAATACAACAGGCACATCATTTGCTCACTCCAGTTTGCTAAGCATTCTCATTGTGAAAATTTTGGTCTGTTTTCTTAACCCTTCGGGTTCAAGAAATTTTGAGAAGTTCTCAAAGCTGAAGGGAGCAGAAGGACGAATCCTTCTGTAACGTTTTGAGGCACATCATGAACAAATGAAACCTGACACGGGGTGAAGTAGTCTGTACTCAGAGGTTGGAAATATGTATTAATTTTTAGTGCAAAGCTCTTGATCTTTTAGATTATAAATATTGTAACGCCAACTAAAAATGTGCTGGATTTCAAATAAAATTGTAGAGGGTTTAAATGGATATGGAATAAAGTAGCATAATTTCTTCCTATTCCCTTTCCCCTTTGCTTATGCATTACAGCAGATTATCTGATTTATTTAAATGCTGGTTTGGAATTTCCTGCTTCGCTACCAGAAGGTTACCTATTTGAAATGCATTAAGTGTTTTGGTTATTTTAATTTTTTTATTTACCTTCTCAATTTAGATTTGTGATTTTGGATTGGCCAGGGTGGAAGAACTAGATGAATCTCGCCACATGACTCAGGAAGTTGTCACTCAGTATTACCGAGCTCCAGAAATCCTGATGGGCAGCCGGCACTACAGCAATGCTATTGACATCTGGTCTGTAGGCTGTATCTTTGCAGAATTGCTTGGGCGAAGAATATTGTTTCAGGCACAGAGTCCCATACAGCAGGTATAATTAAATTTCCCTTTAAAAAAACCCTCTACTGCATAGTTTCACGGAGGCAGTTACACTGATGCGAGTAGAACCTCAGGCTTGCTTTGGCTTGGCTTGGAACCCAGCTGCTTTGAAACACTGGTGCCTTCCAGGCAGAATTAAAAGTAGTGGTTATTAACGTTAGCTTTTGAAATGTGTAGTTTTTGGTGATCCCCTGTAATCTGCTGCAGTACCAAAGCTCACTGAGCTTTTTACTGAGATAAGGTAAAGGTGATATAACTGGGATCAAGCTTTTTGTAACAACTAAGATGGGAAAGTGGTAAGTTTTCTGGCAGTATATAATTACAGATACAGTATTGGCACTTGAGCTATTTAAGTTGCCGATTAGCAGCGCTGCTCAGGCTGCCTCAGTGTAGTAACGGTCAGGTGTGTCAGATGGTCCTGGATGTTGGGTTATGTTGTGTAGCTGTGGCTCGGTGTAAACATGGGATGCAACAGAATCCTTCATCACCGTTCCAGCAGGAAGCAAAGATAATGTACCCATGTCTCTACTGAGCTTAAGAGCTGTTTGCACAGGAGACAGAAAATAATGTTTTCAGCAAGATCCCAGAGGTGGGGGCATTTGTCCTTCTATGGAAGAGAAGGAAGAAGATGTGCTGACACAGAAATGTTTGTCTTCAATGTTGCTTGATTCCTCTATAGGTTAGCGATGACAGATGTTAAAATCATGAGATTGCCTGTGTTGATGGACAAGAAGTAAAACCACATCCCAAACTTTTGTGATACCTTGAGAGATGTTAAACGGGAACTTTCAGGAGGTCGTTACGAGAATTGGTTTCAGTGTTTTTTCTTGTAGCCATTAGAATAAAGTGTGTGTATTTATATCCATATCTATGTGCATAGATATAAATGGCCATTAACATCTCATTGCTGAGCACCTCAGGGGTGCGTGGCTGAAACCTGCAGGTGTTTGTGCAGATCCCTCTTCCCACATCAGAGTGGGTATAAGTTACTACGGTTTTGGTTTTGCTGGACTTAAAGGGATTTTTTTTTTTTAAGCTGTTTTCACTCACTAAAGGGGCATATGCACACCCTTTTGTAGAAATAAGGTGGAAGCTTGCCTGTTGCTTTCCAAAACGAAAAAGGTGACTGAAATGTCATTTCATTTCGGTTGGGAGCAGTTCTAAAGCCAGCAGCTCTTTTTCAGGAAGCTTTTGTGTTCCTTAGAACCAGCCCCGCTCCTTCCCCTCCCTCTGGCACCGGACAGATTATTATTTTGTTTTAAACTTATTTTACTCATATATAGGAATTCTTCATATAGTATGTTTGTACTGAAGTTTTGAGGGCTTTTTTCCATTTTCTGTAGTTTTGTTCCTGTTGATGGCAAAATATTTCGTGTAAAGTAGTAGTTGACCTGGTTTTTGGGGATGCTTTTGTGTGGTGTATTGGTATGGGATGCTGACATTCAGTTGAGAATATTTAGGGTTTAGAATGAGTAACACACCATTAATGGTGCTTAAGAATTTTCTTCATGATGTAAAACTGGTTTTTAAATTGCAATAAGATATTTTATAGACCTGTGAACAACAAAAGCTCCCAAGTTTGAAAATCAGCCTTTTCCAGTGAAACTACAAATGTTTGTGTTTACCTACTAAATGTATGCATTAATATTGTCATTTACTATCTGTAAAATAGTGGTTTTGATCGAATTGGTATCTGAAATGGGATTCTCGTTAGCTTAAGAATGTGCTGTTGCAGTGAAATACAGAAACACCTGTCTGGGCTCTCAAAGGCACGTGTTGTGTCTCTGCAGCTGGACCTGATCACAGACCTGTTGGGCACCCCGTCGCTGGAAGCAATGAGGACGGCGTGCGAAGGCGCCAAGGCACATATACTCAGGGGTCCTCATAAACAGGTAGAGCTGCAGGTTTCTGGCCTTTTCTTACGTGTGGTCAATGCAATCCTTCACTCAGCCCCCAAAAGTGAGGGTTTCCTCTCTGTGGGATGCTACCGCTGCACCATCGCAGACTTTCACATCTCCATTGAATTCTCGTGGCACGTTTGTTCATGAACACTTTGGATAATTAATCTCAGAGCTGTCCCTGCCTGCAAAGGGGTTCTATTTACCGAAGGGTCAGGGTGCTGCAGGGACGTGGGTTAATGCTGGAGTTACTCAAACTGCTATTGAGACATGGAGGGTTTCCAGCAGTAAAGTGCTTTTTCTGGCTTCTGTCTTATCTGTATTGTTTGACTTGATCACACAGGTGAAAGTCTCCTTTTTTTGATGTGACAGTGTTTTGATAGCTGTTTTGAATGAAGATGTTAAATTTAAGTGATAATATTGTTGAGAGACATACATTAAAATTGGCAGTATGGTTCAGGGAGCCCCAGGGGGACTCGGGATGTGAGGGGATGAGGACTGGTGGCAGTGACAATCACCCGTCACCCAGTGCACAAACAGGACAGTCCCTCACCAAAGGGTCCCTCCCGCATCATGCAGTGCCCTGAAGGGCTGAGAAAAACCAAGACACAACATTCAACACAACTGAAGTAAAAGTTAATTAAAACATAAAAACCAACAGAAAACCAAACCAGAGAAAAAAGGCAGGATGATGTCATTGTGCTGACCAGGCCAAAAAAAGGGCAAATGAAACGTGGTGTTAATAGATCTGGAGAAATGCTTATGCAGGAATCCCCAGCACGGTAATCAAGCAGTGTGGCCATCCAATATGGTCATTTTTATGACTGTTAGATAGTAAAAATTAACAAAATTAATAACCTGTACATGTTAATACATCAGATCATTCCAGTAGTTAAGTTTGCATCTTTATTTTCTGCTTGTTGAAGGAATTTCTCAAATGTCTACTCACCACAGTAGTAGTTTCCATAGAAATGAGCACTGGATGTATATTCTGCTCTTATTAACGTGGGGGAGTTCTGCCTCCCTGGCACTTGTGATTCACTCCATCAACTCGTCTCTGTCCCCTCTTATGACAGGGGCTTTTTAAATTTAACATTAATAATAGGAGGATTTCCATAAGACTTTCTCTACCCTTTTAAAACAAATCCAGTCTACTTTGTTGCTGTCAGGTGCCGGAAGAGTTGGAACTTGGAGGCACTTAGTCCTGCACTTTGGGGGTTTGAGGTGGTTAAAGAAAAAATGCTCTGTAGTGACTGAAGCCAGGAGAAATCCATCTCCTGTAGTTTCATAAATACAAATCTAGAACAGTTTGGAAATGCAGCCAGATACTTTATAAATACACTGATTTAAAATGTTGATAATGTGATAATCCCTTGCTATTTCCAAAGCCCAGGAGTTGTGCTCTTGGTAGCAGTGAGCAGGAGCTCAGGCATTCCTTTGGTAGCCTGCTTCAGTTTGGTAAAGGCGCTATTTAATTGAGAACTGGAAGGGGCCCAAGAAGCTCCTCTGGTTCTCCTGTCCCCATGCAAGGGCTGTTCCTCTGCAGGACACCCAGCGCTGTGTCCCTGCCCTGTGCCGCGATGGCAGCGCTGAAACCCAGCGGGGTGAGGTGGTGTAAAGTGTTTCCAAGCCAGGTTTAACGTCCTCGAGCCGGGAAGTGACAGGAGATGAACTGCCAGCAGTTGGTTCTGCCTCTGCTGAGCAGCCCCTGGAGCGGTGTGTGCTCAGCTGCAGCTGGATGTAGGGCTCACAGCGATCGGGTTGATTTCTGTTTTCAGCTTCAAGCACCCTGCATGTTGGAATGCAAACACGCAGCTTTTTGTCTTTGCTGGTTATAAGTAGCTAAATGTTACCAGTTTCTTAATTAGATTAATAGGGAGAGAAAACCAAGTTAGAACCTGATGATTACTTTGTCGCACAAACTATTTTTAATCCACGTAGGTGAGCACGGTAGGAGTTACGGGGTAAACCATTTTGCTGCTTCATGTAAAAATAGATTAATGCATGAAGTTTCTGAGTTAGAAACCCCATCCCACTGTGTGTTGGCATAAGGAACATTTACATACTACATAGACTTCTTTGTCAGGTTTGCATTTAAAAATGTTACTTCAAACTAAAGTTGGGTGAAGGGATGAAGTCAGGGAAGCGGCCGCCCCGGGAAGAGCCTCTCCTCCCGCCTGCGCGGGGCTTCGGCCTCACCCCCTTCTCCCAGTCACACGTGATGGGGCTCGTCCTCCCCCCAGGACCTGGGTGACACCGACATAATCACAGTGGCTGGATGGTGGTGCTTGTTTGTGTAGATGGTGCTGCTTAATTAGAAAAACCCTGTCAAGTCACCCAATATTCCAGCTGTCATTGTCGGTGACACCTCCACAGTGACATCACTCCAAGTGAACCCCGAACCACCAAACGCAGCACCAAGCACGTCTCAGCCTCAGTTTCCAAGTGCAGCCTGTAGCTGTGTTTGTGTGTGCCCCAAGGTCATTGTCATTGTGCTGGATGTCACCATCGGTTAGATATGGATCGCCTGGGTAAGGAAAAGCAAAATAATCCATATTTTGGCAGTGACTGAGATCAGGAAAATGAAATACTGGAAATGATGTGGTCAATCAACCCCCTGAGCAGCTACTGCTTAAAGCGGTGCCTGTATGGAACAATGAGTAAATAAACCAGGTCTGTCCAGGGTTTACAGCTGAACCAAGGAACAAACCCAACCAAGTAGATCTGTATGAGAATTGCTGAGATTTGTGGTTGTGATTGTGCTCCTGTTGGAAGCGTTGGGGATTGCACGGCCTCTTTGACGGGAGTTTGTCTGTGGTGACCATGACATCCCACGTGCTGCAACTGCTGCTCCTGCTGCTGGATGTGACAGGACAACTCTGTCCTCTTCTTTCTGTTCCCCCACAGCCATCCCTCCCTGTCCTATACACACTCTCCAGTCAAGCTACACACGAAGCCGTTCATCTCCTTTGCAGAATGTTGGTCTTTGATCCAGTGAGTATGATTCTAAATCATTTCTAACACTTCTTGCTTTAACAGGCTTTGTCATCTGCTACTTAAATAAATATTTTAAGTAAGGGACTACTTTAACCCATTCCCTTCTGCATTGTGTTTCAGTACTTCGGGGTCTGTAAAAGACCTAGAAGTGTCATCTTACGACTGCTCAGTTCATTTCACCCTGAAACGGGGGTTTCGCACTTAAAATGTAGTGGTGGTTTGAAGAGAGCCCCGGAGGAGCAGAGGGCTGAGGGTGTTGGTGAATCACACCAGCTTTTCCTGGCGAGGTGTAGGTAGAACATCAGACACTTTGGTGCAGTTCTAATTAGAGTCGCGGGGGTGTTCATGGTCTTGCAACACACAAAAAATTCCTTCTGCATCCACGCAGTCACAGAACAGGATCTTTTTTTTCCACTGAGCATCTGCTTTTCTGAGAAAATGTTGCTGCTGTGGATTTTGGGTTTCACCTCGGGGGCTCACTCCACAGAATGGACTTGGGGGACTCCGGGGCCTGAGTCGACGGTCACCGTTATTTCATCCTTACAGGGAAAGCCCTAAAGTTTCAAATGCAGGACAGACAAATTGACCCAACAGTGAAGGGGAAAGCTGGTGATCGATAGAGTGTTCCGAAGGCAGAACTGCTTGGTTTTATTTTTTTAAACCCTAAGATTAGTGAACAAAACCACAGAAGTGTGAAATGGTAACTTTCATAACGTACTGGTTTTGCTTTCGAACTCCCTCCGCACTGCGCGTCCTTCACAGCGGCTCTGACACCCCGGGTCTCGGGTCTTCCTCAGAGCGGCCGATGCCGTGTCCTGAGTTACTCGTTGGTGACACTGAAACTTGTGTTTTACCCAAAATCCAGGCTCAGGGGCACATTAAAAGGTTTTGCTGCATACAGAATGCTGGGTTTGCTAACGATAAATTCTTTGGGCTTGTTTTGAGTCGTAATTTTAAGGTTATCTGGAGAAATAATTATTGAAAAATATAGTTGTTCTAGAACTCCTGTAGCAGCGTTCTCTGTCCCTCGCGGTGGCACAGGAGGGTCGGTGTCACCTCGGCAGCGCTGCGTGTTTTTAAGTGAAACCTTCCCCCTAGCGGCAGCCTCCGCAGGTCTAAAACTCGCCCTGGAACCTGGTGGGGTGTTTATAAAACAATTCAGAATTAATGGATGAGCAAGTATTCTTTAGACTGTTCCAGTAGCTCTGAAAGTATCCTAACCCTTTTTTCCCTTTTCTTTTCTTTAAATGCAACACCCAGTCCAAAAGAATATCTGCTAAGGATGCCTTAGCTCACCCCTATCTCGACGAGGGGCGGCTGCGATACCACACGTGTATGTGTAAATGTTGTTTTTCCACATCTACTGGAAGAGTTTATACGAGTGATTTTGAACCCATCACTAATCCCAAATTTGATGACACTTTTGAGAAGAACCTCAGTTCTGTTCGGCAGGTGAAAGGTGAGTCCTGCAGAGCCCTTGCCTCTGTGTTCCCTTCCTGCCCCGGCCTTTAATCACCTCCAGCAGCAGCTCTGGGCTTGGTCCCAGTGACCCAGTCCCTGGATCAGACTGGACCAGCAGAACCGTGGTCTCAGTATTGGCACATCGACTTCCACTTGAGAAGTCTTTGCTTTTCAAGAAGATGTACCCTAAAATCAGGATTTAATCTATAAGTGGTTCTCAACAGTTCTCTCTTAGAGTGGGGATTAGGGGTTTGTTTTATACACGTTTATTTCAGAGGGTGTGGAATTGTCGTGGGTGGGTTTGTGTCCTCAGGTGAGGCCTGGGGAAGCTGGAGTCCTCTGGTCCTTCCCCAGAGGTACTTCCAGCAAAAGGAGCTGCCTTTTCCTCCCGTCTCCAGGGTGTTTTGCTGGAGCAAAAGGAGTTAACGCTACGGTGGGTTTTCTCTTTCTCCCGTGTACAGAAATAATTCATCAGTTCATTCTGGAACAGCAGAAAGGAAACCGAGTGCCTCTCTGCATCAACCCTCAGTCTGCTGCTTTTAAGAGCTTTATTAGGTAACTGTATGTAATCCCATCTGATACTAATTCCCATTTATTTGTAGTACACAGTGCACACACCTAAATGCTTTTATGTTTTACGTTTATGAGACTAAGAGAGGCCCACACGTAACTTCAGCAAAAGAAAAAAACCTTAAGGACACGTAGGGTCATATTTAAAAAATACTTTTACAAATTCCTCTAGAAATTAAGACGTGCAAAAGTTTCAAGTAATATTCTTGTGTGAAAGTGCAGAAGTCAGACTAAAAAATGGGAATTGGGAGGTTGAGACATTGAATTCTGGTTGTAGAACTGCACTGTAAAAACATTAATGACCAGTAGGGGAAGAATCATTAAGAAAATAAATAGTGTAAATGTATATCAAAGGTGTTGTGCGGTATTTGCTGTCTGGGTTCTGGTGGGGTTTTTTGTTTTCCTGGAAAAGTTTGCTTTCTGGTGGAGCCTTAACTTTCTTGCCCATTGGCTTTTGCAAATGAACACTGATTTTGTCGCCTGCCTCCTAGTTCCACGGTCGCCCAACCGTCCGAGATGCCGCCGTCGCCTCTGGTCTGGGAGTGAAGTGGAGGAACCGTACTACTGAGACGAAATGTAGCTTTCCACTGGAGTCTGGGATTTGCAATTCTGGAGGTTAATCATGCTTGTACTGTAATTTTACTAATGAAGTTTTAAATTAACAACCACTACTTGTACAATATGAATAATATTTAGAAATGTACTAGACTTTTAATCTTGTAAAGTGGTTGTGCTTTTAGAAGAAAATATTTTACCCAGAGTTGCACGTGTTTTATGAATTCTCGTGCAGCTGTGATGGCTCAGCTCAGAACAAACAGAATTGAACCAAATTTGGGGAGGTTTTTTTCTTTTTTCTTTTTTTTTCTTTTTTCTTTTTTTTTTATTGAAGTAAGATTGTACAAAACGACAGACTTACATTTTGATATTGAGCCATTCCTGAAGATCTGGGGTTTTCTAAAACTAAGGAATACAGAAAACTTGAGTGCGACCAATCCTGAAGTCACGTCAGCCGACGGGGACCACGGAAAGTGGCCGCGGCCCCTGATGGTCGAGTCCTATAAATAGCTTCTCACTAGAGCTGTGGTGGTGATGTGTGCTGTTCTCAAATCAGATGTTGTGAGTAGAGAGAATGAGTTTGTGACTAGGAGAGACTAAACTTCTGTTTCCTTACCCAGTATAAATATATATATATATTTAATCTATTTTTATTAGAAGTTTTTCTGCTCTTTCTTACATGAAACCCCCCAGCATGCATCTTCTATGTGTGTAAATAATTCCATTCATGGGCTAATTTCAGAGATCCCTGACATCATTGCTGTATAGAGAGGAACTAGCTTGCACATTTTAGGTCTGTGAAATTTTGTNTTCTGTTAATTGTGTTTGTGTCTTTAGGAGAAGCTGTGGAAGTCTTGAAATGTCACAGTAGTAAATAACTTTTATTACTTTTTGGCTAATTCTTTTTCTGTTGGAACACTGAATTCTGTGCATATGTATATATGAACACAAATTGAAGGCCTCTACCTCCTGGAGTGTACAACTTGGTTTGTTTACCTCCACATGATTTTTTTTTTTTTTTTTTT
>VXBJ01006345.1:379549-410001 GCA_013400055.1 Nycticryphes semicollaris
AAAAAAAAAAAAACCACAAAAAACCAAGCAAAACCCATGGTGTTTGTTATGGACAATTAACTGTTAAAGTTATTGTAAGTTATCTGTATTTAGCAGAGTATTTTCAACAAGAGTGATCTGAGCTGAAATTGGAGACTATTAGTAAGTTATGTTTGGAAGTTTTAACTTCAATGAAGTAATTATTTGCTGTGAAAGAGACAAACATTGAATAACTGAACAAAGATGGTGCAATATCTTTGTTTTTTATGAGGCTCCTGAGAATAAAAGCCAACTGAAGCATTTCAGTTCACTTGAATGAGACACGCGTTTAGTTACAAGAGCCCGAGAAGACACTGGTATGAAAGGTAAAATCTCAGAGGTTGGTCAGTTAATGTGGCACACTTGCTGGTCACTTTGTAAAATGTAGATTTGAAGTACAGTGGTGAAAACATTAAATGTGACATTTGAAAAAGAAGTGGCGTTACCTTTGTTTGCTGTCTGGGCTCCCAGTGGTAGTTCAGAAAAAGCCGTTACAATCTTAAGAACCGTCTGAAAGCACCGAAGTAACGGGAGTTTCTGAGCTCTGGGTTTGAGCACGGCTGTGATTTGTACACTCACACTCAGGTGCTTATGTGCGTGTGTGTGAATTCTTAAACAAAACACCCATTTACTTTTGAAGCTTGATCCTGGATAAAGGCAAAACTCGCTGATTAAATCAAAGCAATTGAGTTGCACTTTACTGGGAGGCTGAGAGACATCCAGGCACGGGTGGATTTGGGGTCATTTGCAAAGTTCCCATCATTTTTTCCAGCAGGAACACGGTCGGTGTTTCCCGCAGAGTGAACACAGAGGCTGGGCCGGGCAGCCGTGCTCTGGAATCTGCCTGAAAATGCTCATGTTTTATGAGTGTGGCTAAAGATCAAACACATTGAACAGAGAAATAAACCGATAAAGCCCCCGAGCACGTGTGCTCTTCCCAGGCTCCCTCTGGGATCCCGAACGCGCCTCCTCGAACCGCTCCCGAGAAAGTATTACCTTGTTTAGGAGCTGGTGCTGGTGCTGGTGGTGTCGTTACTGCCTCGTGGTTGTGTGTCACTGAAGCAGTTGCTGTTAATTTGCTGCTGTCTCCTTCGGCTGCAGTAAAACGGCCCCTCACACCCTGGCTCTTCCCATGGGGCAGGGCAGGAGCCCGACGGCGCGGGCGGCAGAGCTTCCCTGGGCATCGGTGTGGTTTGTGGAGGGAATTGTCCATGGGTTAACCTCATCCATAAAGAGAGAAAGAGAGAAATGTCTTTTGGCCATTGACCTTCCGGGGTGTCTCTGTACGGACGAGGGCCCGGCCCCGCGCAGGGTCCCTGACGCTGGCACAAACACACGACTGAAAGGGCGTGTGCTGATGTACGGTGGAAACTCTTATGGTCGTGTTTTCTGCAGCCTCAACTGCATTTCACACGTCCAGTGTAAATGAGTTCCCATGAAAGCAAGACTCTGGAGAGCTGTCTTCAGCAGAGATGGTTCCATTTCTGAAGTGACAGCACCGGGTGCCATCAGAACCCCAGGCCATCGAGAGCGCTCTCATTTCCCACTGAGGTTAAAATCTGGCTGGGGTGGGGGTGGGGGGTCAGAGTTGTGTTTTCATCACTTTAAAGCTCTGTTGAGATCAATGTCAGCTGAATTACAGATGGTAATCAGAATCTTTAAGCTCTCTACAGACAGCTCCTGCATCTCCTTTTGTTAATTGTGCCTTGAGACAAGCCCAGGAGCAGTGAGTGCGAGGAGTAGCTTCAGAATTACTCACAGATTGTCAAAGGAAGCACTGGGAGCCTTGGGCTCCGTGAGGGCATCCTGAAGGTGATGGGAAGAAGCCAAACATCAGCCACAGGAACGTAAGTTGCCAAAACCCCTTTCCTGGTGGGTGCTGAAACACCACGGACTGATTCAAACCAGCTCATTTGGGAAGGTTGGGAAGCTCTTGTCTCCTTCAGCCGGTTCATTAGTGGCGTTTGGACGCGCTGGGACGTCGGGCGCTCTCCAGACCGAGTACTTGCTGGGCAGAAATTCTTCTAATTGTCTTTTTTGCCCTTTATTTGTTTCAGCAACGGAGTATCTCGAGATCCTTGAACTGTTTGTAACTTTTAACAATTCTCCTGCCCAGTGTGACTCGGCAGAGAGCTCTGGCTGCTCCTCTGCACCCCGGCTCAGCTGGCCTTGCTTTAGAACTGTTGGTGACACTGGGAAACGGGGGGACACCGGAATCCAAGGAGAGGGTTCTCCTGGGGCAGCTGCTTTGCTCGGTGAAGGGTGGGATCGGACCCGCTGGATTCCCTGGTTCCTCCCGGACTCGCGGCGGTCACTGAATTCTGGGGGTCGGGACCGAGTCGCGGGGGGAGGGAGGTGTGGGGTCCAGAAAGGGGCTTTTCCCCCCAGTTTGATCCTCGGAGGGGATTAAGACACCTTTAAACCCCCCCAGCTTCGCGGTTTGGAGAGGAGAGCCCCGCCCTGTCAGGAAGGGGGAGGAAGTCACTGCTCGGCGCGGTCTTTTCCCCAGCGCCCTTGGCCCGGGTGGGGGGAAACAAGGAGAAACAAGTGAAAACTACGGAAAAGCGGGGCGGGNCTTCCTCCTCTTCCTCCTCCGCCCCTTCCCGCTGCCGTGGTCCCTGCAGCCGCGCCCGGGGTCGATGGGCGTGGCCAGGGGAGGGCGGTGGGCGTGGCCGGGGAGGTGGGCGTGGCCCGGTGCGCGGCGTGGCGCGGCGATGGCGGCGGCTCCGCGGTGGCGGGAGCGGCTCTTCGCGCTCTATTTCCTCTCGCACATCCCCATCACGCTGCTCATCGACCTCCAGGCGCTGCTGCCCGCCGGCCTCCACCCCCCCGCCGTGAGTAGCCAACGGGGGACCGGGGCGGGAGCGGGGGCCGCTGCGGGGCCGGGGTTTTGAGGAGGAACGAGTGTCCGCGCGGCCTCGTGGGTTCCGCGGCGCTTTGTCCAGGATCCAGGATGCGGAGGCGCAAGGGGGAGAAAAAACGCGGTAAATCTCTTAAAATGAGATAGGCTTTAAAAATGACTCGCTCTTTGGCTTCCTGCGGCGGCGGCGGCTCCTGGTCTCGGCCCGGTCGGTCACTCGGGAAGGGCCCTCAAGGCGCGTCCGGCGGAGGCCAACGGAGAGCGGTTAATTCGTAGCCGGGATGTGCGGGGGCCGCCCCTCCCGGTGACAGGCCCCCGGTCCCGGGTGCCCGCGGTCCCCGGTGACCTGTCCTCGGTCCCCGGTGTGTGGGCGGTGACGTCCCCGGTGCGCGTCGCGGGCGGAGGGAAGGGAGCGGGCGGGACGAGCTCCCCGTTGCACGGAGCCGGTGCCGGGGCTGGGGCTGCCCCGACCGCGCCGGGCCCCGGGATTCGGCTCCTTCTCCTGCCGGGAACACGGACGGGAGATGCTGCAGCAGCAGCTGCATCCACCGGTAAAGATTCTGCGTTGCTGGGTGTGGAATAAGGTTGTGGAAGGCAGTGAATACAATAACGTCAATTACAGCCCTAGTTGGAGAGAAGATCATTAACTCCGTCTAATGAGATCGGCCGTAACTTCTATCCAAACTCTACAATTAGTGAATTTGGGGTCTGCCATTAGCCTTCCCCAGAGAATGACTCCATTACAGACACCATTCTTAATTAATGGTTAACCAGCAAATCTCAATACATATCTCTGTGTTCAAAGTCCAGCTCCAGGCCGTGCTGGAGTTTACATTTCTGTCACAGAGACTAATGGCAGGTCGCTGAGCCCTGACACCCCACACCCTCTCTGGGGGCAGCCCCAGCCCTGGGACAAGCTGCCCGAGTGACAGGGACACCAGGAGTGCCTGCAGGTACTCCCCAGGCTGGGCCCACCTCAGCGGGCAGTGGGAGGGTCAGAAGAAGGAACCTACAAAGTTCTTCAATATCTGCTAATGTCAAGGTGCAGATCTTTTGTGGTTTGGGCTTTTCCTCATAGGAAATGACTTTTCAGGAATAGTTTTTGGAAAGCAACCACACCTGGTGCTGTAGTCACCCTCAAAGTGCCCGTAACGCAAATTCAACAGACACTTGGTGGGGAGGGCTCATTGCTGTGATGAGGTGGGGGCTGCAGTCCCTGTTAACGGGGAATCACAGCCCCGGGTACAGGCTGAGGCCGCTCGACCCTCCCTCTGCGCTGAGGGTCCCGTCCGGTCCCCAGGGCAGGGGCTCTTCCCTTGGCGGTGCGTTCATCTGCCGTTTGGGTCTTTTCCTGCAGCTGAGGGACCTGCTGCAGTGGTACGTGGCCTCCTTCAGAGACCCCTTGATGCTCCAGCCCCCGGCGTGGTTTAAGGCGTTCATCTATTGCGAAGCCTTTCTGCAGGTGCCTTTTTTCCCCATCGCAGCCTACGCCTTCTTCAAAGGTTGGTGCGACACGACACGTCCCGTCCGGCGTTTCCAGCCAGCGCTCACAGAGGGTTTATGGACGGGCCTGAAGCAGTTACAGGGACGTCCCGCGTGGGGTTGAGCCCCGGTGCTGTGTTTGTGGCACGTTGAGCTGAGAAAGCAGCACAGAGTAAGATCTGTCAGAGACAAACCCCACAACTTCAGGCCCTTTTCCGCTGCAGCCGTTTATAGGCCGCCAGCCCCACGCTTTGCCATGGGGCACACTTCTAGGGCAGGTAAAGTTCTGGGTCAAGCTTTTGTTACTTCAAACTTTCACGATCACATCATCCTTCTAAATTTCCATAAAGGCAGCTAATTTTCCTGGGCTGCTACTAGTACTGAGGGATTTTTCTGCTACTGATCTGATAGGACTTCTGGCTGATCCTGTCAGGGATAGGGCAGTTAATGTTACACTCAGTTAAAAGCCACTGAATTCTGCTCGTTTCAATACTTGTCTCTTTTCTGCTCGGCCACAGGCAGCTGCAAATGGATAAAGACTCCTGCCATCATCTACTCCACCCACGTGGCCACGACGCTGTTTGCCATCCTGGCACACATCCTGTTCCACGACTTCTCCGAGTCCCAGAACCTGGGACCTCAGACGCAGCGCGAGCGCCTCGTTCTGCTCTCCGTATACGCGCCCTACTTGCTGATACCTCTTCTCCTCCTCTTCACCATGCTCTTCCACCCCCACTACAACCAGGTGGAGAAAAGGAAAAGGAAGTAGCCGGCTCTGACAGCCCAAGGCTCCTCCTGGCTTTGATTCGGGCCCCATGCTGACGTATTCCGGGATAAACCTCTGCCTCCCACTGTTGGCTCCCACAAGGAAAACAGGGGTTGGTGTGAGTTTGCAGCTCTCCTTCGGTCAGAACTCGCTCTGGCGGACACCGGTACCCGCAGTCCCTCCTGGTCAGTGGGCGGAGGCGGGAGGCACTCGCTCCTCTCCCGCTGCCGGCCGTGCCGTACGCCTGGAATGGGAACTCGGAGCCATCTGACGTGGAACTGTGTCCGGGGAGGGGGGGGAACTGCAGCTGATACTTATCTTTGACATTCCCGTTTTCCAAGATGACTGTTCTAAAACCACTAAATAAAAAATTTGTCTTCCGAGAGCATACTCTGCAGAGCTCTGTAACTGCTGGGCTGCAGCTTTGCCAAGGCACCTTCTTGGCGCGTTTCACACCACTTATTTCTTCACCTCCTCACTGCTTCCTTTCAGATTTCACCTTCCTTTGCTCTGCTTCAGTTTTGATTAATTGCAAATGTCTGATCAGTGATAAACGCACCAAAAATCTGCATTTCTGAATGCTAAAAGTGGGCTTTGTTTGCCAGCCAGGTGTGTTTCCTGGAGGGTCTCGAGTACTTAAACAGGGAACTGTAAATTTCTCTCTTCCATGAAATCACTTCTAGTGTGGAAATAAATAACTAAACGCATTAAACCGCATTTAATCTTCTCAAGGGCATGACTAAAAGGAACCTGAAATGACCATGAGATCAGCGACAGGTCATGCAGAGAACACGTGTGTAAGTTACAGCTGGGTGGGTTTGGTTGTTTTTTTTCAATTCTCAATCTGAGCTGCACGAGTCCAACCTGGAGCCTCGTCTGACGTGACGGGTCACCCTCCAGGCTTTTTGGTGTATTTCAGGACTTTTCTGGTATAAAACATGAGTCTTCCCCAGGCTCTTAAAGGCCACATTTCCATAGCTGCTTGCCTAAAGACAGGCATAAACTGCATCTATTTGCACTCCAACGTGAGGCTTCGCTTTCGATCACAGACGCTCAGCCTTTAAATGTCACATTCATATTTATAGTTCATCCCCAGCGCGGGTGTCCCCTGCCCACAGCAGGGTTTGTCACTGCACTTCCATCGCTGGCAACACCCGTGGAGGAACACGGCTCCAATAGTGCCTGTAGGGACGTACCTCGGGCACGGTTTAGTGTTCTTAATTCTGCCACATTTTCTGCTTTCTTGTGCATCTGTAATTGATCCCTTCTGTTAACCATAAATCTCTGCTCTGTTTTTATTTTCCTATCTCCATACAAAAAAATAACGTGGCCGATACAGGTGGCAGTTACCACTGGTGGTGTGTGCTGTGCCTTCACAGACAGGAGGAACACCACATAAGGAAAAACACTTGAGTGCCCAGGGAGATGTAAACTCAACACAGCAGAAGCAACCACCTCTGGTCTATCCAGAAAGTCTGAAAACAATAATTTATTTCCCGATTTCTGTGAAAGAGCTGTACAATTCAAAAAGTGAGAGACAGAACATAGCAGCAGTAGTATTAATTCAACTATAATTTGAACTGGAACTACTGGCTGTACAAAACTCTTATAAAATCAAAGGACAGAACAGTCTTTACAGCTGTTAGAAAGCCCTCCTTATTGCCACTTGCAGTGTAATTCACAATGGATTAAAAGCCACTTCCATTTGCACAAACCCTCTATTCATTTGTACACAGTGAAAAAATTGCATATTTTTGAAATTCTCAAGATTCTGGAATGGTCAAGTTAGTTTGGTTTTATTTTAGGATCTCCTATTTCTGAAAGATGAACTGGTCAATGAATTCGTTCTGGTCGGCTTCGATTTTACACAGAGTCTCGTATTCTATCCGGTATCTGCAAGAAAACACCAGTGGTGACCAGTTGCTCCCAGTGTCCAAACCGCACTGGACGGCTCGGTGCCGCCCTCGCTGCCCACCTCACCTTTCCAGCTGCATCTTTTTCTCCGCAATTAAAGCCTGAAGTTGTTGCTCCTGAGCTTCTCTTTGCTTTGCTATAGACTTCAGCAAATTTCGAGCGCCGATGGCCTGTCAAAACAGGACGGTCAGGGATGTACTTGTACGGGGATGTTTTTATTTTTTCTAACCTCTATCACTACCAGTGGGACCATTTGGAAGCGTTTCATCAGCTGCACGAGCGATGGTGACATCTGAATATGGAATGGGTGGTGGAGAAGGCAAACAGTCCCTGTGGATGCTGGGCAGATTAAGGCATTTCAGACTCAAGGAGCAGAAATCACTGACTCCTCTGGAAATACAAACGGGTCACTGGCGACTGCTCCTATGACAGCTCTTCCTACAAGCTCTGCTTACATTTTTTTCCCCCCCAGAACAAATAGGGGAAAAAAGTAATTACCTACAATTCTGCTAACTGTTAATTTCTGTTTCCACAATAACATGGCAAAGCCTCACACCACTTGGTGACACACAGAAATAAGGAAAATGTAAAAGGTAGTTATAGAACTTTTTGCTGATTTGATGTTTAGGAAGCCCTCCTCTTCCTCCTCCTCCTCCCAGAGCCTCTCCTGCCTCTTGAAGACAAAGCTCTTAATTGCAGAAGGGATGCTTAAAAAAATACGTGTTCTATGTATGTGCAAACACACAGAGAAGCAGCAGCAGACTGTTAAATGCAGGAGTAGTATGACACTAAGTGTGCCTATAGAAATCTTTTAGCTGTTAATACCAACTCAAAAGCCCCATGCAGACAGACAGATAGAGGGTAATAACCATGGAAACACCCGTACAAGATCGACACCAGCAGACTGGTTATGCTGTAAAAGGCAGCAGGGAGAGACCTGGTTTTTCGTGCACAGAACAGAGTGGACTACGTGACAAGCCAGTGATTAATTGCACAGTACCTTCATCTTCTCACTTTCAGCAGCTTTTGCCAGCTGATCAACAAGTTCAATTAAGCTACCCACTATTTTTTGAAATTCTACTATTTCTGCAAAGAAAAAAAAAAGTCAAGTAATATTCAAAACACTCCCGAAGAAGACTAATGCTTCTACCACATACTGCAACTTTTAGATGCGGCTTATGTTTTTAGATCTTACTGTAAACAAGTGCATTTTAAGGTTTTCCTTGCTATTGGCTAGGCTATTAAAGGGAGAAGAAGAGAGGAAGGCCCTTAGGTGTCCGTGGGGGTCCCCACAGCCCTCTACACCCTAGCCTGCCCCTCCAGGGCCTTACCCCGAGGGGCGCTGGGCCAGGCCGGCGGCTCAAGTCCCGCTGCTGGGACAGACCCTCTCCTCAGGGGCCGCCGCTCCCCGGGCAGACGGCAGGCCGGACTAAGGGGGCTGTGGGGGCGGCGGGGACCCGCGGGGCCCGACGGAGGACTCACTGTCGAGGAAGGCCCTGCACTCCTCGCGGAGCTGGGCCGTCTGCTGCGCCGCCTCGGGCTCCAGGACCCGCAGCTTGTTCAGTTCGTCGAAATGCAGGCCCGCCGCGCCCAGCGCCGCCTGCGCCATGGCTGACAGGAGCGGAGCGCCTCTCCTGGCCGCGGACAGGACCCTCCCGCCACCCCGGGCCGCTCCGAGGACCACCGCGAAACCCCTCACCGCACAGCGCCCGGTCCGCTGCCACGGCGACAGCCCGCGCCCGCCGTGGAGCACGCTGGGAGCCGTAGTTTCGGCTGCGCCGCGGGGCACGCTGGGAGCCGTAGTCCCGGTGGCGGGAAGAGCGCTTCCGGGTCGCCGGTTCCCAGTGGAGCGCGGAGGAAATGAGCTCAATCGGGGCCGCGGCTGCGGGGCGGCTGCGGGCTGGTGAGTGAGCGCCGGGGCTGCCGTTCCCGGGACGCTGCGGGCGGGCGCGAGAGCGCCGGAGTTGGGTCTTGGGGCGGGCGCGGCTCTCTCGGGCCACCTCTCGGGTGGGGGGCGCTGATAGTGTAGGCCTCGGCCGTCTCCCGGGTGCCCACCGGGCCCCCGCCGTCCCAGCCTCTGGTTATTTCTCAGGCGCCGGCCCGCTGTGCCAGGCCTCGGTGCCTTCTCTGCCTCTCTCGGCAGGGCCCGGGGCGCCGGGAAACGCGAGGGCCGCGAGTGTAAATCAGCCAGGGGCCGGGGCTGGCAGGTGGCTCCGCGCAGGAGCACCGAGGGTGGGGGGTTCGCCTGCAGCCGCTAAAACTGCTCCTTTTTATGGTAGTTCTCAGCAGGGACCATTTCCTGGTGCTGTTTCCAGCCGCGGTGTCGTTGTTCCACAGCCTCCCACGCACGGCAGGAAGGAAGGGACGAGAAAATGTTCTGTTGTGTTAATGGGGGTAATTAAAGGTTACATTACTGTTTACAGCAAAAGCCTCCTAAGACGGTTAGTTAGTGAACACGTTGGAGCGATAGCACCGACTCCCGCTTGGGTTGGCTGCGCAGGGGGCTCTGCTCGCCTCCAGCTTCATCCTGCTGGGTCAGAGAAACGAGAAATGCCCCGGAGTGGTGTTACTGCCTGAAAACGTGGTGTTGAGGAATGTGTTCAGGCAGTCGGTGTTGAAACTGGAGAGCTATGTTTGCTGCTGGATTTCTCTGTTTTTACAGAATCAGTCTGGCTGTCTTAAAAAAAAATTGCTTTTGTTAAAAAAAAAAACAACAAAAAAACCCCCAAAAACCCAAAAAAAGCATTGCTGAGGGGCCAAAGGAGGGCAGGAGATCCCTGACAAAGGTTCAGACCTAAGGCGTATGTCCCCTCTTAGCAAAGGGCTCAACTGCTAGACAAGGTGTCGTGTCTTATGGTCTTGATTTACTTATTTGTAATGGATTTCAATAAATGCCTGCAGCTGGCTAGGAGGGACTGTGTTACTTGCAACGTTTGGGTGGTTTCTGGTTGATTCTCTGTACCCCTTTCTTACAGAGAATAACTGCTTTGTTGGAGTAATGAGTGTCTTGTATCACACCGTGACCGTGACACACAATTTTTGGTTGCTGCTGCCTGCTTACCCATGAGGAATTACCTTTCTGGCCAATTCCATGTGGAGCAGCTGAGATGTGCTCATGGGTTACTTAACTCCAGCGATGGAGCTGGAGAAAGCTTTGCCTTGTGGCCGTAGGCTGAAGCTTGCTACGGTGTTCCTGGGGGTTAGCTCAAAGTCAAGAATGACAGCGGGTAGTGGGAGTTCCAGTTAGAGCATTTATAGACAAACTGAGCTGCTTTGGCACTAAGATTCTTAGACCTAGTCTTGGTGACCTGTACAATATTTGTGTTGCTTGATATTTAACAGACATTGCTTGTCGTGTCTGCTTAATCACAGTAGTTAGGAATTGCAGAATAGCGTTATGTTTTAGGTGCTGTTCTAAGTTCAGTAGTTATTCAGATCTCTGGCAATTTTGATAGTATCTGTAGCTGCCAAATCATTTGCTGTGCAGATGGATGGTGCAGATGGATGGGATTTTTTCTATGTTGAAAGCTGAGGTGGGTTGGGAAGGAAAAGGGATGTGGGAAGAAGAGCAATATAATTAGCAGGCTGTTATATTTATTTCTAAAAGGTTACTCATGTGCTGCAGGCACAGGACAGAGAAGAGAGAAGGTATTTGTAGTCTGAAAGAGTTAAAACAATAACAAAAAAAATCAGCAAAAACTTTTTGGGAACAATAATTGTTAGAAGGATAGACAAGAAACATGTGTTTGTACTTTTCTAGTTAAAGAACTTCAGATCTGTCCTCTTAGAGTTTCATTCTTTACTTGTTTGTTTCCATTTTGAGTTTATTGTCGATGGAAAAGATGAGCACTGTGAGACTGGGGAGAGAAAGAAGCAGCAAACATCTCACTGGTATTTTAATTGAGACAAATATTCCAAAGACTGGCCATACTCGATGAGAAGGTAGTGTTGAATGTTGATGTTACGTGACAGAAACTTGACCTCATGGTGCTGAGCAGCCGTTCCACTGCTGTGTGAGTTGTCTGACAAACAGCTAAATCTTCTCTTCTCAGGATGTGTGCAGATGGGTCCCTAAGAAACTACTGAGAGTATCTCTTCTTTATCATGGCCTTCATATTTTTGCTGTAAATGGAAATTCCAAGCTTCTGAATTAATGTTACACATTTCTGTTCCAAGGATGCAGTGGTTATGACTGCGTTTGCCTTGCTGTCCTCCTCTGGTGACTTCTGATTCTTCACCAATCACGGCGGAATCCATCAAGCCCACGTTCTGCAGAGTTGTCATCTACCTACAGAAGGAGATGTCGGGGGACACGTGTCTAACCACCACCCTTTGTCCAGCTGTGGGGCCCAAGCCCAAAACTTGCAGCTTCAAAGTGGGCAGCCTTGGGAACAAGTACGTGCGACTGAACGTCGGGGGCTCTTTATATTACACCACAGTACAAGTGCTGACCAGGCACGACACGATGCTAAAGGCCATGTTCAGTGGCAGAATGGAGGTGCTCACAGACAAGGAAGGTAAGAGAAAGTCTCTTCTTGTTGGGAATTTTGTAAACCAACTGGGGTTTGGTCATGGCTTTTTAATTATCTCAAGACTATGCTCAGTTAAGGATTTAGGGAAAGATATATTCCAAAAATAGCTTGGAATGCTAGGCAGCCAACTCCCATTGGTGCTAACATGCTCTGTGCTTTGTAAAAATGTGTGCTTTTGTTACTAAAATTAACTAACGGAAGGACTGGTTCTCTGTCCTATGATCACAGCATGGTGTTATGAATACTGAACAGACAGTACGTGGGTTGTCGTTGATGTGGTGGCATCTAGTGGCATCACTCGAAGTGCGTATGTGGGGAGGGACATTCGTTTCCATCTTTAAAACTCAGAAGCCTTGTTTGCTGTATTGAAAATTCTGGCTTTTTTTCCCCTTTCCAGTAGCATATTCCACTTGTGGCTCACAATGCTGTGACAGTATTTACCTCTCAGTCAAGGAGTGTGTCAGCTCCTGCTGGACACCCAATATTGGTGTTATAAAAATCCTCAGTACGTTACAGAGAGTAGGACAAGAGTGAGAAGAGCAGTATCAGCAATGGCTACAAGTACTTTCATTTGCCTGTCCTTAGCAGTCCAGGACAAAGTGACACCTTAGGAGTGAGGGTCATGGCACTGCAGAGAAGAGGCTGAGAGGGGCTGGCAAGTATTTAACCTCTTGGTGTTTCTGAACACTCCTATGTGAAAGCTCCTCCACGTGCCCAGCTTACATCAATTCATACTTGATGTCTCAACAGTGTGTTTACTTGAACTGAAACAACTCCTTGTGGATTTTGCATGTTATTTAAACCATGTTCCCCTTGAGTGGGCTGGATCTTGTTGAGTGTTAAATACAACTAAATCTGTTTAATCCAGCAGTTTTATATAAGAGCCTCAGCCTGAATGGAGGACCAGGTCCATGTTCTGACAGCTACAGCTGGAGTATCTCGCTGCACTTTAGCCCAGCTACCAGTTTTTTGCCTGCATTACACAGTATGGAAAAGGTTTGGGGCTGTATTGAGCCCTCTGCCTGTGTGTGTCCTACGTGGGCTATTGTTTGCCAGCGAGTCAGACATCCTGTTTCCTAGAGAATGTGACGACAAGGATATTTTAAAATTGCAAGAGCTGTCTGTTTGCTACTGTTTCCTGTGCTGCATCCCCTCTCTGCTCCCTCCTGTCTGTCTCTGTCCTGTTATTTGCTCCTGCTTGGAGACTAGAACAACCTTTTTCCCCTGCTGGGTTTTCTGGGCTAGTCCAGCTTTTGGCATCTTTGGAAAAATTCTCCTTTTTTTTAACTCTGAACAACAGCAGGAGATATGGTTGCAAAACTGCCAAATCCTTCTTGTTAGGCCCCAGAATTTAGTCCAAATCTACTTGTTGCAAACATTTGTGAATTCTTTCTTCTAGTCTTTCATTGATTTTCTTAGTGATAAGTTTCTCATTGCCCAGCCTTACACTGTAGTGGCAGGTAATACATTTATTCCCATATAAATACAGCACACCCCCATTTTGCTGGGAATATGATAAGCCTCTGAATAAAAGAAGGAGCCTTTCTGACAATAAGCTTTTTTTGGTTTTTAATAGGTGTGAATGGCTTGGGCAGTCAGTTAAATAGATGTAAACCGGTGACTTCCTGTAACAATTGAGAAGGTCCATTCCTTTAATCAGAACATTCTACAGAAAAGAGGAAGCACAGACAATAATTTTGGTCAGGGAGCCCATTAACTGATCAGTCGATACAGCGCAGTCCAGTTCCTGCAGCAATTTATAGCCTCTGATAGAAAACCAAGTATTTTTAGCTTGAGGGTTTTTGTTTGGGGTGCTGGAAAGTAGTGAGAATATACGGGAGGTACCAAAGGTTTCACTGCCACTTCCTGTTCTGTTACCAAATTCATTTTGTTCAAAGCCAGGAAAGACTTCTGCTGGATGAAGTGAGAAGTGTATCACATTTTCAGTTTCAGGAAACATTAGGCTTATTTAGGCTGAGGAGGTTTTTCTTGTGGCCCTTAGCGTTGAGGTGACTGAAATGATGTGATGGTTATTTTTCAGGCTGGATCCTTATAGACCGTTGTGGGAAGCACTTTGGAACAATTTTAAACTATCTCCGAGATGACACGATTGCACTTCCGAAACACAGACAGGAGATCAAAGAGCTGATGGCAGAAGCCAAATACTATCTCATTCAAGGCTTAGTGGACATGTGCCAAGCAGCCCTGCAGGTAAGAAACAGGAGCTGGGGAGAGCAAAACTGTCCTACTTCACAGGGACGCGAGGAGGGTGAATAAAGTTGAAACTTACTCACAATTTGTCATTTAAATAGAGGGACTGATTCTTTTTCTGGGTTTTGTTCTTTTAAATTTTATTTAGGAAACAGATAGTGTATGAATTCCTCTTGTGTGAAATGCAATAAAAGCCCAAGAGTTAAAGGAAACTGACTGAATAAACATAATTTTGAGCATATGTTCTAAAAACTTATGGCACTTGTATAAATTTTCCCCAAGTTATGTCACTTCTAATTAGCTAGTATTTACAGGCAGAATGGGTTTGAACCTTTGGAGAAGTGTTAAGGTTTTTCCAAGTTTGAGTCTTAATGGAGAAAAAGACCTATGTGGTAACTGTTTTAAGGGCTTTTCTTTGTATCGACTTCCTACTACTATTTGCCGATATCCAAGCCTACAGTAGCTTTATTCACTTTACTAGTCCCTACGAAATTGATTGAAATGAGTTTGTTCTGCTAACTCTTTAATGAGGTTAGCCCACGTGCAATAGATATATGTATACCTTATTATTAGTCTTAAGGTTGTGAAATTAATGTTTCTTGCAGGACAAAACCTAGTAATTAATAAATGCCTCACAGACTAGCTTCAATATACTGCTTCTGTCCACTAAAACGAATCCAGAGCCACGCTGACCATTTTCTTTCTGGTTTGCAATTTAAAATCTTCCTTCTAAAAACCAAAATGTTCTGAGGCTTTCCTATCTGCTATTGAGCTTCCCTTAATTTGCTACCCCAGGAATCTGGAGTCACAGACTGTACTACATGCTCTGGATTGTTGCTTTTGTATCACAAGGGGCGGAAGGCTGTTTTGGTGACATGCTGTTCTTGCCAAATGCTCGGTTCATTATGGCTGATATTCTCATATACTGCAGTGGTTTGAGTTGATTAAAACTAGTGTAAACTATTACTATCCTTTTTCTTAAAGGACGGAATAATATACCCACTTAAACTAAATATTACTTGAAATTAGAGCTCTTGCTATAGCTAAGAAGGACACTCACCTGCATCCCAATATTTCAATTACTGCTGCCTTCTGGGGATAAGAAATCTCTCTGCTGTGTTTCTGGGTTGCAGATGAAGGTAACGCTGTGCGGTTACTGTAGCAACACCAAGCTTTGCCTTTGCATCACAGGATTTGAGAACATGGCTGGAGTAGACAGCAGCAGTAGATGTTTGTTTTAGCTTTTATCTCTCTCCAGTTTATTTCTTCTCTCTCTTCTGTCTTTAAAACAGGACAAGAAAGATTTGTATGAGCCTGTCTGTAGCATCCCTATTATCACATCTCCGAAAGAAGAGGAGAGACTGATAGAATCATCAATGAAAGTAACTGCTTTTCCACAACTATCCAGTGAGAAACTGAATTTTTGCTAAATGTATTCAAATACAGAACTTAACTTCTCTGGTTCTTTCCTTCTCTCCCAATAGCCCGTTGTTAAGCTGCTTTATAATAGAAGCAACAACAAATACTCCTACACCAGGTATGTTAGGTTTTTCCCCACTGTAATAGGAAAGTTTCCCTTTGACTATGGGAATGGAGGAGGATGTTGTATGTCCTAATGTGGGATTTTTGTCTGGGGGGTATTTTTGCTTACAAAAGTGCTCTTCTGTGGATCTGCATGCAGTTGGTTTTGGTTGATGTGAATGTAAATGGGGGCAGAACACAACTGTATCTGTTGGGAGTCCAGCACACAGTTCCAGTGTGTGAGAAAGATGAACAGAAACAAGGGACAAGGTGAGAACGATGAGGCTACTAATGCTGGCTGAAGGTAGATGTGACTTGGGAAATGCAATGCGAACTGGTAACCAGAGTGTTAGCTTGTCCATGCAAAGCTAATGCCACCATGATCCCTACCTTGTTAATGTAGCTCTAGAGTCTGCATGTACCTTTGTCAGCACTCTTTGACCTGTAGAAATTCGTGATGTTCCAGTGTCTCTAAATAAATAAATTACTTGGTTACAAAGGAAAGTATCTCTTCTGCTCGGGAACAGCCCAGATAGGGCCAGGGCAAGAATTTACTGGCTTTCCTCCTGTCTAAAGTAATGTTATTTAGTTTTATGCTGTAACTATCACGATCCCTTGGTTATGATGCTATCAGAATGGCTGTGGATTTTCCCAAACCAGTCATTGAAGTGATGTGAGTAATCCTTTATGCTGTGCAGAATCCTTGTTTTCAGCCTCTTCAATCTGAGATGCAATCTCAAAAGCTTTTTTTTTTCTGTAGACAAACTGATTGTCTGTCTGTCAGATTAATTCTAAGAATCGTGATATTTCAGTTAGACAGGAAATGCTACCTGCTGAAGAGCAGCCTGGTTTTCAGCTGACTGCATTCTGTATCTGCCAGTTGCATTCACTCCTCCCTGTGTTACCCTTCAGCTTACGGCAGTGATGCTGAAACAAGCACAGAAGAGCATATTAGTCACCAGGGGTCTGGAAATGTAAATGTACTAGTAATGAGGGCAACAGAATCCTAGACACTGGGAGGTGCTGGTATCTCAACTAGCTGTAGGGTTCTAATTATTCCTTGCACATGAATCTGCATGCCTTGATGGTGTTTAAATGAGGCATCTTTATTTAAAATTCCATGCTGGCTGCTAGCAAGCAAAGTTGGGGTTTTTTTTTCCCATCTATTCTTAATCAATGGTATAAAAAGATCTTTCTCAGTTATGTTGTCAGTGTGATCTCTTAAGGAAGACTTCTGCATTCTTTTCCCAGCTCTGCCACCTAATAGAGCCTGGGACTTGTCACTGCCTGAATCCCAGATTGCTTTATCAAAATCTGTGTATGCTATCACTACTGTTATGTCTAGAACACCTTGCTTTAAAATGCCCTTCTACCATGCCTTGACTCTTTGGACTTCTGCTGTTCCTGAGCTAAAGAGAACAGCAGTTAGGATGTGATTTAATAGTCTTGAGCATCAGTCAAGAGATAGTTGTAGATAGTTGATGTAATGATTTGGGAAATTGTGCTGCTGTTATTAATTATATAACTTGACTTCTAAAGGCTGGTGTGTTTGCTCATGGGGATCAGAGCTTCCTATTTGTATCTGAATGGGCTATTACCCTCCTTTCTTGGCAGCATGTGGCAATGAGTCACTACTTATTTGTATTCTGCAGTCAGAGTGATGCTTAAAATTGTAGTGGAATAGGTGTTTAAATTCTGTAGAGATAGTCAGTTGGAAAACCACAAAAACCATATCCCTTCTTTTCTTGCTGTATTTCAGTAACTCAGATGACAACTTACTGAAGAACATAGAACTGTTTGACAAACTCTCTCTCCGATTCAATGGCAGAGTTCTTTTCATTAAGGATGTTATAGGGGATGAAATCTGCTGTTGGTCTTTCTATGGACAGGGGCGGAAACTTGCTGAAGTCTGTTGTACCTCCATAGTGTATGCGACAGAGAAGAAGCAAACCAAGGTAATGGATTTCTACCCACCTGTCTGCTATGGTTTAAAAAAAAATCAGGTTGATGATACACTGCAGAAAGATACAGATTTTGTGTAACTTAAGCCAAATTATTAGGGACAAGCAATATCACTTACTGGAACAGCTTTGACACCAACTCTCCTGAATACTGACTGCAATTGATGGTCAGTGGCATCAAAATGAGTATGGTGGCTTGCTGCTTAGGGAGCTGCAGGATGAGCTGGTGTCTTGGTAAAAGATGCTGCGTACTAGGTAGAATTCAGAGAAGACTCAATAATGGTAGCAGGTTTAAAGAGGAAAAGACTGGGACTGGTAATTCTGACAGCATGTGCATTTTAGCACTATTCTCTTAAAGCTGACACTGTGTCCCTAAGGCATGTAAATGCCTTTAAATTCTTTTCTAATTAAACGAAGTAAAGATCTAATTCTGTTCCTGATTATACCTACGTAAGTTCACTTCATTGCAGTTACTTTGTACTGTGTTTTACTTGCACTGATGTAATCATTTTATGTAATTGGACTAAATGGTTGTGTCTGGGAGTATAAATTTCTCCAGTGTGTTGGAAAATAGATGCCAAAAAGGAGAAGACTGAAACCGATCTGTCCCAACCTGAGTAACTGAAATGAAACTAGTGAAATGGAAACTTCAGCGCAAATACTCTTTAGAAATATGACAGTACTATTATCATTTTGCTTTTATGTGCAAAACTATAGAATATCTGTTAAAAAAAAAAAGTTCCCGATAATTAGCCTATCTTGATTTCCCCACACTTCTGGCAATTCTTCTCATGATCTTCCTGCCTCTGGTTGTGCAAAGCTTACCTAAAGACTTGCTTTCAAGCACCGTACGTCCTAAAGAGATGGGTTACATGCATGAAAATACAATAATAATTAGCATGATAAATGTAGAGTTTGCCCTAACTTGAGAAGTTACCTTCTGATTGCAGTGGTGCAGGTCAGGTAACCAGAGTCCAACATTAGCACTTAAGCATCAGACATACTGTATTCCATTCCAGAACAGTCTAAAAGAAGTGAGGAGCCGAGCTGGTGGTGGGAGTAATGTTCTACTAGGAATTAGGCTGCTTTGCTCATCTTTCTCATTTACAATTGTTTTGCTCTCCTTATAGTGTGTGTCATTTTACAGCTTGAGTATCTTTCTACTCATGGGCATGTGTTCCAGTCATGTGATATCTATCAGGAAAAGGACATGTGCTGTTTTTTGTAGGTTGAATTCCCTGAGGCGCGTATTTATGAGGAAACGCTAAACGTCTTACTATATGAAACGCCACGGGTTCCTGATAACTCTCTGTTGGAAGCCACAAGCAGGAGCCGAAGCCAGGCATCTCACAGTGAGGATGATGAGGGTTTTGAACTTCGTGACCGAGTGCGCCGAATCCACGTGAAGAGATACAGCACCTACGACGACCGTCAGCTCGGCCACTAGCACGTCAGTCGAGGAGAAGGGGTTTGGTGTCAAGGCTTTTGTCGATGTTCTTTGAGGGAGATCAAGTAGGGAGAGATCAGTTGGACTCTGTGGATTGATCTTCATTTGGCTTCTCGGCTCCCTAGAGAAGCAAATGGGCATTTGTGCGCACAAAGCAACACTAAAGGCCAAGGGCTTTGAGAACTCAGATGTTAATTTTGCACCGTGTGCTTTAAATACAGACTGGCCCCTTTTCATGCCACATGAGGAATGGAATTGGGAGCACTGATTCTGGCAGCCTGTGGTGGCTCTTGCATATCTCGTGGCTCTCCAGTCCTCTTACTTCTCATGAGAAGTACTGCTTTTCCTGAATGATGGTGTGATTTGAAAATCTTTTTCAGATACCTGCCCTTTTAGGGGTTTGTATAATGGAAGTTCCAGTTTTTAAATCAAGATACTGAAGAGAGGGTGGAGAGAACTTGAACGTGACTGCTTTTAGCAAATGCTACATCTGATAACCCCCAGAAGAAATGGTTAGCTGTCCAATAGGTAGATGCACCACCTCTGTGATTTCTCCCACTTCTTTCCCCCTGTACACATGCAAAAGTTCGTGTTCCAAGAGAGCTGTCTTTAAAACTCATTAATTCTAAGGCAAGCTTTTCCAAAGAGGTAAGAGTCAAGTCATCAAAAACCTCCCCTTGTGAAAAATGAAAAAAACTTCAATAAATATATATGTAATGACTTGTCTTGGGAGATGGAGAAATGGCTGTGGGGAAGGAAGAAACTTCCTCAAATAAGAGAACTTCATGAACAGATTGTGGCAGGGTTGCCATTGGTTAGGCTTGTGATAGTGACATCCTGCCCATATAAACAACAGCAATCTGGGGACATAGTTTTACATTCATTTCTTCCTGTGGCCCAGAAGTGCTCTTTGATGTTAAATTTCTGCAGTGACGGGGGAAGAACAAACTAAATGTTAGATAATGCTCATGTACCGAGTTCAAGCTTCACATCCTGAATCCCTTCTAGAGCATAGAAGTTGAAGTTGGAAAGAGAAGATCAGGCATAAAAATCTTGTTCTAATGTGAAAATGCAAGAGGGTTTGCACACAAGAGAAGGGTAGCTTATCCTGAATTTTAAGCTGAAATAATCATGCTTGTTCTGAGTTCTTGGCTGGGTCCTAGTTTCAGAAGTTTGGAGTCAAGGCTGCTCTACAAATTGGGTGTCTGGAAACAGGGTCAAGTTTAGTATGAGAAGTTATTACTGCCCTTTTAAATGTGCTTGTATGTTTCAACTGTAAGTTACAGGTTCAAATTTTACCACTCATACATGGTTATTACTTGATGGCTGTTCATTGGCAGCTACGGGTGTGTGAAAGTGGTGCAACGTGCTCCACGACTGCTTTTATGTTCCCATATTGCACGTGAATGTGGAAGCTTCAGATTCCACCATGGTGAGTCTTGAACTGCTTTCACCAGTGCCAAGTCTACCCGAAAGTTTTAAAGCAAATTACTGCAAAAGACTGACGAGAAAATTATTCCAAATTAATACAGTGAAGTCCTAAGTAGAATTAAGATGGTAGATGGTTTGGTAGTGTTAGAAGCAGGGGAGGGAACAAAATAATTATTTCCACTTCCCAGTTAGACTTTTGAAAATGACATTGTTGAAGCTTGGTAAGAAAACACTAATTGCTTTGAACTTTCAGGATTTTATTGCCTTGCCAGACCTCGGTATGTGGCAGGCGTTCACTTAATTCTCCTCACATTCAGGAAATAGCGTTGCCACAGTAATGCACCTGCCTTTTTGTGAAAGGCCTCTTTAAAAGTCTAATAACCTCTTTTCTTTTTATATTGCTTTCGATAAGTTGTTGTTTTCCAGCTGGTTGTTCTATTGTGCCAGTGAAAATACAGCTGCTGAGATTAGTTTTGACAAAGACTTTAGTGGGTTTTTCCTTTAATTCTACTAGAGTGTGGTGTGGACTTTTTTGTTACTTTTTTCCCCTCCACTGATACTATTTAAATTACACTGTAGTAGGTGCTCTGAAGCTACCAGCACAGCCTGCAGTGGTAGGGGCTTTGTGCTGTACTTACTAGCTCTGATTTATTCTCTTGCACTTTTTTCATCTTGTGGCAAATAAGACTGCTGTTTAAAATTCATACCTGGCACTTCAGTTTCTTGGCAAATGGTTTATATTGTTTTTTCTTGTTACTATCGTAGTGAGTGTTAACAGGTTAAGTAAGTGATGCTGGTAGCCTTGCAAAAATTGCATCTAAAATAAGTTATAAGCAGAAAAATGTCATCTTTACATTTCTTTTCTTTGAGAATTACAGGCATGTGAAGGAGTGTGTAAAAGAGAATGAGGGTCAGATCTGTGATCTGATATTCCGTGTCTGGATTCTGTACTCCCAGGAGTCACTGTTACGCTGTAAGAAGCAGAGACGGGCTTGTGTTTTGGTTTAGTTGGGTTTCTTTTCCCTGTCTCCCATAGCCAACAAGTAGTATTAATTTCTGATTTGAATTTAGATTAAATTAATCTTGGAAGCAAACTGTTTTGAAAACCATCTGGGTTGTGAGACTGTTATTAAAAGTGTAAAGAAACTAGTTGGTATTTGTGGAATGTGGAATATCAATAAGAACTGTAAGCAGTTCTGAATGTTTTATATGTGTATAGATATCCTTTGCATTTCAGCTTCTTGAGCCCCATTCATTCTACCCTCTCTACCCCCAGTTAGTACTGACCATAAAACATCTGCTTTTAGATCAAGAAACGATAGAAATGGAATGATGGTAAACAGTGCGTGCCCACTGTGGACAGAACAGTGTCAGTCTGTAAGCTTTACTCACAGTAAAAATCTAAGTGCATAAACACTAAAGTTTTCTCTATTCAGAAGATGTTTGTTTCAAAACCATGGTATTGGTGTTTGTCTTGATAAAGTTTTCAGGATATGGCTGAGAGGTTCCAGGTAAATACCCATGGATGGGTATCACTCGCAGTTCTGTAGTTCCCTCCACTGGTGGATAGATGGGAATGGGAGAACATCAGGAAATCTCTGTAGGTGTGTTCTGGGATGTGTGCTACCTGGACACGCGCAAGGCTGAACCAATTGCAGTGTTAGAGATCCCGGGCTGCTAGGGTTTCTGATAAAATCTGGAATGCCCAGAGTAATTTCTTACTCGAGCGCTCACATAATTGAATAATTTATATAGAGTTTCAGTAAGTCTAAATGTAGATGTGGATGCAGCCATCACTTACACCGTTTGTGGGTTGAACGTTTCTCTAATACAAGTGATAGAACACTACATTTTTCTCTTACGAGTCCTGTTTATCTGGAACTGCCCCAATACAGGATGTTCATTGAATGTCCTTTCCACCAAAAGGATGGCATGTTGATTTATACAGTCAGGGTACTACCAGTTTCTGATAATTTCAAATACTGTAGTTTTGATGTAACACATGCTTTGTGTTCTCATCTTAATCATCCTTTACTTAGGCTGTAAACTGTTTTGACAAGAACAGTCTAGAACCTTAAAACAGTATAACAGACAACTGTATAATGGAAAAAAAACAGCAGTGAGAGGCATAACGTAGTTTTCAACTGCAGTGTTCCCTTCTTTGTAGTGAGCTGTCCACTTCTGGAGAGGGAGAACAGATGTGCTTCCTAAGGCTCTTCTCTGCTGGTTTCAAATATCACAAATTATTTTATATACATTTGTCTGCAAGGTAAAAGACTTGTAATGGCTTCCCACATAGACCATCACCAATGGATGTGTTTACCAATGTGCCTGGGGATTTATAGTAGCCTTTAGGAGGAAGAAATGCCTTTTTGTCTCATTTGTAGTGTATGAATTCTAATTGTATCAGCTTGCGTTCATTAGCTGCTGTTTCTTTTTGAAACCTTACTCTCCTTTCTGCTCCTAAATTTACATGAACTTTTGTGCATTCAAATATTATATTATTAGACTGGGAATGAATGGAAAATATTAACTGATATCTATATACAAGTACTGTAATAAAGGGTTGCATGTTTCTGTAATGGGGTCCTCGTGTATTGCAAAACAGCCTCTGTCTTTCTACAGAGAAGGAGACTTGGTGCCTTGAGTGAATGTCTTATGTTAAACAGCTTTTCAGTATCAGTGTTAATTAGGCAATAATGTCAAAAGAGAGAGCTCTGCAGGGTAGCAGCCTCCAGCTGCTTGATAAATGCTGAGACAAAACTAAATGTTTAACCTGCACCTTGACATTTAGTTTTTGGAACAGGAGACATTTATCCTATCGTAACGCTCCATTCTGATGACTTTTTCTCTCTTGTACTTCTTGGTTAAAATACAAAATGACTGAGACTGGGAGGATGTTGGAGGGCCATGATACTATGGTGTTACTGAAAAGCTGAATTCTGCTTGGAACACACAATGCTTGTTGTGGGTTTGATCAGATTTTTTTTTTTATTTTTTTTTTTTTCAGACACAATTCACTCTTAGAAACACTGATGAAGTGTAACTTAACCGAATGAGTCTGGCCTCGTCTTCACACGATTAGGTTCTATCCTCTGACAATCCTTGGCATTAAATCTTTACAGCCAAACTTCACACCATCCACTCTGTTAGGATAACTGAGCTTTTATTAAGAGATGAGTGGGCATGAGTCCTGTTCCCAGCTTTGCCACTAACTCAGTGACATACAGCAAGTCAGGTTTTTTGTATGTGCACAATTTTTCCTCATCTGTAATAAAATGGTGGTAAGACCCTCCCCTACCTCAAAGGGATGTTGAAGCTTAGTTTGTTTAATAGTAGTAAAGGACTTTGGATTTCTATAATATTTTTTATCCAGAGGATAGCAAGTACGATTGCTTATCTTGTTTAAACTGACATTCTGTGACCAAGCTGTTTTCTTGTAACATCAGGCTTTGTTTTATTTTTATGTCTAACTTTTAAGGGTCAGCCTTATGGATAAAATACTTAGTTAATGCAGTAATCATATTAGCTGTTGATTAAAGTGTTTTCTCTTTTATCAGTGCATTAAATGGAAACAGAACACTAATTTTTAATAAAGTGTTATATTTTGTCTTCTGTGACTGGTTTTTTTTTTTTTCTCCAGCATAATTTTATTTGTCGTGTTGGTCTCAGCACTTTTGCTGTGCATTGTAGCTGTGATCCTCACCAACTAGTTAGGATTCCTGAAATACAGAAATACTTGTATCAGCAAATGGCTTTTGTATTATATGGGGGTGTTGCTACCTTTCCCCCTGCAAGTGCAGGCTGTGTGTTGAAGGTGTCAGTGTACTTACAGGTACACAGCAGACAACTGGTTTTAATTTTTCTCTGGGCTCTTCCTTTAATTGCAGAACAAATGAATGGCTGCAATGTTTTTTCATGTTCATGGAAATAACTTCACTTCCTAATAAGAATCATAAAGCATTTTGATTTTTCATTAAGTCTACACAAAATTTATATTACCACAAAGGTAAGCCAACTTGTGTTTTGCAAATCTTAATGCTAATGGGGAATTAGAACCAGAGCTTCAGTCTGTGTTGTGCAGTAGGTGTGCTTTTCAGGTAGCCAACATAATCTTTACCTGTCTTTTCTATTCAGCTGTTCTCTCTGCTGCTGTTACCCTGCTTTCTTAGCTAAGCCACAGATTTTTGTTATGAGCAATAACTGCAAAAGCTATTCTACAAAATATCTGAGTGTCTTTGACAGCAGTTGGACAATTCTTCTATTTGGAAAGGTGAGAAACCTCTCTTGGGTAACTGGTTTCTGGTGCACACTGGCTGTTCTTTCCCACAGCTGTGCTGGGGAGAACTGGTTTGCCTGCGAAGGTAGGTTCTCCTACCCTGGCTTTGTTGTGTGAAGAGTTTGTAGGAATAGCTTACTTTTATTCATTGTTGTAGGACTTCTGGTTCTTGTGGCAGAGTAGTGAGATCCAGTCTCCTCTGTCCGCTGCCTCTTTCAGATTTGCACTGAGCTACACACTCATGGTGGAACAACTTGTATCTCCATTTTCCCTTTTCTGCCTGTGCTTCTGACAGTCTCTCATGTTCTCCTGCCTACACTCTCCTGTAGGGAGCTCTCCTTTTGCTTGGATGTTCCTGTGGTGGCTTTTGCAGCCACAATAATGTGTGATTTTCAGCAGTAGCTGGAGGACTCGATGAGAGCAAGCTCTGGTTTAAGTGTCCTCATTTCCCCTGCTAAAGGAAAGGTGTTGCCTACATTGTTATTTGCTTCAGAAGGAAAAGCTTGAGGGCTTCATGGGCTCCCTGTGGTCCTTCTGCCAGCATCAGAAGCTGGATCAAATGAGCTGAGTTAGTGTTTGCTCTTTCAATAGGAAATAAGGAAATCGGCACCAGAAAAAGTAGATTTAACGTGTCACTGACCTGATGCTTCAATTCCCTTCCCTTCTGCAGAGAGGCCGGTGTGAGGTACTGAACATCTGGACTTCCAGGGCCTCACCCGGGGCGAGGCTCCTGCAGGAAGGAGAAGCGAAGGAGAGTGGTGCTGCCGGGGCCGCCTCAGGGCCGGGCCGTACCTCAGGGCCTGGGTTGGCGGGCTCCCGCCGGGGCCCAGCCCCGCGCGCGGCGCGGTTGCCATGGCGACCCCGCAGCCCCGAGGCGGTGGCGGCAGGTGCGGTCCCGCCCTCCTCCTGACGTCAGCGGCGGCGGGGGAAGATGGCGGCGGCGGCGGCGCGCGGGTCTGGGGAGGGCAGCGCGGAGCCTTCGGCGGGCGGACGGCTCTGAGCGCGGCGGGCGGGCGGTCCCTCTACCCGGCCGCCATGAGCTGCTCGGCGGACGCCGTGAAGGAGAAACTGCTGTGGAATGTGAAGAAGGAGGTGAGAGAGGAGGGGGCGGCGGGGGGGCGGGCTGGGGTCCCCCTTGCGCGGCCGGGGCCATGGCCGTGATGCGGGGAGGGCCCCCGCGCTCCCGGGGCCGGAGCGTCCCCCCTCTCCGGGCGGGCTCGGGCCGGTGAAAAAGGTTGAACGTTCCGCCTGATGAATGCGTTTAATATTCAGCGGTAGGGCCAGTAGTTCAGAGTTTGCCTTGGGTAAATAAAATAAAGCTTTGGCCAGATTGGGTTAAACCCCGGGTTCTCTCCAGGAGGCGGTGAATGGGAGGTGAAGGGTTTGGTGACTGTCTGTCTGTGGGGTCCGTGAACTTGCACTGAGGGGAGAGCCGGCTGCCGGGGCGGACAGTCCTCGGGGAGCGGGGCGGCGGTGCCGGTCCCGCCCGGTGCTGCCCCTGGGACCGGCGCTCGGGCGGGGGGCAAGGGCCTGTCAGGAGCCCGTGGTGCCTTTCTCGGGGGTTACGTTTCTCTTACTGCTAGTACTTTCCTAACTCCTCCTTAGCTATGAGTTTTAGAGGAGAAAAGGGGGAAAACCAGTGATAACGAAGCCAGTCCTGAAGTACCTTGTGCTGAGCCGAGTTGGCTCCCGAGTGCTGGAGCCCCGGCGGGAGGGTCTGCTCTTGGGGGGTTGCTGCTGTGCTTCAGGCAGGGGCCTGGGGAAGGAGCTGGGGAGGTTTGCGTGGGTGCTCTTACTGACAGCTGTGTGACACTTTGATGCTGGGACCACCCGAGATCCATTTGTGGATGAACTGCCAAACACCCCACACCTGAGTGGGGACGGTGGCGCTTGGTCACACTGGCATTCGGGCTGGTGGTGCTAGAGTCTTCACAAGGAATGATGCTCCTTGCCTGGCAGGACAGACCTGCTGCTGGACCTGCCCTCGGGTGGAATGGCTTTTGCCACCATGCCAAGACGCTGTCCAGCAGGATGCTGCCGTGGGGTCCCTGCCCGGGTGTTGTGGGAGGAGTGTTCCTGGTGGTGTAAATTTCTCTTGGTCCATGAGCACCTTCCTGAACACGCTGCAGATGGAACTACCACCTTAGCGAGCGGCCACCTCTCCTCGTACACACCAGTACCATATTTTGCATTTTTGTGGCATTGACTGTAACAGCTGTGTGTAGCTGCCTTTTCATACACGGAAGACAGGTGAAGATATAATGCTTATACCTTATAGAAATAAAAAAAATATTTTTAAAAAGCTAACTATCTTCCTCCTCTGTCCCCTCCCCCAGTTCACAGCTGGGGAAATTAGAAGTAGCCAGAGAGCAGGACATGTTAAAGCCCAGGTGAAAAGTTGTTGCTTCGGCCACAGTTCCTGAGCCTGAATCTGGCATCCTAATATTTATTAGTGAACCACCAGAAAATACCAGACGTTTCAGTCAGGGCAGGCTGAGTGGAAGTGGTCGAGCAGAGACAGACACGTACAGAAAATTGTGGGACTGTGTCCTAGGATGACCCAGACAGCACCTGGCTGCATGTGTTAACCGTCGTGTGCCCACCAGCTACGTGCTGCTGCTTAATGCAACCAGGAACCTGCTGCTTTATTAGAAATTTTAGCTTAAACTAGGACTTTCGAGCCACGGTGGTGTAAGGTTTGATTTAAAAGTGTATGCACTTGCTTTCCTGGGTTAATGTTTAAATATATAAATAAATCTGAGAAATGGTTTCCAGCTCTGAACACTGCAATCTTGTGCTAATGTACGAGATTGAGAGTGAAATGGATTTTCGTGATCCAAGCCAACTCCAGCAGAGGAGAACAAGTGGTATATAATTAAAAAATCTGAGGCTAACTTGTTTTTAGAGTCTCTAAAACGTTTTTTAATTGGACTCTAGCTTTTAAATTACTTGAATAATGCTTCAAAGTGTTATTTGTACCTTCTGTGTCATCTGCATTTTTGTTTTGTCTTTGATTTGTTTGGTTTTTTCTTCTTCAAATCCTCACAGATGCTTCTCTAGAGGATTTATATTGGCTTGGCTTTCTGGGGGTAGCCCAGAGCTTTCCATCCTACAATAGTCATGAGAGTTCTTTGGTGGTTGCCTGCCCGTTAAGGTAACACCTCTCACCTGTGCACCTCACAGATCTGTGGAAGGGGACCCTGGCTGTTCTGCTCACGTGAAGACAAATGGTATCAGGGGCAGTCAGAGACACTGAGGTTGAGGTTTTATTTTTCTTTTAAATGAGCGATCAGTGGAGCCAGGAGCTGGTATACCATCCACCAGGTTACGCTGCCCTTAATGGCAGTGATTAACTTTTTCTGATAGAATTTTCAACCTCATTTTTTATTTGGTGTGACTCTTCCCATAGCCTCTTACACCGCTGTGCGTGGTGTGTGTTGGTCTTATTTTGAAAACTTTACTAATCCATGTCCGTTCTCAAAGTGATTGTTCCCTTTCCTCGTCCTTTAAACCCAGGCTCTTCCTCCCGTTGAATTATTTCCATGTAACCTCAATATCTAATGGAGTTCAGAGTAAGGATATTATTTCTATATGTAGTTTACACCAAGCCTGTGACAATTCAGTTGTCTTTGCACAATATAAAATGGTTGTCTCTAAAGTCACTTGGTGCAAAGTGGGGTTTTTATTTTGTCTCTCCCTCTCAGCAAAAAACTTCTGCATTTTTCCTTTGGGAAAATTTAATGTTGTTGGCTTTTTCTCAGATGGACTTTCAATTCCCACCGGTAAAGAATGTATTTTGTTGGCTCTAATAGAAAGAGGACATGTAATGTGTTTTGAAAATTTAACTCTACTGGGATTCATGCTGAGGCTGCTTATAAGTTCACATTTCAAACATTTATCTCTCTCTGCAGGAAAATCTGTTGAGACAAGCAGACTCATAAACCAGGCTTTTCTCTGGCCATTTCCTGTACCTACTGAAATGGAGGATTTTTGCCATTTCTGGATTTAAACACAGCACTCTTTCTAGCTGTGAAACAAACAGGATAACAATAACCAGCAGTTTCACCCTGAAAAATTTCAGAGCCTTTCAGAAACACAATTGCAACCACTTCTGAGCAGAAATGTAGTACTTTATTTAACAGCTTGTATTTACACCACCCAGTTCTTCATTGAGAGTAACAAAGAGACAGTGCAGCAGGAGCGATCAGTAAATGAAATGAACAGTAACTACATAAGCTAAAGAAGGCACAGCTGCTGGACACAAGGTTTTCCCCTTTGAGAAAAAAAAAATGCTGTGGGTTTTAACTGTGGTCCTGGTTATTCCAGAATTTTATGAGTGCTGTTCTTTGCTTGATGCTGCATTATCCCTATGGTTCTTCTCCAGCGTCCCATCATGACACATGGTTGGGGACAGCACTACAACCCATATTCCAAAAGAGTGGTTCTGGTTGGAAAGGTTGTTCCTAACCCTGAAGTTTCCAGCTACACTGAGGTGAGGTGGGTCTGTTGGGTCAGAAATCCATCATTGTGACAGTTTAGCAAAATTGCAGTCAGGGAGGTCCTGACGGCCTGGGCTCGTTGGAGCAGACCAGGAACTCCACAGAGGGATTGGAAAGGTAACATCTGTGGGTCTTGTCCAGCCCTCTACTTGTGAATAAGTTAGCATGTAGTCAGTGTATGTTGTGTCTTAGCAATCTTCATTTTCCTGATCTCTTACACCAGCAGGTTGCTGCAAAATTGGAGTTTATTTCAATTTTTAAAACTTCTTTATTATGGAAGTTAAAAAAATAAACATAAAGGCACTTCTTTTGTGTTTTTCTTTGGTGAAACTTACTAAATAATCCATGTATTGTGACCTGTGTTTGCTTCTTGATTGTTTCTGGAAGTTTTTGGCCATTGTAGGATCTAGGAGGAAGTCAGAGCAGTGATCCATCTTAACATCATGCAAAGACTTATAAGCTTCTATTCGAGGAGCTTTGCTTTACCTGGATAATGCTACCACCAGGATATTCTTCACTCCTCCTACCTTTACTTGGGTACACAGAGCTTTCCCATCCTTGCTCTCCAGTACTTGATAAACATGGTGCACAGGGCGCCTGTTCCCTTTTCCAGGGAGAGCAGAATGTCTTCTGAGCCTGATTTCTGTGGGGTTCCCCTGGTGTGGTGCTGCTGGCTCCTGGAGAGATGGAAACCCACAGGAGTTGATGCTCAGCTTGCTGCTTTTCTGCATCCTCGTGTCTCCTGGCAGGCATGAATGAACAGCCTGGTTAAGATGCGTAGATCCTGTACTGACCTTGCAGGGAAGGGGAGGATGTTTCCAAGGGAATAGAGGGAGCCAGTGTCACACCTTGGCCACCTCCCACCTACCTGAGCAGGTCTCTGTTGGCAGCACAGGCTCTGGCTGGAGGTGGCAGCCCTCTTTCCCTTGCACAAAGAGCTGCTCCACAGGCTGAACAGATTTCCTTACCTGTGCAGGTGAATGCGGGGGGGGTGGGCAGGCTGTTGTTTCTTTTGATGAGATTAATCTGCAGTTTGGTCAGGTCTGCTTGTATCTGTGAGTGGGTGTCTGTGTAGGCCTATGCTCGAAAGCTTCATTGACAAGTGCCTCCCCAGAACACAGACACCACAGCATGATTCCTTACAAAGAAAAAAAAAAAAAAAGGCTTGTGTTCCATTTGATCAGAAACGTTTGATTTAGCTCCTTGCCTGGAGCATCCCTGAATTACGTGGCAGTGAGGAATGACGTGGGATTGAAGAAAACGGCATTTCAGCTTTTGAATCTTCACATCTACTGCCTTTGCCCTGAAAATGTTTTCTAATAACATTCACTGACTCTCCAGAAGATGTGCAGAGGTTGCTCTGGGTTTGGTGGCAGTCGGGAACAGACACCGATTGCCTGCCTGCTCTGCTTTGCTCTGGAGGTCCTGGATTTGAAGTCTGCTGGTAGACTGACTGTATGGTTCTGCTGTGTAAAACCTTTTTTTATATCATTTTTTAAATATGTTTTACTTTTTCTTTTTTTTTTTTTTT
>VXBJ01006345.1:410014-461696 GCA_013400055.1 Nycticryphes semicollaris
TTTTTTTTGTTCTTGGGCTACAGACTGGGATCTAAATAAGACACTGAGCTAATAAAGACTAATGATTGGGGTATGCCTGGGAAATGTGTGGTGAATTGGCCTCTGAGCTCCAGAGCTCTTGCTCCTGGTAAATGACTCTTCTTCCTCCCTGTCATCAGGAATTGAATTCCAGTTATGGTTCTCTGGGGAGCTGAGACTGAAATCATAGTCTGCAGTCCTGGATGGTGCCTGGATTCATGTCTCTGAACTTGGATCGTGTGTACACGGCTAACCCTGATGCAGCTCTCTCCTGCTTCCTCCTCTGTCCACCTTAATGCTAGTGGCACTCCGAGGTGCCTTTTCCCTTCAGCAAACCAGGCCTTTCATTTAGTAGTTCTCATCCAGTGGAATGAGAACAGCTTGCAAGGGTTGGGTCACTCTCCTTCTTTCACAGATGGGTTGGCTGAGCCACAGAGATGGGTTGGCTTGGAGGCAATGGATGATAGCATTGTCTGTGCTTCCACTGCAGGCTGTGTGTGCAGGAACACGCTGTCTCCCATGTGTGAAAATGCAGGTCAGAGTGTGAGCTGGAATTTAACCAGGCAGAGCTGCACCACTCTGCTGTTCCCTTCCCTTTGCTGAGCTGTGCTCTGCCCAGGGGCCATTATCTAAGCAGTTTCAAACCTCTAGGTGAGGTTTGGAAGAAGTGTTGTTGTGTTCCTGCCAGGACAAACAGACATCAAGCTTGTAAATCTACGGTGATGCCAATAAAAATGTGAGAAGGGATCACTGGGTAGATAGGACGATCCAGATGCTTTGTCTGTGAGACCCCATCCATGAGACCCTCTCTCACCTTTGCTTCTTGATACTCTCTTACTCCTCCATCTTCCACTGCTTTACTGTAAGGTCCAAAGCCATGTCAGAAATGCCACAGGAAAGAACCACTTGCCTTGCTAGGAGTTCCTATGGTCACACCTCAGTATTTGAGCAGTGAGCCAGGATTTATAAAGTGCAAAAGACTTGCTTTGAAGTTTGCTTCGGATTTAAAACATGTTCTACTTCCAAAACCTCTTAGTACGTTAGCTCTTTTTCTCCAAATGTTTTCTTTGCAACCAAGAGGGCTCCTGTTTGATAAGAAGCCCAAATTGTGTAGATGAACTTGATCCAGAATTGAGAGTGAGGAGAATGCCATGTGTTGAAAGGCTCGTGCAGCAAGTGCTGGAGCTGCCAGCCGGGTTGGAGGTGTAGGGGTGGGCATGGAGGCTTCGAGAGGATTACCAGCGGGGAGGCATGCTTGATTACAGCATCCAAAATTGGCCTCACAAATGATCTCACTGGAGGAGGAAGCCCTACGAGCGGGAGAAGGCAGCTGCCATGTCATCAGTGAAAGAACAGAGCCCAGCTGTCCATGGAGCATCCTACCTGCAGCTTCTCCTGGTTGCAGCACTGAAGGCAAAGGCTTAAACCTTTGGGCCTGTCAGAGCTGTGAAGAAGTGGTAACACATCAAGCCTTAAACTGGTTGTCTCAGGTGCCAGATGCAGCCTTAAGGAGAGCTGAGTGCCCAGTTGCCAGCATGGCTGGAGGTCCCCCTGGCACACAGACCTAGCCTCTGCAGCAGACTGGTGGGGACATTGCTCTATAGCTTGCACTGGTGCTTGGGTTGGACCAAGCTGATATGGCCATGCTGCTGGCCCTGACAGTAAAGAGACACAGAGATTACCTGCTGGATAATTCACTCTTTGTTGAGTTCCAGGACTGCTGTAAAAATTGTTTTCAAGTTAAAAAAAATAATAATAAAATGTTGGAAGAAGAGGGGATCTTGTTAAATCTTCTGCTATAGTAGCACTTGCTTTCATATATTGAAAGTGATGTGGCATTTATTTAAGCAGAGTGGCCAACCCCTGTAATTATAGCTCACAAATGAGAGAAACCAAAAATGATTGTGGATTTGTATCTGGGAAAGCCAGTGTTTCATGGCCAGGAAGGAATGAATGTCTGATAAATGAGTTGGTTGAGGCAAATAGGTTTCATCTGGCATGAGGCTAAGGAAGCCACCGAAGTAGGAATAAGCCAGCAGATGAAAGGAGGGTGACAGTAGCCTCTCTTCACAGCCCTAGTTGTAAGATTTGCCTGTTTTCTTCTTTAATTTTGTGAAAGTCAGTTACCTGAAATGAATTCCCACTGGGGCTTTGACACATCAGCCTTGAAACTGGAGAGGAACTTTGCTTTAAATCAGTAAGAAGTGTGATAAATATAATTTGATTTGCTGTAATCGTTTATTTGTGTCTAGGAGTGAAAACTGGAGGCACTCTCTTCTCTGTAGGTGCGATATTATTTTTGTACAGTGTCTGCTGTAGCAGAGCTTTGAGAGCATCACTTGTAATTACTGTAGCATGGGAAGTCCCCAAACGGGAGAGGCTGCTATGAACCTCTCTGGGGATGTACCCCTGTATAGTCAAGGGTTCTTGTGCTGGAAAGAGAGCAGAATGCCACAAGTGGAAAGAAGACATGGCAATACATAATCTTGTTTCATGAGCAGAAGTAGCTATATACAGGAATGCCAAGGATGAACAACATAAAAAGTTTTGCACAACCCTTTGGAACTTCTGCTGGAGAAATTCTCTGGATGACACTCTGAAATAATCCAGCCTTTTACAGGGACACACCCCAAACAGACCTATCCTTGTTCTGCCAGAGGTTCCCTCATCCCATGAGAAGCTGCTCCTTTCTTAAGTGCTTTTGTCCTTCCTTCCCTGCAAAGAGTAACTTGCATGAGTTGTTAGTATTTTGGTGATGGGGAAAGGACAAGCAAAGGTTGAAACTGGAACTCCCAAGTGCTGTGCTGTTTGTGTTGGGATCTTATAATGACTTCTCTGTATTTATTTCAGGTAAAGCAGATCATGGAAGAGGCTGTCACCCGGAAATTTGTACATGAGGACAGCAGTCACATCATCGCATTATGTGGTAATGACAATCAAAAGAACTAACACTACATAATCTGACTTCCTATAGAAATGTGTTTTCTCTGCTGGTAAATACAGGGATTTAAATATTTGAAATCTTAGAGCTCAGGCCCATGTCTCCTTTCCTTTACACTTGTTACATCCGTGTGTACATTGCAAATAAGTAAGTAAATATTAAAATGGCATTCTAAAATTTGCTGGTGGTTTGCCTGGTCCCTGCAGACCTAGAGTGAGGTGTCTGTGTTGTGGTGATGGAGTGAAGCAGACCCTGGGTGAGGGGGTGGATAAAGGATGGTCCAATGCTGGATTCTCAGTAGAGGTCAGCTCCCAAAGGTTCACACCAAGTACTCCTTTGGAGGCTTTGCCACTTCAACAGTTCTGAAATCTAGTCCAAATTTACTAGGGCAAATGAAAAATTAACACTATTCATCAGACTTTGGCGCATGGAGAAACATCACAGCAAGATACTGCTGAGAATTAAAGCTGTGTACAATTGTAAATATGAACTTTGGCCTCTGAATTCTTGGCTGCTTTCTGTTCGTGCTTCAAAATGAAGGTTTAACTGGGAGTGATGCTGAGAAAGATGGTGTCTCTTTTCCCGTCAGAACGCTTGTGGATCTCAGAACGGAGCGTTTGCAGCCAAGCACACCCAGTCACGTGCTGATGACAGTGCAGAGGTTAAGAAGAGTAGAAATTAGATCTGGCTTTGGAGATGAGTGGACTGTATAGACAAAGAAGTATTCACACATTACTGGAAGCCAAAGTCAGGGAATAGTTAAGTTTTCCTTGAAATTCCAACTTGCTTTGCTGTGAGCAGTTATTATGTATGCAAGGCTAGTCTTTCACTGCCCTGCTTGCTGCTTCCCAGTTAGCTCTTACTTACAGCTTGGGAGAATTTATTCATCCCTACGTATTCAGTGCAAGATTTGGCCACTTTTTCTGGCTAATGTTTTATTGCTCTTAATAAAGACTGTAGCTGTTTCCTCCATGTAGGTTGTGGTTACGTTAAAAATTCCCCTTTTATCTACTGTATATTTGTACTATACAGAGGAGAAAAAGTAACTGAGGAAAATGGTCCCGAGCTCGGAGCCGGCGGAGGGGCCCTGAGCCGGTGCCCGTGCTGTGGGATTCTTGTTTGATCTGGGGAACTCCTGGCATCATGTGTCTCTCCTCTGTCTTTGAAATTACATTCTGTAAGATGTGCTGCAGTGTTGATGTAAAGGGTAGTGGGGCGGCTGCTATTTGTGATAGAATCTGCTCAGCCAAAATTAGGAATACTGTAACATCTTCTTAATATTTCTCCCTTCCTCCCACTGTGATTGCAGTTGGTTTTGTGATCTGAATTCTGTAGGGTCTGAAGAACTTATAACTCTCCACGAGCGGCTTTATTATTGCCCATCAATCCTACCTATCCCAAGGAAGTATTCCAGCCGGCAGTTGCTTTGAATCTAAGACTTAATTAACTCTAAACCAGAAGTGGGTGAAGCTGAATGTTCTGCCATCACTTCAGCTAATTGCATGGAGAAACCCTTTCCAGTTGCTTTGGCTAACGGCTCCTGGCTGGGGCTCTCCTGTGTGTGCACTTCTCTTCCCTCCCCCACTACAGTTTCATTTGCCTCTTCAAGAGGTTTTTCCCTTCTATTTAAAATTGGATTGGCTTGGTACATGAGTCACTTTCAGTGAATCTTTGTTATAAATATAGAATTCTTGTGAATCATTTTACTCTCCTGCAGGGCTGGGTTTAGCAAGAGTGCCTTAAATCCATGGTAGTTGATTTTCAGGACCTGTCTGCATCAGTGCCTGAAAATTTCCTCACTCTCCTAGGTCCTAAGTGTGGAAGGTGCCAGTTCAGTAGTGTGTGCCATTTTTCCCACACCCTTTGGTGTCTTTCTGGTACAGCACATGGTGTTTGTAAGGAGCAGAAACTCCAGGGCTGAGACGGCAGAGTCGGTGTTCACTGTTCGGCTCCGTGCTGGACCACAGCATCTCTGATCAGAGCTTGGGAGCATCCCCTGTTCAGCAGAAGGAAGGTTTTTGTGTAAGATTGCTGCAGGGTGTTGAGCCTGAGTGGGTTTCCCCATGGGTTTCTGGCCCTTGAAATGTGTCTCCTGAATTCAGTCCATAGTGTGCAGCTGGACAAGAGCAGCTCATGCTGTGTAGGGTTCATTGACAAGTCTAGAGGAGCTTATCTGGGATGGAGATATGTTTGCATCTGATGGGTAGGAGGGCCCCTTTCCTGCCCTGAGATCACCCTAATGAGACCACAGCTGCCTGTCCAGCCCACTGAGGTTAGAGGATGAAGTGAAGCCATGTGTTCACCTTCACAAGCTCCTGAAGGAACTGTCCTTCACCAGCCCTGGGCCCCCTCTGTCCCACCCTTGCTGGCGCTGGAGGAATGGTGCCTCTGCCCATCAGCTCCCCTCACCAGGGTGAGAGATTTGTTGCAACCACAGTGATTCTGCTTATGATCTATGCTTTTGTGTGTGACCTGAGAGAAGGAAAACATTCATCCTCGTGGGGAGGCAATGAATGCAGATGTTTTTTATTTGTTCTCAACCCAGTTTATAACCCAGTTACATTCCAGTTATTCTTTCATCCTCTCTGATTTCTAAAAGATCTAGCTCTGTGATTCAGAGCCGTAGTGGTTCAGTTTGGAGTGTGTGCAGTGTGGCTAATATGTGCCATCTTGGGATAAATATTCCAAATTTCTTTGGGCTACAGGTTGCTGTCGAGTGAATTTCACCGGTGTTGTGTTGTCGATCCGAGTATAATGAAATGACGCAAGCTCTGTGGAAATTCATAGCATCTTTAGTGGACCAGCGTTTCTGTTAGAAACTGGATGGGGATGTTTTCAGCCCGAGTTCTCTGGTGCTGTTTCCGTGGTAACGGTGGCTGACATGGTGTGACGTAGGGACCGCTCTGTGCTCGTTCAGCCCAGCGCCGTGGCTGGGGGCCGGGGAGGATGCTGCACCCTCCTCCTGCATCCTCCCACCACCTTCCCTGAAGTCATCCTGGCTGGTTGTGTTCTCCCCAGGAATACTTGCCCTTCCCAACTTTTACACTTGGGAGGGAAAGGGGGGAGAAAAAGGAAGCTTTTCCTCTGTCTGTCTCCACAGTTACCGAAAGTATCTGCCAGCAATCAGCGAGTAGGATTTCCACTTTCAATGTATTATGTTTACTGTGTTTGTCCAAAAACTACCTCCAGCTTTGCTGAGCTTTTTTCTGTATGGCTGTCCCAGTATAGATCGTGCTGCTATGAGCAAAGAATTAAAAACCTGTTTAAATCAGCTTCATGCATAATGAAACATGCCTTATTCCTTAATGATCCAAGACATGGTTATCCTCGTGTTGTTCTCTATGTCTTCACGGGTGTGTAGCTCACATCATGAATCTCACAGGACTGATTTTCTCCAAGTGGTTTCCTTTACATGGCAAGTCAAGTTTAATATTTTTTCTCCTTTCTTCCTTTCATGTAAAAAATTTTACAGAAGGTTTCACAGAAGCTAGAGATGTTCCAGATTAGGGTATCCTTACTCCAGAGGTACAGAGCCAATTCAGACTGTGCTAAATGACACTCTTGTCACAAAAAAAAAAAAGGTTAGAAAACCATTCAGACACATTCAATCTCATCTTTGAAACCAGCATTTTGGTGTTTCTCAAAGAGCTGTGTTGTTTCCAGTGGATGTATTTAACGTGAGTGCAGTGAGCTCTATTTTCCCGTCTGCTAAACCAGGACAAGGGGACCTGGGGAGCTGGGACCTTCCGTGGTGCACAGGCAGGGCCTTCTGCCCAGTTTGCAATGTCCATGTGCCCCTGGCAGCATCGGGAAGAGAAACTTTGGGAAAGGCTTTGCAGGCTCATCTTTCTTCTCTGCCATTCAGCTCAGTTATGGCATCTGTGGTGGCCGGACACAGTCCCTTGCAGCATCGTGAGTCAGTTGTTCACTGCCCTTCATGTTTTGCTTGTGTGCTCTGTGTGCTCAGCTGTGATAAGTGCCCCCAGCTGCTCCATTTGTATGCACAGCTCACAAGAGGAGGAAAATGAAAAGGGAGTTAGTGTGTGGGGAGCCTTCTCTTGGAAAAGACACGTAGAGCAAATGCGTGCTTGGTGCCTCATGACCAGGTTGGGTTGGCAGGACACAGCTCCTGTCATATTAGTAATTAAATGCAGAATGTATTTTTAATGTCGTGTATTAAAAGGTAAATGGATAAGTATTCTGAAAAAAACCCCGTTGTCCAGATAGTATCTCCTTCACTGAAGTTAACAGTGTATTGTTACGATTGGGGTAATTAGTCCTTAAGTGTAGCAGGGATGCTGACAAATAGAAACTGGGATTGTACAAAGTGTTCAGCATTCACTGCGTGTTTGTTTGAAAAGAAATGTGAACTTTGAATTGAGTCATAATTACGTTATTGTTCATAAGAGCTGACTGTGCTTGCCCTGGTTCACAATTTAAAGTATTTTTACATTGTTTTAAATGAATCTCAGTTGTTTGCTCTCTTTGAGTAAATATTTTGAGTGCATTAAATGAAATAATCCTGAATTCTCATGCTGTAAAATAATTGCTATAGACTTCAGGTGGGTTATTGGGAGCTGGATTGTGCCAGAATCAAAATGTATGTTGTTTAGATGTAAATGCAGCATCCCTGCTTGTCAAAGTGAGGGCAGGTACTGCGTTTGGGGGAAGGTTAGCAGTAAACATGAGTAAAACTGGTAACTTGGGCACTGTCAAATGCAGAACCTGGCTTTTCAATGAGGTTTTAATTTGAATTAGGGAAGGGATGAACTGCACAAAAAGGTTTGGGTTTTTTTGGCCTGAATATTAAATCTGCTACCAGTAATTAAACCCATTAATTAAAATGTACAGTCCCTTCGTGGCTGAACTGAAAAGGCCAGTTCTGATTTTGAGGTGTAGAACAGTATTTAATGTTGTGCATGATACTTCCTTTAAACCTTCTTCTAGGACTGCAGGTTTGTGTTGTGCTTGTTTAGTCCTTGGGGTGTGAATGGAGAGGAGAGAGTTGGGGGGTTCCCTCGCTGTCCCTGGGAACTGTGCCTTGAACCCCCGAGGCTGCAGCAGGGACAGCCCCCAAGGCTGTGCATAGTGCACATCTGGTAAACCTCAGAGCCACAGCCATCGCCGTGGTACCACGGGGTGGCTGCACAAAGAGGTCCCTCATCTCGTGGGATGTTATGGCCATTAAGGCCGTTATGGCCATTCTGTGTAAAACATATACATATATTTTATTATGGCAGCTAAATTTCTTCTCTTGTGCCTCGGTGATGCCGGTGGAGGAGCTGCTCGAAGGCAGCTCTGCTGGGCACGCTGCAGCCAGAGGCTGTGATTTGGTGTCAAGCCTCACAACTGCTCTGCCTGGCTCTCGGCTCCCGGGACTCCTGGCCCTGTGAACTGGCCACCGGCCAGCAGCAGGCCCAGCCTGCTGAGTCTCTGAACTTGAACTCGAGTCAGCAGGGAGCAGGCCATAGGTCTGGATTTGCTGTTCCAGGCATCTTTCTCCGGCTGGATCGTACCACTGCACCTTTTGCTGGCAAGGAAGGGAGGAGCTCTGGATCCAGGTGCCCCACTGAAGTGCACCCTGTGTTCCTGCTGGTGCTGATGCGAGTGTGACCTAACCCCTTGTAAATGAGGAAACTTCATCAAAGAAAACAGCCAAACTCCTGTCTACTTCTTGTTTTCTTGATACTTTAGTTATCTTTTTTTATGTACTTCAGATACCTGATGTGCTGTTTCTTCTTGTTCCAGTTACTAATGTAATTTGATTTACCCCCAGTGTAGGCTACAGTCCATCACTTCAGATGCATTTGAAAGTCTTTTTTCTTACCTAAGTGCTATTTAATTATCTTTGCTTTCTGAATCTATTGTAAAGCTGTGTTTTACCAAGACCAGACTTAACAGACTGGAAACATTTTTCCCCTCTAAAACCCAAGCAGTCAATTCGCTATGTCTGAATGCTACGTTTCTGCTCTGGATAGATAGATTTGCTGAGAATACTCACTGCAGAACCTGTGATTTCCTGGGCTGGTCCATCCCAGCCTGGATGTGCAGAGGTGAGGAGCAGATCTCTCCGGTGAGCGGGGACTGGGGTGCTCAGCCCTGAGATCCAGCTGCATTAACCCTGGGCTTTGTTGTTTCCATTTCCATTATGCATATTGCTTTTCTTCTCCTATTAACTGATGAAAATTACTGATTTTTCTGGGTAAAGCTGTGTTTAAATATCACAGATCTAAAAAAAGCAAAAGAAAATCCATGTTGTGATCTGGCCAGTAATGCTTGGGAAAGCTTCAACTGCAGAGCTGGATCTGAATATTAAATAAAGGTGTTTATAATATCTCTGCCTACGTTTAGTCATGCATGCAGTTTGTTCTTCAAACAAAAGAAGGACATGATGACTGCACTGGAGGGAGCTTGTGATGTAATGAATTCACATTAGCAAGCAGTCCTTGAAGCCATGGCCTAAGTCCTTTCAGGTGACATCCACCATCCTAAGGTGACCAGACACTGGTCTGAACACAACCCCAGTGCTGACTTGCCCAACCACCAGCCCAGTCTTCTCTGGAAGGAGCTGCTTGTGAAACCTTTGATGGTTGCTGGACGTGACAGTGGAGGCAGGTGGGTTGAGGGTGAGGACATCCGTGGGGGAGGAGGTCCATGCGGTGGCGATACGGTGCTGTGTGTGCATCTGGCTGACCCCACAGGGTACACCCTTCCCTTTGTGGTTGGCTTGCAGGTCTGTAGGCATGGCAGGCCAGGTGGTAGGTAAGTATTATCATACTCCTGCAGCCTCCCTGCATTTCCTTCGGAGCAATGAGACTAGAGTGCAATCTTGACTCTGGACAGGCTGTGATACGTCAGAGCTGGACTCCAGGCAGGATGAAAATGGCTGTTTCTGTGAAATGCTCCTGAGCTGGTGTTTGTATTGCTCTTCAGGCAGAGCAATGTGGACACTCTGTCTTGTCTCTTTTAACCTGTGTGCATATTCCCTGCAGTCTGCCAGCGTTCCCCATCAGGGTACACGCGTACTCTGTGCACCTGATGCCAATGATATTGGCCTGTAGGGTGGATTTGAGGATATGAGACTGGAAGTCATTTTTATCTCAGGGACTTTTAAAAGACTGGGATGTGAGGGCAGGGGTGTGTTTTAAATCCTGTTCAAAGATCTGACCTGGTGCAATAAGCATCGTTGAACTGTTCATGCCTTGTTGGGGTGTATCTCACATTGTGTGCCCTTGCTCTCGAGCTCCTAAATTGTCTGCATCCATCAGGACTGCACAAGCATGTATTGTCCTCAGAAACAAAGTGAAGGAAAACTCTCAGGCAGGAGAGCTTTTGAAGCAGCTGTGCTTTAGGCTTTCATTCTGCACTCTAGAGGAGACCTAATGTGGAGGCCCCTATCCATCCATTGCAGTTTCCTTTCACATAGCCCAGGGACACTGGGTTTGGGTAATCACCAGTGTGAGATGCTTCCTTCTTGGAAAATAAGTCGAGGGAAATGTTGGTTGGAATAGCTCTGTGTCGGTCTGTATCTGCTCACTGGGAAAGGACTGGCAAATTCTGATTAACAGTGGTCCTTGGATCCCGTTAACATTTTGGAACCAATTCAGTATGTAACATGACTGCAGTTAAATTGCAAAACACTTGTTAAGATTCTACCAAACAATTTAACAGTTACTTCCCTGTTCAATTAGGTGTCGTCACAGCTTCTTAAAGCAGATGAGTACTCCCTTCCTTTTGGAGGTGGTAGGCAATGGGAAAGCAATTATATGGCTGTTTTCTCTGGAGCCACATGCTTAATTTGAGATCAGTTAAGATCTTAAGTTTCAGGGTCTGAAGATGTTTGTAGGAATATGATCAAATAGCTTTAATTGAAATCATGGATACGTCTCTGTCAAAGCTGACAATAGAAAATCAGGAAAGTGTTGAACATGAGTGTGGTTGGTAACTCCTCAAGACTGGATACCTGGGGCTTCTAGGGATGGATGACCTCTCTGAATGCTGGTTAGGAATCTACACTGTGCACATACATAAGGGTTAACCACAAAAAAATGTGGTTAGTTGTGGGACTGTTTTCTTCATTGGTCTTATGATGACTTGTTATCCCATTTTGCACAAAGTTAATTGTGTTTGAAAGAGAAGATCTAATTAGGAACCAATGACTGCATGATGCTGGAGCTTGTGTTCTGTTTTTTCTCGTTCAGGACCTGAAATCCAAGCAATTATCAGAGTCACCAAACGTCACGATTGCCAGCCCCAAGCAATGAAAAATCATGAGTCAGAAGTCTTTTCCTTCATGGCCCTAAATTACAAGACTGGATTAAAGTTCATGACAGGAAAATATAATCAACTGGGGAATAGAAATGTATTTCTTAAATACATGTATTCTTAAATGCATTTCTTATCCAGTGGCATGCTTCAAGATGGTAAAGCTTTCAGAAGGCTATCAGATACCCACAGACTTGCAGTAAAATTGTGGAAGTCAGCAGTGTGGGAAACTCTTCTTTCTTTGTTTTTAAGCTGAGAAGTAAGTCCCTGATAGAAGCCCTTTCCCTGCCTCGTATTTAAAGCATTGCAACAAAGTGTTAACAGATGAAAAAAACAGGAGATTGAGTTGGATCTCCTCTGGACCTTGTTTTGGAGTGTCTGAGCTGTTCCCACCAGTGTCAGTTGGAGTTACAGCCTTCCAGTGCCTCTGAAATCAGCCCCATTAGGAAGAGATGCTTTATGCTTTGGGAGTTTTAGGTAAGTCCCTTGAGGCTTCTAAATAGCACAACACTCCTAGGTTTGACAAAAAACCAATTCAGTTTCCTCTCTTTTTTTCCTTAGCTGGCAGAAATGTATCTTATGTAGAAATAGATGTAAATAATCATTGTCCAACCAGACAGTTTATTATTATAGTTCTTCTGGCTTTCTGCCCTTGGCAGTGATATTTTAAAGAAATGTAGCTAATCTGCTGTGGAAATGCAGGTCTCTCATAAACAAAATACGAGCTTCCCTGTATTACTACTCATATTTGGAAAACAAATGGGGCATTTTCAGTGATGAATAATGCTTGTAAAAGAGTTTACAGAGATTCTACCTCACTGAATAAACAGGTTAGAAGAAAGTACCAGATGATCATAACTGGGGAGAGGCAAATATTTTTTTCACACAAATTTAAAAGGTTTTTGATTGTGCTCCAGAGATGACTGCTTTAAAGTAATGAGTGGTGTGCTATAGAGGAGAGAGGAAAGAAGAAAGAGAGTGAATATTGGCTCTGATGTGAAATCAAACAGTTCTTGAACTGCATGTGGTTATAGTTTGAGAAGTGAAATATACTCTGTCATGCTTTTTAGAGCACTCTGGTAAACATTTCACTTTAGTCCTGGGCCATCAAACTGGATCATTTTCAATTATTTAGAGAAACCTCAGTAATTTTGATTTACCCTTAATAGTGTTTAATGGAAACACTTCTGTGCTCTGAAGGTTATTGAGTTCTTTGAAGCTTAATGGTCAAGATTTTAAAGAGGAGCAGTCACCAGCTTCTAGCCCTGATGTTTCCCAGCCAGAGCTATCTTTAGAACTGGGGATTGTCCATTTAGATTTTTTTTTTTCTTTCCCAGGGATTTATTGAAAATATGATGTCTGTGTGCAGAGAAAACACAAGTAGCTTGGGCCCAGGTGAGCTTAGGACGGTAACTTACTTTACTGATAGACTCTGCAAGGCAGAGACCATCTCCCCCTAGACAGTTGCTTAGGATCTAGTTCTGTGCAGTCCTTATTGCAGATAATGCCTCTTTGTGCTGTTGTAAAATAAAAATAGTTGGTATTCTGCTAGCACCTATCGCCTTGCTATTTCCCTTTGCATGGGTTTCAAGTGATTTCCTACATTAGTGCTTTAATAAACATGAATAAAAGTAATAGATACTTTAAAGGTGTTGATATTGCAGCTTGAAATGGATATGAAGTTAAATACAAAACCAGCTTGCCCTCCTGGCTGATCTAACGTTGGGCCTCCTGACTTCTCAGCTGGCCACTCAGAGCAGGAGCCACAGCAGAAATAAGGTGCCTTTTAACTCCCCAAGAGACCCGTCTCTTAGCAGTGCTGATGTTGTTCTAATATAACCAGGGTAGGGCTGCTGTGAAAAAGTGTGTGTAATAAATGTACCAGACGTGCAGTGAAGCTGTGAGCTTCAGGTGTCCACAGCCTTGTGGTGAAGTGAGACATGGGTATATGCTAAAAGAAAATGCTCCAGTCATACACCAGCACAGGTGACTTGGCTGCATGTAGCTATTAAGGGATGGCCAGTTCTAGTGCAGGAGTTGTACTTTACTACTGAGGCATTAGTTTGAGCTTGTGATTATAAAGAAGATATTTAATTGGACTTTACTCCTCCTACTCTTGCTTCCTACTCTTCTATTCCATGAAGCAATTTGTTATTTTGTTTGTATGAAGGGTACTTCCTCTGTCTGGGAAGTGCAGATTTACGTGTTTAACCCTAAAAATAAAGAACTGATTGGAGATACCTTTCTATCATTCATACCCCCTGCAATGATTTTTAAATCACAGTGCCAGAGATCTGAGGAAATTACTAGTTCTAAATGAACTTATAGTTGGCACTTCTAGTGCTTTTTGTTCTGACAGGCGAGGGAATCCTTCCGTCTGGTGGCAGTGGCTGCTGCCTCTTGGGCTCGATGACTGATGTGTTGAGGATCAGGTGAGGCAGATGGGAGCGAGAGCTTGGCTGTGGCACAGCCTGCTCTGGGTTGTCCTTGCTAGTGTCCCCTGAGTGCATTTGGACTTGTCACATGAAGTCCCTGATTGGCAATGCAACTATATCTGGAGAGTCTACGATCCTTGGCATTTGAAGACAGAATGTCAAATGAGGATTGAAACTTCAGCACAGGCTTGATGTTCAGTTTTTCCCTCTTCCATAAAATGCACAAAGCAGTACCCTTTGGGCAAAGGAGCAGATTAGGGTATCTCCTCTGCAGCCTTGGCTGGTACGCAGGTACTGCGGGGTGTCTCATCTGCTCAGTGTGCATTTCTCAATGACAGAGCATACTATAACTTGGCAATAAAATTGGTTTCCAACTGGGCAGATCTATGATTAGCTAGGTAATGCAACAGCAGCTGGAGATCGTGAGCATCTGATTGCTTCTTTATCATCCTCCTCTTTTCACTTGTTCTTATTTTCTTCAGCCTCATGAATTCAATTCCCTGTGCACAGTTTCCATGAAAACAAGGTATTTAGCTGCGGTATTTCTTCCTGTCTGAGGAAAATCTCATCTACTAAATAAACCCCATAAATAATCTTTCCACAGGCCTTCTTTTCTCTGCTTACCACCCTCCCAGCCCCATCCCTAAAGCTCTCCTATTTCACACTCCATTAAGTCATGTCAAGATTTTAATAAAGGCAAAAAAGGAGAAAAGTGAACCTGTTCCCCTGACCCTGCCAGAAGTAGCCTTGTTGAAGTCACCAAAAAGTGACATTTTCCAAAGCTTGTTGGGGGCTGTGATTATTTGGACTGTAAATCAATAACGTATCTACACTTAATTAAATTCAGAGGTGGATACTGCAGGGGATGTTCCTCAAAACTGGCTGCAGTTAATGAAGTTCTGGATGGCTGCTGTCAGCAGAAGCATACAGGGGAATTACCTGAGCTGCACTGATTTATTCCAAGTGCAGTGCTGCTCTTCCAATCTATACGTAATGAATATCTGCGTTTGTCTGTAGTCAGGTTTTGTATGTATTTATTGTGGTAAGTCTCTCGACAGTAGGTGGGCTGAGGATCCCATTGTGCTGTGCTCAGAGCTTCCGGAAGTTATTTACCCCTGCGCATGCAGACATAGAAATAAAAGCCTGTGTGTGTACAAACTCCCTGTTTGTACACAAAACTACCTGTTGATATCTTCCTGGTGTTATCAGTTCCTCCAGAAACAGCTACATCTTCCTCTCTTTTCATGTCTTTTTGGAGCATCAGAACCCAAAAAGGGAAAAATGGTTCATTTTCTTTAAAATGGGTTTATTTACCCATTTTTCTTTGTTTTCCTGTCCCAAAGGTTCTTCTAACTATAACCCCTGAGATGTGTTGTGTGCAGTCTTTTTAGGCAGCAATCTGAGCTCTGCGTTCTGCAGTCTGCAGCTCCACGGGGATTACCTATTTTTGGTTTCTTAAAAATAAAGTGGGTTTACAGAGACTGATTGACTGAACTCTCCAGCTCTCTTCCCCCAGAATAGTTCTCTGTCAAGGTTATTTTTTCACACTCCCCAGCTCTACCATGTGTTCTTCATATTGTCTCCATTGCTTGCTAGTTGGGGTTTTTTTTTCCATGTCTCTCTGAGTGTGGTTATAATGTGTAGTTTATATTAATTTCAGCTGGTTGAAAATGTATCCTGGTGCACCGTGGGAATGGGGCAGTGGAGTGTTTGTGCACACCATACCCTTTCGTGTGTTCAGTTAAAATTTCTTATCATTTCTGACACTGTCCAGCAGAACAACAGGAGGGGGGTATATTATATTCAGGGTAACAGGGTTAGTTCTGTTCATTTTCACCCATTCTGACAAGCCTACAAGATGAATGCTGAGAGCCTGCCATGGAGAATTGATTTAGATTCAAGAGCTGGCCAAGAAACGCTGCTAATTCCCCTGCAGATGAACTGAATGCAAGAGGTGTCAGCAGCCTCACTGCAGGGTGATGGGCTTGTAGGGACCTTCCTGCATCAGAAAAGAGAGGCTTTCCCAGGGAGGGGTAGAGGTTTTCCACAAGAAGAAATTGTAAATGCTGTTTTACTTCACTGTAAAGAGTGTACTTGTGCTATTTCAATGCAATGCTTAGAAAAGAGAAATCTAATTTTTGTGGTCAGTTTAAAACAGAAGAGAAACAAAACGAGAAAAGGTGAGGACACGTCCTCAAATACCTTGTATTTTCTCTCTGTAAAGCCCTTACAGCACCACTGTCAAGGTCCTGATGTCTTATAAAAGATTCTGCAGCTTGAGGTGATTCTTCTGCAAGTTTGCTCAGGACAGGGTGAAGTTCCCTGTTTGCCTGAGCTTGGCTGTGTGTGTGCAGAGAACCTGGCTGTGGGTGGTGGTGAGGAGGTGCAAGGAGATCAGTGTCCACCTGTGGGCAACAGGGTCAGCAAAAAGCCCTTCCTGGCTCCTCCAGGCAGTGACCCTTTTAACTAATGCACTGTGATGCTCCTGTGTACAGAGGTGACATCTGCACGGTCCCCTGGGCTGGAACAGGAGGACATCTGTGCTGTGAAACGTGCTCCTCTCCTCCAGTGCTTCGTGGTTTAACTGGATGAAAGCCACTCAGTGTCTGAAGGCTGGTCCAGGTTAGGTCAGATGGGAATGTAAAGTCAGTTCCCTGAATAATTCCCTGTATAAGGGAGCCTGGAGAGGAAAGTTGGAGACAGGCAGTACTGTTTCCTGAGCCCATGGGTGACGCAGAGGAGGATGAAGTGACCTGAAGGTAGCACAGGCTGGGACTGTGACCTGTACGCAGATCTGAGGGTGCCTTGCACATGGGACTGGACGTGGTGCATTGATCTCTCGCCCCGTGGAGAGATCTGAGGTATGTTCTGAGGCAACCCAGCAGCTCGTTCCAGTGCCTCTCCCGCTGCAAGTAACCGTGACACGTGTATTACAGGCAGCTGGGGGCTAATGTTACACCAAGTCCTTGTGATGAGAAATGTCACAGTGGAATAATTAAATATTGGGGCTTTAGGGACAGGCACTGTGGAAATTGCCCTCCGTGGCAGCTGCAACATTTATTAATAATTAAAGTTGTGCCTGCTGTGCTTTTCACTAAATTTTTTTCATTAATATTTTATTGTTTTAAAGAAAGAAAATAACCCATCAGTGAAGGTGGGAAGAGCGCCTGTTTCCTAGGCAACAGCAATGCACTTCTTTGCAGTTATTTTTAAAGGCAGGTTGCTTCATTTAAGATTTGGAACCAATTATTGCTGCATTGCTTCAGGCATCCGGAAAGCTGCCTTACTTTTTTCATTTTCTTTATTTCTAATTGAAAGACAGAGCAAAACAGCAGCTGGGTTAAGCGTTGTTGTTATGGTTGCTGGAGAGGATCTATGACTGCCATGTGAAGAACATCCCCGTGCTGTCATCCCTCTTTGTCCTTCCTGTCCCGCTCTACCTGGCCTTGCTGAACCCCCATGGGCCACTGAGCACTTCTTGCTCCCACTGTGGCTTCTGCTAAATGCACAGATAGTCCTTCTTTTGGGTCACAGAGGTGTCATTGGCTCCTCTTGTGAGTCCTTGCAGGCATGGCCTTTGCCACCTCCAGAATCACAGATTATCACAGAATTTCAGGGATTGGAAGGGACCTTGAAAACTCATCCAGTCCAATCCCTCTGCCGGAGCAGGAACACCCAGAGCAGGTCACACAGGAACGTGTCCAGGCAGGTTTGGAATGTCTCCAGAGAAGGAGACTCCACAACCTCTCTGGGCAGCCCCTTCCAGTGTTCCCTCACCCTCACTGTGAAGAAGTTTTTCCTCATATTTAAGTGGAACCTCCTCTGTTCCAGCTTGTACCCATTGCCCCTTGTCCAGATGTCCTTTGACTGCAGCGAGTGGCTCCTGGTGTAAGGCAATGGCTGAGATGGGCCAGCAGGGATGTGACAGTGTGTCCCAGTCCTCCTTCCAGGGAGTAGTGCCATGGTTAGGCTTTTGTACATAGTATGGGTGAAAAAGCAAGGGGGCTCTTGTCTTCTGAGGGAGTAGTTCTGTCTGGGAAGCAGTGTCAGACTCACTGCTCAGTAGCATTGGTTGATGCCATCAGGCTCTTATCCCGAGAGAAGAGGACCCTGCAGAAGCCCAGGCCGTTGGCATGTTCCACTGTTGCCCTACAAGAGCTAGTTTTTGCTTCTCCTGGGCTGGGACTCCTCTGGGTTCAGGCCAGGCAGGACCCTCTGCAAACAGCAGTAGGAAATGCTGGGATGGTTATTCCAGTATAGCCCAGGGCCAGCACAACCCAGCCCTGAGCACAGAGGGTTGTTGGTGTTCTCTTCTTCGGGATGAGATGGGGAGGAGAAACACAGTGACTTCTGTCCATCTCACAAGGAGGAATAACCTTTTTTCTCTGCCTCCAGAGAATCTACTTCCAGATAAAATGCCGGTAAGTGCCTTGATCCTCAATTCCCAATGATAAATCTTTTAAGTATTCAAGAATGGCATTCTCTCACTGCAAAAAGTGGGATAAATTTATACACATTTTCTTATACTTTTTATCAGTCTTACCTATATGTGTTCAACTGTCCCTTGGTATGTGTTTATATAGTAATTGATGCAATGGGACCTTAGCCTAATAAGGAAGGTTATAACCAATTTTTTAGGATTTAGGATACTACGTTTATCCATCCAAACAGCAGTTTGTCAGTCCTTTTAAAGCAGAACTGGAAGGTAATAAGTAATTAAATGAGGGATCACAAAGACAGGTGAATCACACTATTTTTCTCAGAGAGATGGTAGGTGTAGAAGTGCATGAATACCTTGTTGAACCACTCGGTGAGGCTTTATTTGGGTTATAGCAACATGGGAATAACATGGATGGGACAGTATTTCTTGTGCCACTTTCTAACACAGCAGCAACTTTGTCCATTTCCCCTGGAAACAGAAGAGGGTGCGGATTTGCACAGCACAGGCAGTTGTGCTGAAGGCACCAACTGAATGCTGTGAATGCTCAAATGCTGTTATTTATTATAAAAAAAAAAAAAAAAGAGAGAGACCCAGCAAGAAAAGAACCCCCTCATGTCCTTCATTATCAGTAGGTACACGATTCACGCTGTTTGGTTGCACCAGCTGTGCTGCTTTCCACAGGGCTTGCCAACCTCCCCAGTTACGCATCTATGGGAGGGTGGCTCCGTGTGTGTAGGGTTTTCCTGTGTTTATCTGAATTGTCCCTGTTGTTGGAGTGTTGGCAGGAGCTGGTGGCAGCGCCGTGCATCACGATGCTGTGCTGTTGGCTCGCTTTGCCGGCAGCATTTGCGTGACGTGTTCCAGATCAGGCAGCTTGAGGAGAGGCTGTTAAGAGAGTACAGATTTCTGGGTTTATTTTAAGATGAAATTGGAAAATTAGTTGCATTGGTTCTCATACTGGTTGTGTGATAAGGGAATATATCAAATTTATTCTGAAGAATTTGCTGTCTAAATAAACTTAGGACTAGGAAGGAGGAGAAGAGAGAATGTTGACTTCTCCATTTTGCAGAGACTGAATTCAGGCGATGCAATTAGAGGGCTTGGCTTTGCTAACTCGGGTTAGTTGTATCTCAATAAAAACTGTTAAAAATGAGCAGTCCTGAGTCCCTGAGTATTTCATTCCACTGGCTGTCCCAACGGGAAATTAGGGCTTTCCATGGAAGTTTTATCTTCTGTCAGATTTTATCTGGTGTTACTTAGCTTAAAAAACTACCTGCCTTCACAGTGGAAAGCGAAGTCGTGGCACAATTATCCCATAACGCGTTTCCCATTTGTTTTTCTAGTGCTGGTTCTGCACTCCAAGAGCAAATGGTGGTGCTTTCTGAGCACACATTAGGTTAATTTGTGTGGGGAGTGATAGCAGGAAACCAATTACAGTTTTCTTTTTTCCAGTGTGATCAGATGCAAAATGTGAAGTTATTAATACCGCATAAATGCTTCCCTTAATCTTTCTGCTCATTCAGCAGGCCGTTCTTCAGTCCTGCAAAGCAAAGAAATAGGGTATTTAGGTAAGTTTTCAGGGACTGGGTAGTGAGGATGGGTCTTTTTCAAGTGCAGCTTTCAGGAATTACTGGATCTGGAGGCCGTTGAGGACAAGAAGGAGGGGGAGTCTTCAAGAAACACTCATCACCTGACAGTGTCGGGCTTAAAGTGCAACAAAATACCATCTTCTTTCAAAATGAGCTGCTGAACCTTGGGAGAGATGCAGTGTGTATCGGAGCAGATGGAGTACCATTTGTTCCTCGTAACGCAAATTTAATGTGGCAATTCTAACTGCGATTTACCGCAGGACTGCCTGCTGTTGTTAGACACGGGAGAGTGGCGCTCGGATGCTGAACTCAGACCCTGGGGCTCCTGCCTGCCTTTCAGAGAGCACATCCTGCAGATAAATGGGTTTTTTTCCCCTCCCTATGAATGAACTGGTCTGTTCTCCCTCATACCTTGTTATGGACAGTCTCGACTGGATGAGTCATCTACAGTCTCGGTTGAAAAGCTGATAGACAGGGAAAGCTTGGGCTTTATTTTGGTTTTTTATTTGTGTTTATCTTGTTTCTTTTTCCAGCAACCTGATGTAGTAGAAATTGCCCCAGCCCAGGGCAGGGGGTGGAACTGGGTGATATTTAAGGTCCCTTCCAACCCAAACCCTTCTGTGATTCTGTTTCCAAGGAGAAGTGGCATAATGAAAGTATCTCACTTCCATTTGGGACATGAAGAGTTAACATTTTAATAATCAGAAATGAAAAGATGATTTGTTCTACCCTGCTTCAGCAAATCAAGACTGTCAGGGAAAGCTGTGGGGTCAGTAGGTAGATCAAATGATGCACAGTGATGGACTGCATGCCAGTAGTTGCCCACCTACAGCAATTTGCCACATTCTGCATGCAGAGAGCAGTTCAGGTTTGGATCTGAACTCTGGATAACTTACCTGAGGTACCTTCTTGCCAGTATCATTCTTCACACCACAGTGCTAAAATTCCTGCAATAATTTTAAAAATGAGTAGCAAAGAACAAGAAAGCAGGACCTCTTCAAAAGCAGTCTTTTTCATTGCAAACACCAGACCAAATGGGCAAATACAAGTGGGAGAACTGGATGCAGCAACTCACAAAGGTAAAAAGGAGCCTCTGCTTAAGGCAGATCGTGACTGAAAGCAGATTTCTAACCTGGTATATCTTGAGTGGGGGGACACAGGTCTGCCACGAGGAGCTGAGGAGAGGTTTTGCCTTTGGCTTCATTTTCACAAGAATCAGGAATTCTTTCACAGCGATGTGTGTAAAATGGGGTGAAAATATTGGGAGATGTTTTAGTCCTTTGGTTCATTTCTGTACTGATGTTATTGTACCTTGCAAGGTGCGCATTGCTGCAGATCAGACACCTGCTTCATCTGATTCCAAGATCTAGTCCCTCTGTCTGTGTCTGTCCCCTCCCTGCTACTCTCTTCTCTTGACTCCCCACCTGAGCAGTGGATGTTTGCAGGTGGCATTCACAAGGAGAAGACCCATAGCATCGTCTCCTTCCCTTCCTTGCAGGGGTTGTGGAAGCCTGTCTCCTGCACATGCTGAAGCGCAGGGCTGCCGGCTTCCTGCGGACTGACAAGGTGGCTGCCCTCTTCACCAAGGTTGGCAAGACCTACGCCGTAGCTGGAGAGGTGTGCAAGAAAGTGCAGGAGCTGCAGCAGCAGGTGGAAAGCAGGTGAGGTCTGATTATCAGCAGAACTCCTACCACATGTGTGCAGCATGGGGAGGATGTGGAGATGGCTTGGTACACGCAAGGGGGTCTGACTTGGCCACGTCTGTTAAAGCTGTGTCTCTTTAGAGTCTGTAGCTCTAAGGCAAATGTTTTAGCGAAGGGACAGAGGTTGGGTATCAGGTCTTTGGTGTTTCATTTTCCTTCTCAGCACAGTGGATCAGCGTGTCCAGCCCACGCCGTGCAACAAAAGTGAATAATAACTGGGGATTTTAGAGAATGCTCACAAACAGGGTACAGGGGACCAGTTTGGACTGTTGGTGGGAAGGGATGTGGGTGGCAAAAGGAACTGAAGAACAGACTTACTGGAAAAGCTGTTTTGGCACACTCCTTGCCAAGCCAGCAACAGACATTTGTGGGTATTATTGTAGAAATAGCTAAGGTGATGGATAAAAGGACTGATAGGAAGAAGGATGAGCTCAGGAAGTGGTGGTCAACAATGAAGGTCTCTTTATCAACATGCTCTATGAAAGGCTTTGTCAAGAGACCTTGATTTCAAGGTGTTGCATCAAAGTCTTCAGTTATTGATAGTTCTTTAAATTAGCACTTATTTTTCTGTGTAATTTTCTGGCATTCATCTTATTAGACTTGTCATTATCAAACTTTGTTGTGTAGTTTTTAACAAGTACATATCTATTTTTGACATTTTTAAATTCTGTGCCTACTGATACAGACTGGGATTTTATTAATTTTAGTTTTTTGAATGTTGGGAAGAAGGATGCTTTCCACTGAAAATCCTCTACCTTCCTCCTTGGTTAAGAGCCCGTGTGAACCCTGCTCTAGCCACCAGAGACCTTGGGCTGCGTCCTCTCACAGAAAGGAGCAACTGGGCTTAAATTCTGTGGTTTCTCTTGGAGAAATTCTGTGTGCTTTGCAGCTATGAACAACCACAGATTTTAAGTGCTGTAGAAAATACGCCCAGCAGAGAGAGTCTATTAGGAAATACTGCAGGGGGTGGACTCGCTTCGTTGGACTTAGGAAATGAGACAGAAGTGCTGTCACAGTCTCATTGCTCCTGAGGCTGTGGCTTGAGAAAGCCCCTCTTTAGGATGCAATTAAACATAGTTGAATTCCTCTGATGTCAGCGGTGGTGTGTATTTCACTGTGCAGTTGTGGGTTGTCACTGCGTGTGTGTTGCCTTGTAGAGGACTCGGGGCTCTGTAAATGCGGAGAGGAGTTAGAGATCTCTCTCAAAACAGCCCCCAACTGATGTATTTAGTATTTGTAATTGAACACTATCCTGAAAGGGGACCTGAGTGCTGCAAAAGAACGGGATCATTTGAGAGCACGGATTTTCTACTACAGGTTGTTGAGGATGTCAGGGTTTCTCTCCTCATTAGGACAGAATGAAGCCTTCTTTCTGCTATTTTAAAGGGAATATTTTCTGGGGGAAGAGATTAAAAGGGTTAGTGTTCCCCTGTCAGCCCTGTGCAGTGTGTGGAGAGTTAAGGCACACACACAGTTCCGGGCAGAAGCTCAGCTTCAAAGTCCACCTTTCTCCTCCAGATGCATGACGTTACCTGATGGAGGGGTACGGAACCATCTCAAGGTGTCATCGTGTGCTGTGGCAGAGCTGGCACAGCTCCACCACCTGCTATGCTGAAGACACGTGGATTAAGAGCATCATGTATTTTAGGAGGAGAGGATTTGGGGCAGTGCCCACCAGTGCTGTCGCGGGAGACTCTGGCTGGCTGGTATCCCCTTATAAAATCGTGCGTTGTGACTTGTTACTGCATGTTAGCAGTGCTGTCACCTTGTCACCTTGTCTCACATAACTCATGCTGCAGGCATAGCTAGCATGGAGGGAACACAAATTCACCTTTCAGCTGCTTTGCTAGGCAGCAGGAGAGAGAAATGGAGAGAATGAACCCATTTTCCTTTTTGTGGGCCGCTTTTTAGAAACTGGAAAGCTCCAAGCAGCACATTCAGCCTCAAAATCAATCTCTGGTTCAAATCTGTTCAGGCCATTCATTATCTCAGCAAAGACAAGTGTTAATTTGTGTCAGTGCCACCGAGGAAGTGCAGGGAGAATTGTTGTCAGTATGAAAATGTATTTTGGAGACCCGTACTCAGTGGATGGGAGGTGGGCACTCATTGCAGTGGGACACCTGGTGTGGGTAAGAGCATGTGCTGAGAAGAAGGTACAAAACTCCCTGCCATGATGCACACTGCAGCTGCAGCCCTGAGAAGCAGTGCAGTGCCACGGAAGACCAGGGTCCATGGGGAAACCATCCTTTTCATGCAACAAACACCTTCCCACAGTGTGCCTGGGGCACAACGTGCCTCTGTCCCTCGTTGGACTGGGGTCACGTAGATTTTCTGGGCAGCAATAACTCTACTGAGAGGAATGACAGCTTCCTGCCTGGTTCAGAGACCACCGTGCCAATCAGACCCTGCGTTCTTGTTGACAGCCAGGCTTGGGAAAGGGTTCTGCTCTGTACAGCCAGCTTCACATCCTGCCACCAAAAGGCAGTGTTAGCTCCTCCTTTCTGGGGTAGACCTGTTGCTGTGCTGGCTGATGCTGCAGGAACAAGCAGGGGGTCTTGGCTGTGAGCAAGCTCCCAGCTGGCTTTGGATGCTCATTTGCTATAGCTCTAGTTTCTCAGTTTGATGTTGCTTATCCCTTAGTTGTCTCGTTGTCATTCTGTGGGTGGCAGGAGATAGGATCTCAGTGCCAAGGCGCTAGCACAGACTGTGCTATAGCTATATATGGTGCTTTAGAGAGAATGAAAAGATGGGCCCAGCCCCAAGGAGTGCCTGATGATGGTGTGGCAGGAGGTCCCTGGAAAAGCTCTGCCTGCATTATCTCAAATCCTCCTGGTTTCAGTGGGAATATCCCGTGCTGGAACAGCTGTGTGCCTCCTTGGGGCTGTGGCTACCTTCAGCCTGAAGGTGCCAGGCAAAGCTGGGACCTCAGAACTGAGGCATCCTAAATCATTAGAGCCGTGATTTTCAGAAAATCCCTGTTGCTGCACTAACTAAGCTCCACACCCCAGTGGCAGTGGGGACTAACACAGTCCCGTAGCTGATGCAGAGATACTACAAAACCTCTCCACACAGCCTTTCACTGGAGAGCTCCAGGTGAGGAGAGTCTGAATTCTGACTACTTTTACTCTGTCTCCTTTTGCAGGAAAAATCAGCCAAATGGGCAGGAGCCCCTCAAGAGGCAGGGATCAACCACAAGCAAAACGCCTGTCCTGACACCTCAGGCCATCAAGCACATCTGGGTTCGGACAGCACTGATCGAGAAAGTGCTTGACAAGATCGTGCAGTACATTGTCGATAACTGCAGGTAAGAGAAGAATCAGAAGCACAGGGACTTGTTGGGCTGATACATTTGCGTATCTGTAATGATATTTTTAATTCCCCCCCACCTAATTCATCCAGAGACTAGTCAAGGGAGTTTGGTCTCAATTGTTCCATTACTGTGAATTGCAGAGGTTTGCCTTATTGCCTTCTCCGTCCATTCAAATGAGTTAGGCTCAGATACTTAATTGCAGGTGTGTGATTTTGAGACCCTGACTCATGGAATAAAACAAACCTCTTCATAAGGCTTGTTCTCGTGCCTTTTTGTGACATTACTGCTCAAATGCTCTGTGTTTAAGTCCTTTAGGTTTTCTGTTGGTGAGGAACAGAGGGTGGTTCAGAGTTTGAGCCCCATCTAGTGGAAGAGACAGCGGAGGAGAATGGCAGTTCAAGAAATTTGGGTGTTTTGAATTCCTGGTGATGTGCTTTTATGTCAGCATTGCCTGCTGCCATGGGAAGGCTTTGGGGTCATTGCAAGAGCTACCATTTGTAGCAGTCCATTGTTCTTGACTGTGTCTCAGGACTATTCCTCACAGATGGAAGAGATGTTTAAGAATGTGTGGATCTCTTGGTCTCTGTGGAAAACTGACAAAATTGCTTGCAGAGAGTTATTGTTTGTCTCCATATTGCATTAGTGCCCAGAGCCCCAAATCAAATATATGGGGTAAACACATTTAGCAAAAGGCAGGCGCCTGCCTCTCAAGAGCACAGTTCAAAGATAGATGAGGCAGAATGAGCACAGCGAGAGGAGGTGATTTGCCGGGGACTGCGCAGCTGACGGAGGGCAGAGTGTGGATCTGTAGGAGTGATGGTCACCCTGTTAAATACAGAAATCCAGAGTGTAGCTTCATCGAGCGCTTGGTCTAGGCTCCTTTTATGCTCCATGCAGATCTAGTCAGTGTCACTGATAGAGTTTAGGAAATGATCTAATTCTAAAGCAGGTGTCTAAAATAGGCTGAATGGATTACTCCATGCCTTTCTTACAATGTATTTTAATGATCTTTAAAAAAACAGTTCAGGACACGCCATGCTGTAAAGGCCGCCTTTACCTGCAACCCCAACACAGCATTTCTTCTTCAGGAGATCAGTACCTGTCAAGTTCAGGAAATATACAGGGTTTGGATCCCTTTGGTCTGTCTCTGACTTGTTTAGATACACAGGGTTTTTATCAGCCCACTGTGTGAGAGACTGTATGTGATAATCGCAGCAAAATTCTGTTGCTGTAATTTTTGTGTTAGAATGTGTGATGTCAGTGGACTCATGCTACTTGGAGGCAAAAGAACTTTTAAAAATAACAAGCAGCTTTTTAACTGAGCTCTGATCTTTTATTCCTAGTAAATATTATGAAAAAGAAGCTTTACTGGCAGATCCTGTGTGTGGCCCAATACTGGCTTCTCTTCTAGGTGAGTTCTTGCAGAGTTACTTCTTAGGCTAAAAAAAATAAACTATTTCTTAAAGCACTTTTTAGTATGACAGTGTTACAAAAGGTGATTTTTATCCCTAACCTGTAGTTTAGCTATTTATAATAGAATAAGTTGTTCTGATGCTTATGAGACCAGAGAGACCAGTCGTCTAGTTTTATTAGTAATTGTTGGTTGGATCAGAGAACAGAATGGAATGGTTTTTTATGGAATGCTTGCTAGCAGATTGCAGCTGCTACCACTGCTATGGCAGGGTGTTGTGTCCTATAGGAATACTTTTATACAACCCTAGATAATAGGACCCGGTATGTTGTTATATGTATTGTCTATATTGTGGGCTGATCCTGTAGGATCATTAAGTGATCATTAAAATTCACTTGGCTTGAAAAGGAAATCTCACTTTCGGTACCTGGCCAGCAGGATAAGACTAAGTGTGTTCCTGAACAGACTCAGAAGGTGTCTCTTTGGGCTGTTTCCTTAGTGGGACCATGTGCTCTGGAGTACACCAAGCTGAAAACAGCTGATCACTATTGGACAGACCCTTCGGCAGATGAGCTTGTTCAGCGGCACCGGATTCATGGAGTACACGGCCGCCAAGACTCTCCTTCAAAGCGCCCAGCCCTGGGAGTAGGTATTTACTGTGTAGCTGTTCCAGAGTTAAGGCACAGGATAAAAACAACCCCAGGAGGGAGAGATGTGAATCTAGAACAACCTTTCTGTAATGGAGCCTTTCTCACAGATTAGAAGTCCATTTGGGCCCAAATGTTCTTTCTGTCTGTATGTAGAAAAGTTTGAGAGCCAGGACTAAGTTCTGTGGCTTTTAACACTTGCAGTCTGACCAGGTAGCTCACAGGAAATTATGAGCTGCCTTGGCCAAGGGTGAGCAGGAGTCCAGATCATTTCTCTGCAAGGTCTCCTGGCTCCAGAAGTTGTTTCACCCTATGGAGATTGGTCTAAATGCTCCTGTTTTACCGGTCTGTTGATGCAGTCATTCCTGACCTACCCGATCTGCCTTGTCTGTGTGTGACTGTGTGCTAGATCCGGAAGCGGCATTCGAGTGGGAGCACGTCAGAGGATCGTTTTGCTGCTTCAGCAAGAGAGTATGTGGAGTCTTTGCACCAGAATTCCCGAACACACCTTTTGTATGGGAAAAACAACGTCTTGGTCCAGCCGGTGAGTGCACTGAGTTTTGGGCCAACACGCGGCTGCTGCCTGGCTGTGATTTGAGAAGGCAGCAGTGTAGGTAAGAACATAACTTAGGCTTGTCAAGTACTCACCTAATGTCTTGTCCTCAGGACAGTGCTGCCTTCCCACTTGACTCTCTTATGCTGAGGTAGATTAAGTTGTGACAAATGCTTTTGCTGCCCGACCAGTGTCAACTGTGAAGGGAGCCTGTAGGGAGGAACAAACATACTGTCTGTATTCCACAAACCCAGTCACCATACTGTGGTTTTCCCCCCTATTTCGAATAGCAACGTTAAATATCAGTCCTTTTGGTGTTAAGGTTTCCCTCAGCAGCTCCTAGATAATGTGTTGCTCTGGAACTTGTGGGGCTGAGGAAGTCTGGAACATGACAATGACCGTTGTGCACCCAAGTCAGCTGCATCGTCTGTTTGTTGCTTCTGTGAACAGAAAGATGACCTGGAGGCAATTCCTGGATATCTCTCCCTTCATCAGTCGGCAGATAGTTTGACATTAAAGTGGACTCCAAATCAGCTGATGAATGGAACCCTTGGAGATTCAGAGCTGGAGAAAAGGTAGTCATTTGGTTTAGGAAGAGATCAGGAGCATTCATGGTGTTTATTTCTTTTATACTTGGCAATATGACATAAGTGTAACCAGGCTGATGTAATTGAAGGGCCTCTGAATAGTGCATAAGTTGAAGTGTCAGACAGCTTGGGTTCTGTTCCTGTTTTGCCACGAGTGAAGCAACTTTTCAAAGGTACTGTCATGCACGTGGATATAATGCCTTTTCAAAATGAAAACAAAAGCCTGCTTTTCCAGGTGTTTTGAGAGAGAGCCTTTTCTCTACCTTCCATCATTAAAGTTCTAGTACATCCCTTTAGAGGGTCACAAAGCACTTGGCAAGCATGGCTAATTTCAACCTCAGAAGAGGGACCTGCAATATCATTGTCTTTCGTTAAATCAGTTATTCATCTCATTTGGATGCCGTTGCCAGTGTTCAGTCTGTAAGCTCAAGCCCCAGCAGATTTACGTGCTGCTGCCCATAAATCACATGTGCAAGTCAGACCTGAACCTGGCTGTCCTGAAACCCAGCTACAAGGCCATCATGAAGTCTGTGCGCCAGGGTTTTACTCTCAGCCAGGGCATTGCTGTGTCCTGGTGTGGGGCCTGGGGAAGGGCAGGTGAAGAGGGAGAGGGAGGTTATGAAAAGGCGAGTGCCAGAAGTACCCGATGTGGAGAAGTAGTTCCTTTGCCTTTTACTTGGCTATTAATTTAGCTTAATTGACCCAATTTAATAAGCAGTTATTAACTTAGGAAAGTCTTTTTATTGGGTGTGTGGAACCACAAGCACTCCTGAATATAGAAAAAAAAATGTTTCCTCCACTTTTTCCTTCCCTATTAGCATTTACTGGGACTACGCATTAATTGTGCCGCTCAGCCAGATCGTCTGCATCCACTGCCATCAGCAACGTAAGCATAAACCTTCTTCTCAAAGCCCCTTTCTGCTGGGTGAATGTTAATGCTCCCTCTGTCACCCTCTGACCCTCTGGTTCTCAGTACACCCTTCTGCTCAGGGTAGGGAGAGGAATCTGGAACAAAATGTCTCTCCTGTTGCTTTTCTTACCACAGGCCTTAAGTCAAAATCACAGCGCAATGACAAAGAACACGTAGAAATTTTATTCAAAGTCAGATTTGAGTTACAGTTGGCCTAAAGTACCTTTAATAAGACCCTGCTTTAGAAGGCGGTTTATGTATATTGCTTTAAAATACCTAAGCAGGAGAGCCCTTGACTGGTTGCTTTTCCTCACTCAGTGTCCTTAATGCTTCTAACTAGTTATGGACATAGGAGTGTTGAAATCTAGAGTCCAGCCTGGCAGAGGATGACAGTTGCAAGGTTATTTCAGGTCCATTTACTTGACTTCGATCAGCTTCCCCAGGACACGTTGTACCTGGTCGGTCGGATACATCACCACTCTGTGTCAGTTTCGCAGCAAAAGGGGAATTAAGTGACAGACGTGAAACACAGCAGCCTTTGCTGTTCTTCACTGAGAGCACTGTTTCAGAGCAGGGCCAGACATACTTGTCCACAACGTGGGTTTCGTTGTTTGCACAAGGTGACAGGCACGTGGCGGTGCTGCCACAGCTGCTGCCTGCCAGGGTGGAACTGGTACAGCCACGCTGCCAGCACCCCCTGCTCTTAGAGAACCCCTCTTTACCCAGGTGGCTCCACTTGCTTCAGCTTCGGAAAAGGAAGTTAAGAACTTAAATCACTTACATTCTTTTGAAAATTGTAGAAGAAGCAGGTTATTATGCTTAAAAGAGTTTCCAGAGCCCAGGGTGGTTTTCCTTTATTTGTGCTAGATTTCTAGCGACAGTGAAAATAAATGAGAAAAATTTACAACAGGGAATGGTGACTTGTTAATTCTCCCAGGACTAAAGCTGGCAGCCTCTGGTTATATCTGTTAGGTTGATTTTCATTCTAAATTGTGTGTCCTTTGTCAAGTTATTTCATACATCAGAGACTTAGTTTACTTATTCCATCATTATTTATTATGTTAGTGTTCAGAATAACTATAAATGTTTTTGCATGTCATAGTTTGCTTGTACCTTGAGCTCCTTTAGGACTAGAGGGCTGAGATTGTCCCTGGGCTGCATTGTGACTTACAGAGATTTATCTACTTAGAGATGATCATGAATAAAATTCACTTAGAAGGTAAGAGCCAAAAATAGGTTCCGATGTAACAGTGTGGACTTCCCTTGTCCTCCTTTACAGCAGAAAGCAGATGGACGTTAGTCTTGGTGAGTCAGGATGGAACTCAGAGACCTCCACTGCACTTTCCCCAAGGAGGTCACCTCCTCGCCTTTCTATCCTGCCTGGAAAATGGTCTTCTGCCTCGTGGTCAGCTGGAGCCACCGCTTTGGTCCCAGCAGGGCAAGGTACTGCCTTTTATGATGAGCTGCTTCTTGTAGCTAGGGCTGATCTTCACGTCTTTGTACAACCAGCATCCTGCTCCCCTGAGTCTGGGCAGTGATTTCCAGCTGCTGTAAAGTGGAAGGCAAAATAACTCTGTTTAGTCCAATCTGATTCTTATAGTCTATAAAAATTGTTCACATTTCCATTATCCCATTGAACAATGACCTGGAATCTGCTATCGTATCAAAATATGAACCCAAACAAAAGGGACCGAGGCTCAAATGGACTGGGAGATACTTGCTGGCAGTGGCTTAGATTATTGAAGTAGCTGGTGCCCAGTTCCTGTGGATTACAAGACAAAGCTGTGGTTTAGGTACAGAGAAAAGTTGTGTTAAGTACCCCCTAAACCACTTGCTTTGTGAGATTCTACTGTTGTTTTTTCCCTCACCTCCTCTCAACATGGAAAGTTTAGTTTTAAGATGTAAGATGCCAAAGATCTGCAGTATTTAGTTTGCTGTGCTCTAGAGGTTATTTGTGGCTGACTATATGGAATCATTATTTTCTCTAGGGTAAGGTATTTCCGAAGCTTCGAAAACGGAACAGCAACAAATCAGTGGACCTAGAGGAGATGCCAGCTGAAGACACTTCTACAGACTATGTGTTCAGAATTATCTATCCAGGACACAAACATGATAACAGTAAGTGCCTTTGTTCTGCTTTCTTTAAAAAAAAACAAACAAACAAACAAACAAACAAACAAAAAACAATAAAAAAACAAAAAAAAACCCAACCAAACAACAAAAACAACCCAAAAAACCTATCACAAAACTTCATTGTGTGATAATTGTGATTAATAGGTACAGGTCACTGTAGGTTTCTGTAACGCAGTGAAACTTGTTATCTTAATGGAAATGGAGCTGAGGTGGGGAATCTTATTTATATTTACTCTGTGTTTTGAAGAGGAACTTTTTAAAATACACCCCTGGGCTTGCAAATTGAGACTAAAAGTAAAAACATTGCTTGAGTAGCCAAGAGCAGTTTTGCTTCCAAAGTGAGGATATTTTTATTGGCCACACTGCTTGCTCATAATGTTGTTATTAGGAAAAAAGCCATAAACCAACTCTTACAGTACCCCAAGAACTCTCTGGGCTGAGTTTTCCTGGTTTGGAAGTAAGAACTTAACAATGGATAAATAAAGGCCCTTCCAAGGAAACTAAATGAATTCCCAGGAACCAAACCACCTCATGTCATCAGCAAACAGAAATTCCTTACATGCAAGAAGGCATTTGAGCTAGTTCCCAAACAGCATGTTTGGTTTTATTCCCCTTGGCAAAGAAGCAAGAATTTCCCGGGAAGATCAGACCCTAAAGTTTACAAGGGATTTGGATTTTACTGCTCACATTGGGACTTACTGCAGCTGAAAAAGCAGAAATCTCAACTGAACCCTCCTTACCCCAGGGGACTGACCCACACGGTGGCCATGCTTTACTAGGGCTTCTGGATTTGCACAGGTAAGTTCGTGCACACAGCAGGAAAAGGCATGTTCTGCCTTTGCCTGAGTCAAGGGGATGCAGGTTCTGTGGGTGCACTCAGCACAGACCTGCCTGGTGAGAGCAAGACAGAGCTGGGAAGCAGAACATTTGCTGTCCAGATGCATCTGGCACAGGTTTCAGAGTGGAAGAGGCCACAGCGTAGGTAAGGGCATGCTGAAGGAGGGCAGGTAGTTGGAGCCTAGAATTCCCGTGGGGTTTTGCTAAAAAGCATAGTCACCCTCTGCAGGCTGGCACTGGGACCTTTCGCCATTGCTGTGAGGTGACGTGTGTGCTCTGGGAACACAGCCTGAGCACAATCAAAAGCTGGCCTGGGTTTGGTTGAGCATGCTTTTTATTCTGTAAGAAACTCCTTTTTCATACCCATTTACAGGAGCTTGTGCCTTCAAGAAGAGGGCAGGATTCCAAGTCCTTTGTCTTTGCTGAACATGTCCTTTTGAGCTTTCCTGCAGAGTCAAGTTCTCTCTTCTTATGCTCCTCTTTCACTATTTTCTTTGAGCAGTAACTATTAACTACCACCACTTAGCTGCCAGCCGCTCTGCCTCTGTTGACGATGATGAGGAGGAGGAAGATAAGCTACACGCAATGCTATCAATGATCTGCTCTCGGAACCTCACAGCTCCTAATAGGATGAAAGGTTTTTATCCTCCTCCCCTTGTGTCCCGGAGCTCTATTGCAGCTCGTTCCACTGGTGCATACAACAGTGTTGGCATTATTACAGGGAAAAGCGTTTCACTCCCACCGTGAGACATGGAGGTGAAGGTGTGCAGAGAGGCTGGGAAATCCACTCACAACCCGTGGGAAGTGGATGCAACAGCATCTTCCCTCTCCTTGGAGCGTGTGTGCTGCTGGACAGACAAACCTTCTCTCCTTCCAGAGGAAGGAGATGCAGAAGGATCAGAGGTGAATCATTACAGCAGCGATGTGCTGGGCAAAGTCAGAAATGGAGTGTGTGCAGAACAGGGCAGCAGCATAGGGAGTGACTGTGTCAGCCCAGGGATGGCTCAAGTATGCATGTTCCCACACTCTGGGTACCTCTACAGGGGAGCAGAAGTGTGCAGAGAACACTGTATGGGGAGACAAAACCTTTCTGTAGTTGGGTGCTTTCATTCCATTCTTGCGTTCGTAGGCCAGGTGGGTTTCAGATCAGCTCCACAACTCTCCGCCCTCCAAAAATAAGTCATCTAATGCTCTTCCTAAAGCAGTTCATACCAGGTGTGTTAAGTTGGTATTGGCAAGAAGTCCATCCATTAGCAAGCACTCGGGATTAGTGGTGTGCAGGCTCCTGGTATAATCAGAACAGCAGCCTCTGCCTCTTCCTAATAAGTAGAGTGTATCAGCAAAATCAGAATCTTCTCTGTTATCAGGCTGTAAAGCAGCTGCCAGAAGTTTGACATCTGCAGAGGAAATAGGAAGGAGAGCAACTGCTTGCAAGTTGGGCCTTTGTCTATATTTTTCATTCATTACATTAGCATGAATGTGCTTTTTCTAGTATTTATATTTCCTGAGAGAAACACAATGTATCTTGACTCCAGATAAGACACACCTTTAAATAGCAGAGTAATAACTTTGGTTCCAAATGGGTGTTAGCCCTGGGCAGGTGGGGCTGGCTGTAGGAGACATCTCTGTACAGTGCTTAGGTTCTGTTTGATGGAAGATGAACGTGTCTGAGGAGATAATCCTCATATCCTGAAGGCTGCCCACACATTTACCCCACGGTAGTAGCCCCTAGAGACCAATAAAGCCCAGCCCAAGTTAATAAAGGGTTCTTGGAAAGTATGGATGGAAAGAAACTTCAAAAATACCATGTTCCCCTTGAAAAAAGATACTGTTTCAGGAAGTTTCTGTGTGTCTTAACTGATGACGTCTGGTTCTGGGTGCTCACGGAAAGGAAGAAGGTCTAACACTGCCACATACACATGTTAAGAGGCTGACACTGTGACCTAAAGCACAAGAAACACAATTTAGTCTGCAGTCAGGTGATGGAAATGCTAAGCTATCCCACCAGAAGGGCTGCCAGGTACCTGCTTTTGCTTAATCAAGCCTGAAGGTGACAGTAGAGTTAGGACCGTGTCTGGTGACTCCCGCTGAATGGAGCGGGTGGGCTGTGTGCTCTCCAGCAGCTCCTCACAATAATGACAACACTGTTGTAGCAGGTTTGCTGCCCATTTGCTTTTACATTTTGCCACATGCTCGACTTTTGCATGTAGCTGAAGTTACAGATAACACCACTACGATTAACTAAAAGATGCTGTTCACTCTAATTCTTCACTAATTCAGGTACCTTTCATCTGAATCCTTAGGTTCTGTGGGGTTCTTTTCTTGTTTCTCTAAAAAATAAAATAAAAAATTAAAACTGAAAAACCCACTTTTCTTGTCGGTAGAGGGGAAGCAAAAAAATAATGATCTAAAAATGTTTGTCCAATGGTTTTTATTTGAACCCAATGCGAAGCTGCAATAAATACTGGGTCATTCAGCTCCTTCCTGAAGAATTAAGGTGAAGAGCATTTTTGCATCACACTTTGTTTTGTGAACTGAGACACACATGACTGCTTCCGCATGAGCCTGTGCTTCTTCTGTTAACGAATGGTTTTACCCCACTCCTTCCTCACCTCTGCCCACTTTCTAATAGGCACTACTAAAATGCTTTATGCTACCTGGATTGAAAATGCATGAGATGGTTTGGCATTGCCCCCACCACCACCCAACAAATGGATGTTTCAAAAGCACGGCCCAGGGGACTGGATTTTGCTTACAAATGTTAATTTAGCGACATACAGTATTACAGCATTTGCCTTAATTTTAATCATGGGTGAGCTGAAAGGCCAGTTATTTATTATAAAACAAAAAAAATGTTGTGAGCTTAAATGCCAGCTGGGAAAGCTGAAGAGCTGAAGAGGCTTTCTGAAGGCAACTGGGGATTTTTTGGGGTCGCCTTCCTGAAGGTGGTTAAAAAGGCCAGTAGCTTTGGTGGAGCAGGGAGAGCTGAAGCAGCTGCACTGTACTGTGGGATCACACCCTCCTGCAGAGAACCCTGCTTTTATAAACACAGTGTTGACATTAGTAAGACTTGAACTGTCCCTCTGTGCTAAATATTTAGGGTCTGGTTCTGAGAGGGGAAAGAAGCCTCTTCTGAAGACAACTGAATTGTTTTGTCTTAATTTCTTTTATGCTCAAACCTGCACTCTACCTGGACTAGCAGTTATGTGTCTCATTCCAGGAACTGCAAAATGAAAATCCGAGGCCTGAATTAAATAGGTCAGGTTAGATGGTCTCTTCTGGCCATAGCTAACATTACCACAGCACTACACAAGAACCAGGTGTAGTTGTTACTGCAGCACCCTTTCCTCTGTTCTCCCAGAACACAAACTGGGATGTGCATGGGTGAGAAAGGGGAGAAATGTTGAAGGGAAGTGACCGAGCACAGCCTGCAGCTGGGTTAGTTTTACAGAGCAGCGTTTCCGAGGTCACTAGGATGGTGCTCCCCCCAGTTTGGAACCAAGGTTCAGAACCTGCTGAGAACCAAAGCATGGTGACATCAGGATGCACAGAAGGAAGAGGGGGGGAAAGAAGAAAAGAGGCTGATGGTGTGCTGTTCTGTTTGTTCTCTCTAGACACCAGCGAAATGATCGAGATGCAAGGCTTTGGGGCGAACCTGCTGTCCTGGCAGCTGGAGCACTGCAGCCAGGGCTCCTCGTGTCTCTCCTGCTCGACGGGCAGCTCACCCTACGATGTCCCCAGCTGCTGCAACTGCATCCACGACAGGTGAGCAAGAGCTGCAGAGCTTGCCCGGGCACTGGGTGTGTGACACAGTTCAAAGCAGGAAGGTTTTATCAGTTCCAGCACCAAAGACAGAGAGTAACAATTTTCAAGTCATTTCTAACATAAAATGATGGAGTTATACAGCAAGATATTTAGTTTATTAAAACTAACCTATTAAACTACTCTCAGGTCACATTTTAATAGGAAAACTGCATGTCGTTCTTTTGTCTAGTTTGGTATAATTCAGCTCTGGAAGCATTTTCTTTAACGAGTCATTAACAATTGCAATGAGGGGCAACAATTCATCTCATTTGACAAGGACCTTTTCAACGCACCTGCAGTGGTTGTGGTTAATGTGCCAGGTGAATTTGGTTTGGGCCAAAATGCTGCTGGGGAAAATGCTTTTAAAAGTGTAATTTGTCATTATCCTTGGGCTAAATAAATTTTGGTGCAGAGAAAGAACTGCTGTGTGTAGGTCATAGGGATCAGCGTGGAGATGATGATCTCTGTCCTCATCACCTATTGTGCTCCTGTTAACGTGTCTCCACAGAACCCCGCTGAAAATGTTATGTGACAGCATGAAGAGGCAAATAGTTTCCAGAGCCTTTTATGGATGTAAGTGAAATTTCTTATATCCATTCCTATGGTATCTGTGTGCTTGTCTAAAATCCATGGGATGTTTGTTTAGAAAGCAGCCCAAACCCAGGTTTATTGCTGTGAGTCACATCACCTCGGGGCAGCAGGGGGGGACGTGGCTCAAGTGTCACAGCTTCATAATGGCAGTATCTGTGGGGTTTGCATATAGCAATGGGCAAACTGATGCTTAGAATGTCGTTCTACGTTGCAGTGTAACACTCTACTTAGATTTTATTGGTCTGTGTAAGATCAATTTAGTCTTTGGCTCTGTGGCAATTCATTATTATACAGTACAGTGCAAGTTTAGTTCATGCAGGATTATTCCTGGCGGGTTTAAAATGTCACAGCTGCATCTCCAAAGAGGGGCTGCTGCTCTGAGGGAGGTGGCTCATTTATGAGAGCTTACCTGCTGCCCCCACCCCAGGGCTCGCCTACTGCCGCCACTTGTCCACCGTGCGAACCCATCTGTCTGCCCTCGTGAACCACACCATCGTCCCCCCTGACAAACCCTCCAGCGCTGCAGGGGGGCTGACTAAAGAGGTCTGGAGCAAGTATCAGAAGGACAAGAAGGTGAGTAACAGAACACCGTTATGATCATTACTGGCTCCCACACGTGCTGTGCTGAGCGTGTGTCCCTTAGAACGCACCCCAGGAAGCACTAAAGGTGTTTCCGTGTCTGCACAGGATCGCTCCTCTTTCTAGTGAGAGTCAGTCCATTCTTACAGTCTCTTTTATCCTTTGCTTGTCTGGTGATGGCAAAGATATCAATTAACATCAAAGCAACTGATCTTATGGGGACTCTAGTCTATTAAAAGTTAGATTATTTCCATGGGAGGTATGAGAACTTACATTAGACTGGATTTCAGCTGGGGCCCTAAAGGCTTGAGTTGCCAAATTTATTTAGTACCGTATGTGCATTTCTCTGTCTTCACACTTGGCATTAAGTGCATGCCAGAGGAAAATAAAGATGTATTAACTTCCATACCTCTTTCTCCTGACTGCTGTAGAATTACAGGGAGTTGGAATTACTAAGAAGAGTTTACTACGGCGGGGTGCAGCACGAGATTCGAAAGGAAGTGTGGCCGTTCTTGTTGGGTCACTATAAATTCGGCATGGCCAAAAAGGAGATGGAGCAGGTAAGCACCGCTTTCCGAGGAACTGAGTTATGTCTGCAGAACAGGTTTTGTTTTCTGAATAGCAAGTGTTAGTCTTTATTATTGTTTAATATTCCTAAGGGGAAAATGCTACTGGAAACAGGAGTGACACATGTTTGTAGAGGGGTTACGATACCACGTTACCATGTCTGAAAATCACTAAAAGGGTGTTCTTTATTGAAGTCAGGAAACCAGTGCCTCTGACTTGCAGTTGCCCTGAACAAGTCCTGTTTTCACAAATTTGTCACTTATAAAATGGGAAGGCATTGACATTTGGATAGTAATTTGAGTCACGGTGTGTTAGCTGAGTTATTCTTCAAAATGCTCTTTGAAATAACTCCTTTATCTCCATGATACCACATCTTCATGTGAACAGCCCAGATGTACCTTCTGAAGTGTCCTTGAAGTTTCTGTCTGGAGGCTAAAAATACCCAGAGGAAGGTTCCGTTTGTGAGTTCGTTATGCTTTTGCTAGACTTAAGATGTGTAAAACACAGGGTGCAATTTCAGATGAGACATTATTCCTCTTAATATCTCCCATGCTGCTGCTAACATTGATCAGTGAATAATTGCCTGGGTTATGTCACAGCCCTATTTCACAGTCTGAAACTTGGCATTAAGTATACAGTTTCCATTAATGAAACCACAATTTGCCCATCTCTTAGTTATACTGTCTCCCTTTGCTAATCTCTTTATAGCAATACCAACTCTTGACTTTGAGTGCCTTCATTTGTTGTGATTACCAGGCAAGGGCCTTGATAATAAAGTGGGCTGGTCACAAACAGATAGATCTGAGCAAAACAGCCACGAGTCGTGCCTTCCCCTTCAGCTCCTGAACAGAAAGTGGAGGTGCCCTAAGCCAGAGTGCTGAGAATAACACTGCAGCCCTTCAAACCGGGTCACAATCCAGATTCTTCACCCTGAATCCAGTCCTCTTTGCAGGCATTTATATTTAGATTTTCTGGCTATAGTGTGTACATCAAGAATGTTCCACTGAGTGCTGCTGAGGTAAATTCCTGCCATGACATCAGCATCAGAAGAAGATAAAGAACCTCAGAAACCACCAAGGGCAGTAAGTCCTGGCTGCCATATCTCCCAAAGGCCAGGCAAACTGCCTCCAGAGAGAAGCAAATCCAGATATCCAGCCAGGCTGGCACATTGCCGTGGTTCTGCTTTCTACAGGGGGACTTGTTCAATCATGGCTTTTTTGCATACAGCACAAGTTTAAGAAAGAAGCACCATGTGGACTGGTTCCTCAACTCATGTCGCCTCGGTGAAAAAGGGAGGGCCTTCCAAACACTTCCATGATTTGCTGCAGAGCTTCAGCAGCAGACATCAGGCTGGACTGCAGCACTTCAACACGCAGTGTGATTTTATTACATTTGCATTTGGTGTTCCATTCATTATTCTTTTTTTTTTTCTTTTCCCTCAAATTTTCAAGAAATACAGGATATTGGAGGTTTCTTGAATAGACCACATTTTGCTGTCTCTGTTCTCCACAGGTATATGAGCCATCAGATTTATGATCCATGTATAGAAATAGAAGGTATGTCTGGAACTGAAAAGAAGGACCCAGATACTCAGTTTTCAGGGTGGTAGATCTGGAGCCACAACTCTTGAATTCCAGCCCCAGCTTCAAAGGGCACGTGCATGGATACAGCTAAAACATAAGAGCTTTGGCAAGAAGAGATAAATACTCGAGTCCATTTTTATGATAGAAATTACAGTAAATTCATAAAGATACGTTGCACGATATAAAAGATACGATCTGCAGACTCCTATGGTTGTTTTTTCCCCCCAGTATGTACCGTACTGACAGAGGGGTGCTCCAAACCTGATCTGGAATTCTAATGAGCTACTCAACACCAGCAGTAAATAACAGTAGTAACCGACTCCTGAAAGAAACGTGCTGTTGGAGTCTAAAGCTTCCCTTTAGATGCAGGAGTCTATTAAATGAATGACATGAAAACAGCCGTAACATTTGCACATACAGGAAACTTATCCTGTCCTTAACTGAAGTCTTCATGGGTGATTTTTCCTTTTTGCCTTCTGATGGTATTTTTGCCATCATCCATCAGTATCTGGGGCACTCCCAAACATGGCTGTCCTCCAGCCTCCCTCTAACTGTTGTATTTTATGATTTATGACTCGACGGCTATCTCGAGTGGCAAACAGCCTGCGGCTCTTAGCATGACTGCTCTGGTCACAGCTCCAGCCAGCAGAGTCCACAGCCTGCAGCCAACTCACAATTGCAGTTTCTCTTCAGCTCTTGACAAGTGACAGAGTAGTAAAATTACTACGTGTCCCTAATAGCCCGGGGGTGTGTGTGTTTCTGTGTCTGCCTGTCACCAGAGGCAGCCAGCAGTGGCAAGAATCTGCTTTATTCCTATGGGAACCAGAGTGGCTGGATCTGGCCATGCGCAGTGCAGCCACAGGACTGGGCTGTGTGAGCTGGGATTTCTGCTCCTCCAGTATCCAGCTCTGCACAGGCTGGTGTCTACAAACCTGTCACCTGGAATTCATTGCAAGGGCTATGTTAGACTTGGAATAGAGAAGGAGTTGGGAAGGAGGTGTAAGGAAATTAGGAATAATCCTGTTAGAGGCAGCAATTGCTCCAGCACATTGTGTCTGACTTCACATGAAAGCCAGTGACATCTTTTGTTCATCCCTGAACAGTGATGAAGCGCTGTTGGTAGCGTATACACATGCTTATATGAATCTTTTCTGGTGTCCACAGTGATAGTTTATTCCCTGCAGTAAATACACAATATCTCACTGCTCCAGTCACAGTGATGTGTGCTCTGGAAAGAGGTTTCAGGAGCTGTCAGGCTTCAGTTTGAGACATTACACTTGCTTTTGACCTCCCCCTCCCAGCTTCCACTCATTTTAGTGTTCTCTTTCAAGGAGGACCAGCGTTTCAGGATCTGTCTGTCTGTCTGCAGGTGGATGAAGACATCGCTCTCCGGTACCAGAAGGTCATGGCTGAGTGGAAAGCCTGCGAGGTCATTGTAAAGCAGCGCGAGAAGGAATCGCATTCTGCCACGCTGGCCAAGTTCTCATCGGGCAGCAGCATCGACAGCCACGTCCAGCGACTGATCCACAGGGACTCCACCATCAGCAACGATGTAGGTACTCCTGGCAGCACAGAAGGCCCAGCGTTTGCAGAGGGATGGCCCATTTGGAGCTGTGGTGGTGCCTCCATAGCAGAACTAAGAGCAGGGCTGTATTTTGGGTAGTTTATAACTGTTCCTGAGCAGGACCTGCTTACTAAGGTTCACCTACTCAAGAAGATCCTTCTCTCTGTAGAGGAATAGCTTTCTAGATCTCTTACTTGTGGGTCCTGTGTTCAAATCCAGCATAGAGCAAAAGATTGCTATTATTAAAGCATGGTTTTCATTCTGTCTTGTCCCTGATTGACAGGCTGGGTGTGATTTTATTTTGGGAGAGGGGATCTTTGTCAGTCTAAGGTAAGATGCAAAGCAGCAGGAAGGCAGACTGAATTAACCCCTCTGTAACTTGAATAGCCAAGAAAGGGCTTTCTTTTCACATTGTTGGACAGGAGAGATGGCAGTTGTGTGCTCAAAGTGTCTCTGGTCATCCACTACTGAGGCAGACTTCCAACATTTAGCTAACTGATTTCTATACAAGAAGAGAGAAGAAAACTTAAAATAGTTCAACAAAGAGGCCTTTTAGCAAGAGAAGAGGGAAAGGGGCTACATGATGAAAGAATCTGAAGGCCAGTCTTGACTTCAAACAGCAGTACCTGAACTGGATGGTTGGAGACCTTGAGGTACTTTGTTCTTCTGGTCATTGCCATGTATCTTTGATAGTTTTAGTGTTGGTGTTGTAGGCAGGGAAGCTTCATTGCTTTCCAAGGCATTGCTAATTGAAGATTATGAAAAGGGAAGACATATTCATAGGAGATGGATATGAGATCATAAACTGCTATTAGTTTTAGACTTTCGGTCTCGGTGTAAAGACTGAGCGAGGAGCTCTCAAGTATTTGCATGCAGGGAGGCTCTAGTAATCTTGTTCACTGCAGTAATGTAGTCATCCCTGTCTCGTGGCTGAAGGTTTGTCTGCTACATGAACGTTTCTTGCTTTATCTGAATCTTCTTTCCCCTGCCCACCCCCAGGTCTTCATATCCGTAGATGAAACGGATTCAGTGGAGCGGGACCCCAAAGGTCAGGATGACCCCCCTTTCACAGTGGTGTCTGCGGATGTGCCGACGGCTGTCGCTGCTGTGGAGCCACAGTCCGTGGAGTTTGACTCCCCCGACTCTGGGCTGCCCTCCTCGAGGAACTACTCTGTGGCCTCGGGCATCCTGTCCAGTATCGATGACGGGCAGAGCGTCTCCTTTGAGGATGGGGCAGAGGAAGAAGCCAGCGCTGACTCGGAAAGGACTGATCCAGACACACCACGTCTGCAGAAAGCCAAGTCAGTCGTGCTGCAGTCTCAGGATTCCATGTCAGAGGAGCAGCTGTGTTCCCAGGGGGATTATCTAATGGATGTGGCTTCTGTCTGTGCTGCGTCCTACACAGTAGGTCACAACATAAGTATCGTCATCTCTCTGCACAGCATTGCTTTTCTAGCAAAGACTTGTTCTTTTTTTCAGGTAGAATTTAATGAGACAATCCCCAACTAGAACTACAGGTGGTGGGATGTTAACTGAGGATTTCTGCATCCATATCTTTTTGTCTGGAATTTGAGCTGGATTGGAAATAAGACAGCAAGAAAAATTTGGGTCTCTTCCAGTGGGAGGGGTTGGAAAAGAATGTGGCACAGTTCTAGCAGCTAAAAATTTCCAGGGTCTGGGAGGCGGTGGGGGCTGTAGGGTGAATGACCCACCATTTGTAAGATTTCAGTGTTATTTAACTTGAGCTAAAACCCACATTTAATGAAATTGAACCACAGCCTAAAACTAGATTCAGGGCTCCACCACCTCTCTTAGTGTTGCTGTCAACAAAACAGTAGTTCAGTTTTTGCCTCTCTCTCTCTCTCTCCTCAAGTTGTTCAACTAGAAAACCCTTTGGAAATAGAAAGGTTCAGAACATTTACCAGTGAAAGTGTATGTCTTTTACCTGGGATTTTTGACAGTAATTGAGTATTTCAATGCTCTCATATGCCCAAAGTATAATGGTGCTACTTCTGGTTTGTTGATTCCCTGAGCGAATCTGCACCAAGTCTTGGGAAGGCTCTAAATTCAGCAGATCTAACTAAAGCTTTCCTTTTCTAGATAGAGTTATTGGACACTGTTGCCTTAAATTTGCACAGAATCGATAAAGATGTCCAGAGATGTGATCGGAACTACTGGTATTTTACTGCTGATAACCTGGAGAAACTCCGAAATGTCATGTGCAGGTAATGCAGCTTGTAAACTGAACTACTTTTCATGTTCCCATCATAATCTATAAACTATAACAATGAGAAAATAATAGACTGTATAAAAATTTTCACTATTTAACTTAAAAAAACACTTGTATGAAGGAGGCCAGGTAGGTTAGGGAGCATGGACATGACAGGTTGTCCAAGGTTGGAACACAGGCTTGAGAAGATTCTCTTTCTGCCTCAAGAGACTGATCCAGGCCCCTTTGCATCTTCTCCTCGTGTTCCATTAGCTTTGGTTTCCTGCTCAGGGATAACGTATCCGTGCTCTGAGGGCATGCTGGACCAGATAGAGTGTTGAGGGACAACTACTAAGCAGGCAGAAAGACTATGTCTTCAAATCAAACCGAAATCAAACCAGCATCTTTGACCACACAGTCCAGCTGGAATCAAGACAGAGCTTTCACTTTTAGGAATGCAAATTGCCATGAAGACTATTAAACTAAACACACTTAAAAGCAGAAAGTGTCATAGACTTTAGTACTCAAAAAAGATCCCAAGATTCCACTTGGGGAAAAAAACCAAAACAACCAAACCAAAAGCCAAATAAAACCCCAGGAACCATTTAAAAATCCATGCCTTTTTCCATAGACTGTTACACTTTGGGTAGCTGGTCTTTCACAAGCCCTGTGTGCAAGGTTTGGTCCTCTCTGTCCAAGCAGAATATAGGGCTGTGAAATACTTGGGAATGTGAAGTGTCAAAAGTTCTGAGACACACACTCAACAGCTGTGTAAGGTTTGATCTTGCATAATCAAATTAGACTTGAATACAATATTTAGCTTTTAAGGAACGGGAAAAGTTCAGTATTATTTCTTTCATCCTGTAAGTAGACAATTGATCACATTCTTTCACCCTTTCACAACACACGAAGAGGCTACGGCAAGAGTCCTGTTACAAGAGAGGTCTCTGTCTCACACGCTGCTCTGTCCCCATCGTGGATTGTTCATAGAGTCTTTAGGAATCACCCTGAAAAAAACCCAGCAGAAATAAGCATTATTTTATACCAGCGTGTTGGAAGATTTGAATTGTTGTAGTTCTCTGCACTTCCAGCTTTACCTTTTACAGCTCTCTAGAACAAGAAAATTAAAAGCTGCCAAAAGGGGTTGTATATTTTAGCTGTAAGACACGTTTTTGAGGCCACCATACAGCAAGAGGATTTTTAATCCCATTCTATCTTGTGTGTTCTTTCTGCAGTTATGTTTGGGAGCACCTAGAAGTTGGTTATGTTCAAGGCATGTGTGACCTCCTGGCTCCTTTGATGGTTATACTTGACAATGGTAGGAAGGGTTTTCTTTTGGAACATGGTGTTATCTTTAGAGAGGTCTTTCTTTAGAAATGCTGTTTGAGAAGTTGTTTGCATTAATGAGGTCGAGCTCACCAGGCAAACCAAACCTGCAGCTCAATTCATATTTTCTCTACATGTGGCTGTTGTGAAATGGCTGCCATTAGTATCTCAGGGATTCCTTGTTCACTTGCTGACTTTGAGATCGAATTTTACTAAATTCTCAAAGCAGCTGTGTTCCTGCAGTTGCTGAAGTGAAAAGTCAACTAACTGCAAACTGGGTTCTTTTGAAACATAACTAGTAAAAATGGGCCAGAGTCAGGTACTCTCCAGCGTTTCACCTGAATACTGGTGATGGGGTTAGGGAACAAGAAAGGGGAAAGCCCTGTTTTTTCCCTCATCCTGCAGTACGTTATTTTGGTTGATGGGAGTCACACAAATGGCAGCACTGACCATTCTGCATTACATCTGCAGATCAACTGGCCTACAGCTGCTTCAGCCACCTGATGAAGAGGATGAGCCAGAACTTCCCCAACGGAGGTGCTATGGACACACACTTCGCCAACATGCGGTCCCTGATCCAAGTGAGTCTCTTTTTTAATCTTCTTTGACAGCAGGTGAGGCTGTGGCAGAGGCTTGGAACTGGTTTGATGCCACAGTGAAGGGCAGGATTCCAGTTACTGGGGTTCCTAGTCACCCGATGCCTCAGAACTGGGGAAGGTAAGAATAGTTTTATGCAGCCCCAAACTAATTTCCTGCTTCTCAGGGGGACAGCATTTGCTATGACAATGGAGAGTGTGCAATGCATTTGAGCAGGTCACTTCCCCAGACTTCTGCCTCCAGTTAACAATTCCTGTTTATGGCTCCCTCCAGCTCCAGCTGAAATCCAAGAGAAACAGCAGTAAGATCCAGTCTTCACTGCTTTTTGGAAGAGAAAACACTGGTATTTGTGGCACAAACTTAATTTGTTGGAGGTTTAGATAGACCATAGCTGTATTTGTATTCCTGCAGGATGCTCACTGAGGGCTTTTTTGGGGATAGATTTAAGGCCTAGACGTTGCACTCCAGAAAGAAGCAGGCACCTGAGTGATATTAGCATAAAGAAGGGTGAAAAGTATCAGAATAGGCCCTTATTTGGTTTGATAGGTGATATATTAAAAAATAATGAAAATAGAGGTCAGTTAAAAAAAGATGGCCAGCATTTCTGAACATATGGCTGTAGTGTTTCCGCTGAGGAGCAAAACTGCCAGAGGATGCCACCCTGCTCCTCCAGCAGCCCTTGGGATGGCATCCATGAGGAATGGCTATAGAGGCACGCACACGTGTAAGACATTTATCTCACATTGGGCAAGTGGTTGTTCAGCTTAGTTCTGGAGAGGTTGGAGGGTGGAAATGTGCCACTGCCCATCAGAACTACAAACTTGTGATGGAAAAGCCTCTCTTTGTTCTTTTCTCCTGGAAAATAGATTCCAGTCTTTGCACCCCAGCTCCCGTGCTACAGTCTACGAGAAGAGTTGGGTGGGAAGTTGAAAATTTGCCACTTGTCGAAAGTCAGTAGGGTTTGTAACTTGCTGCTTGGACCTTTAAAATCACAGTGAAGGTGGACTTTGTCACCTCCTACCTGCACAGCAGTAGCTCTGCACCTCATCGGTTGGTGCCAGGGCACCCATGTCACACCTGGTACCAGGCTCTGTGCTCAGCACCTGCCCAGACTGACTGTGGGATGCGGTGATAAAGGGCAGCATGGAATTCTTACCCAGCCTCCAGCACCTTTGATCTTGGCTACTTTCAGACAAGACACTGAGAGCTGATGTTTTTTGCATTTCAGATTCTAGACTCAGAGCTTTTTGAATTGATGCACCAGAATGGAGATTACACTCACTTCTACTTCTGCTATCGCTGGTTCCTGCTTGACTTCAAAAGAGGTAATAATATTCCATGCCTATAGCTTAGAGTTGTGCAAGTGCCTGTTTGTTTGCTCAAGAAGGTGATCCCAAGTTGATCACGCTGCCTTGTAAGCTCTGCTGCCTCCTTTCTAATCCATTTGATGACAAGGAGCAGCTTAGCAGTAGCTCAAGAGCTGCTGTACTCTGCTGAGTGAGGTAGGTTGTACATGATGGAAGCACCCCAGCATCTCAGGATCCCTGCAGATCCCACCCACCCCTGCTCTAACAAGCAGCTGGTGATATTGAGACCCATCTTGCTCTCAAGCAAGTCAGTAGCTCCTTTGAGTTACAGACTGATCTGCAAGAATGAGAAGACATCCCTCTCAAATACCCTGAAGCACAAAGGTGATGGGGGAGATGGTACTCAACCATCAGCTATTTATGACCACAGTGAGGGGGGAGGAGTTGTGACACTTAGCCCTAAACTCTCTCCTTCACAGAGAATTGCCTTTAAACACAGTTGTGTTTCCATGCTTGCACAAGTGCAGGGGCTGGCTGGGGAAAAGGAGCCATCAAGTACTAGTTGTGTCTGTGTAAGGCCTGTAAGGTGTTAGTTCAAGGGGGGGGGAAATGGTCAATTTGAATAATCAGATGCTCTTGTAATGTTTATTCCCATTCAGAATTGTTGTACGAGGATGTATTTACAGTGTGGGAAGTTATTTGGGCAGCAAAGCACATCTCTTCAGAACATTTTGTCCTTTTCATTGCCTTAGCACTTGTGGAAGTTTATCGAGAGATTATCCGTGATAACAACATGGACTTCACTGATATCATCAAGTTTTTTAATGGTGAGAAACCTTTTTTTATTTTATTTTTAAGAGAGACTTTTGATAAAAAGCAAACACCGTGAGTTTGCTCCATCTCCCAGACTCAGACTGACTGCAGTTGTGTTCTTGCTGTCCTGACAAAGCCCCTGGTCATTTTAGGCTCTGAACCCTTTACCTTTCATGTAAATGAAGACCCCAGATTTTCACTCTCTTCCTGAAGAGCTGACTTGGCACACACAAACAGCAGTGTTTTAAGAATTCTGTGGGCGATAAAGGATGGTGGCTTTTTTCAGTGTCAGTGATAATTCTGACCACAAAGCAAGTTTCACATTTTCTGTTTAACAAGATTTGTCCTGGTAACTCTCTGCCCTGGGTTTAATGGGAAGTGCTAAAATGTTGCTTAATTTTTTGTGACAGTATGACACAGGCTTTAAAGTTGCCAGAGTAATTTTTGTTTACAGGGTTTCACCCTGCTGAGGCTGAAACATATAAGCAACTGTTCAGGCAAAACATCCCAGACCATTTCCGTGGTTGATTGCTCACCATAGTGGTCTGTAGGTGCTGCTGGAGCGAGGCTGGTCTCTTCCTGGCTGCAGAACACGGGTCAGGACACTGCCTGCAGAATGCTCCTTGTTGGGATAGTTTAAGGAGTTTGGAAACAATTCTGTGTAATCACAGTAATTTATCTAGATTATCAAAGCTGTGGCTTTCAGCCCTCTGGTGCAAAGCCCCAAATTTGGTTTTGGTTTTGCCTCAGCCATTCTTACTCCAAACTTGTACCTTAATGCTTCCCTCAAAAAAACCCACCCTACAAACAACCACCCCACCAAAGAAAAACCCCAAACCCAAAAAACCAAACAAAAAACCCCCCAGCACTTGCCTAAGCTGACTGACATGTTTATTGTGGAACTGAGGATTTGGACTGACATCAGAAGGATTAGATCTTGATGCCAGGACCCTACAGCACTAAGGGGTTCACCCACCAACTCCGTCTCTAATTCTACAAACCTGACCCCGGGCAGGGTTTAGGATTAATTAATGCTAATGCTACATTAATATCAATGTGAGGGCAGAAAGTTCCTGCCCCTGACAGTGAAGGATGTTTGTCTCTGTGTCTTTTAGAAATGGCAGAGCATCACAATGCGGAGGAAATTCTGCAGATAGCAAGAGACCTTGTCTACAAAGTGCAGACCCTGATTGAAAATAAGTGATAACGAGCAGACTGTCATTGTGGGCCTCCTCGTGAGCTTGAGCTATGGGCTGGAGCATTCCTTGCACTGTAACTTCAAAATGGTGTTTTAATTGAATCTTCCATGTAATGTAATAAATACCAGAGATTTGTAACAGACTTTTAAAACCAGAACTTTTCCTTCACCAGATAAGGTTTGTGTTTGATAGTCCTTGTTACACTCACTTTGTATTTCTAGACAAGATCTTTTTGCATTCTCTTACTTCCCTCTCTAGAAGACCGTCTATTGACACACTTGAGATATTAAGAAGGGGGAATTTGACATATGAGAACATTTCTGTTTTGACTTACTGCACCTTTAAAGCCTGGATGCAGGTTGTGTGCTCTGCCAGAGCCTTCCGCGGAGGTAAGGCTGGGTCCAAAGCTCGCTCCAGCGTTGCAGCATCGAACCGGGTCCTTGGAGGAGCACCTTGGACTCATGGCTGTGTCCTGAACATGAAAGAGAACCCATCTGAGTGCCTGTTGCTAAAGCATTGGTGTTTGTATTTAGCAGCAATTAAAGTAAATAAGGTTACCAGCCGGGAGAATGGCCTTAAATTAAATAACCTGGTTCACAGGAGCAGTGAGGATCTGGCTAAACCCATCAGTCAGCCTTTGCTGACTGACTCGTGCTGTGGCATCTCACAGCCTGCACACACCGCAGACGTACCTGCCTTTTCCTTTGCAAACCTCCCCTGCAGACCTTCCCAGGCGACAGGTTCTGCCTCATGTGGTTCGGGTTAACACAGAGGAACAGCTTCCCTGCTCACGCTGGCAGCTCCCACGCTCTTTGCATCTCTGTGGTGCCATGAAGTTCAGCTTCCACCCTCCAGAGGAGACACAGCAGAGCTTCACCACCTCCAGATTACTCACTGCTCACCTTCCTGTGCTGCAGAGCCCTCCGGGAGGACTTTCTTTAGGATCCAACACCAACCGGGCGCTCCTCTGCTCAAGCAGTGCCAGCCCTCCCCGGGTGAAGCAGACGAAGCGGTCGCAGGGGGTCTGATGCTCTGTGCTGGTTTGCAGAGCTGTCCCCAGGCCCTGGAGAAGTTCTCTGCCATTTTTTCCTGCTTGACCACACGCTTTCAGCAGCAGCAGCCGTTCCCCCCCCTGTCCTGCAGAGACAGCAGAAGTGCCTGATGGTCAGCCAGGCTCCTGGGGCTCCGCTGCTGCTGTCCTGGCACATCCCCGTGCTGGTGGAGTCACCACAACTGCCCATCCCACCCCCCTGTCCCCAGGGTGCACCTGGATTCTGAGTTAAAGCCTGTCTCTGTCAGTGGGAGAGAGAGGGAGCAGATCTTTGTTCATAGCTTCACTGCAGATTTCATGGATGCTCCTGACCTGCCCTCCTAGAAGACCCTGGGGCTTATTGTAAGCACTGCAAATATTCCAAAGTTCTCCACCCTTTGCTATTAGAACCCAAGTGATTCACCAAAAAAACACCCCACAAAACCAAGAAGAGTTTGAATCTGAATTTTTGTTTTTGATTTTTTGGGTTTGCAGGAGCGAGCGCTGCCCAGGGCCCTCCCGTGACGAGTGGTACCTGCACAAGGAAAAGGTAGATCTGGTTCTAGAAACACCACCTGTGCTTAGATCTTTCTTTATCATTGCAGTAAACTAAAAAATGGTAAATAATAGTCTGAAAAGGGAAAAAATGCACACCAAGTGCTTCTCAGCTCAGTAGCTGAGCCCTTCCTTAAACTGGTCTCTAAGAATTTGAGGGGAGGGTAAAATAAACCCAACCCAAACGTCCCCCATGGCTGGTGTGGGCAGATGCCGTCAGGGAGGAGCGAGGTGTTCTCTGGGCTCACGAGCACCACAGTCACGAGGCAGAAGTGAGAAAAGAGGAGCCCACTCAGTTCTAAGGAAGGCTCTGGGGAAGGAAACCCCCTTCCTGTGCGTGACGCTGCTAAAATAACAGCGGTGGGAGTTCCAGCAGGACAGGGCTCCTGCCGCCCCCTGAGCTGGGGGGGCTGAGGGGGCTGAGAGCATCCGTATTTACAGCTCGGTCCCCTGGGCCAGGCCGCTGGAAGGGCTCTGAGGTACCTCAGTTGGGGTGGCTGTTTGCTCACTTAAAAAACAAAATAGTATTTTTTAGAAATAAATGAAGAGAGCGAGAGAACCCTCTGACCCCCAGCGGAAGTGATGTAAAAACTAGAACTGCACTATTTTTCTTGGGTATGTTGGGAATGTATTATACAGCGCTGTTTAAAAAAAATCTACAAAAAGGCAAACCTCTAAGAACTTTGTTGTATTTGTTATAACATTCTGTCTAATTGTATTTTATTAACATTGTGTATTGACTTATTTATTTTTGTTGGGATCAAGCTACTCTCTTTATTGCTCAATTATTTATGTTTGAATGTAACATAGGAATAAATACTTATCGTCAAGGCAATCTCTGCAGCTCTCTGGTGGTGATGTCTCTCCCCCCAAGGTAATTTCAGAGACAGAACAGGGAGTCCCGAGGACAGGGCTGCCTGGGAGGGGAGTGTGAGACATAATTAATGTTTCTCTGATGAGCATGGGCTCTTGTACCAGGTGGTATTTTTAAAGTAGGACATCACCAAACAGCCAGCCAACGTCCCGTGGGTAGATTTAAGTCCCCAGTAGTGTGTGCCCATGGCCACCCCTCGTCACAGCCTGATCCCAGTGGGGAGGGGGAGCAGGAACAGGTTTGTGACATCATTGCATCCAGCCAAGCTCCTGGCTTTCCAGGAGGGATCCTCCCCACTCCCCCTTCAAACCTCTCAAAAAATCCTCTGGCTGCTTCTCTCCCCCTCCCGCGGAACTCCCCGTCTCACCCCTCGCCCGCTTTGCTGCTGCCCGTTCTCACAGTGATGGCTTTGCCAGGTTTTCAGGGTGGAAAGCTCGGTCTGGAGGTGAGTCCCTGGGGGTGGGTAATGAAGCGTTTCCCCATTCCACTGACTGTAAAACTACCCAATAAACAGCTCTCTGGGGGGAGTGTGTGTGTGTGTGTGTGTGTGCCTACAGCCCCCCCTCAGTCGCTGCTCGTGCCTGTTCGGGCTGTTAAATCATGTATTTACAGATCTTTATAGACCGTCGTTCCCCCAAAAGCTTTCTCCCAAAACGGGAGTTTATTTCAGCAAGATGCAGCACCCCAACGAAGTCCCACCACTGCGACTGTCTCGCTGCTGCCCACCGCCAAAAAACCCAACCAAACCCCATCTCCCCCCTTTCCTGTGACCCAGAGCCAGCACTGGCTGCTCCATGGTGTCCCCCCAGCTTCCCTGGCTCTGCCACGAGTTTTGCCACCCACCCACCCACAGCAACTTTGGCCTGGACAGTTTCTTGCCACGTTTACAGTATCCTATTAATTAGCCCAAGATCTGTTTTCCACGCTCAGACGCTCACCTAGAAATGGGGGTGGGCGTTTGCCTTCTAAGGGGCTGGGACAGACCCTCCGGCTTCTGGGTTTTTTTCTCCGGGACACCGTTTCCCCCCGTGCTCGGGGGTGACGCTTCCAGCGCCCAACCCGCACCGGGACCCACGAACGGGGTTTCTTTGCTCCCGTCGAGACCCAGGTTCTGCCACTTTTGCAACTTGAGGGTCCTCGCCGAGCCCCGGCCTTAATCCGGGCATCGGGGGAAGTGAGACACCCCCGAACCGCCCCCACCCCGAGCCCTCCCTGACCCTCGCTGCGGCCGGTGACGCCCCCGGACCCGCACCCTCTGACCGGCGGGGACCAGTCCATGCCCCCCACCAGCGCCACGGCTCCCA
>VXBJ01006345.1:462191-501982 GCA_013400055.1 Nycticryphes semicollaris
CCGAGTCCGGGTCACCGTTCCCCAAATTTCGGGGACTGGACTCACTTTTCCCCGGTGGTAGCACCAGATCCGGAGACACGCTGAGGGGAAGCCCTGGGCTGGGGCAGGGACAGACCCGCTGATCAATAACACCCACCTGGGGCTGATCAATGACACGCACCCGGGGGCGGGGGGAACAATGACACACCTGGGGGCAGCTGTGTCTGGGGGCGGGGAGAAAGCCTTGCTCCTTTCATTGGGAAACTACCCAAAGTGAAACAGCTGCAGGCAAAGCACAAGGAGGAAAATGCAGAGCCCTGTTTCAGATTTCAGTGCATGTTTATTTCAGTTTTATATTTATTTCAGGCAAGTGCTTATTACATGGATATTATTCATGTTGGATACCTAATTTCTGGAGCATGAAGAGCCAGTATAATACAGCTGAATAGTAAAAATACAATATGTACAAAATTAGTTGGTTTTTTTTCACATAGCAGATGTATCCAAACACATAAAAATCTTTACAGTCTAGGTTTCTCAATATTTAGTATTTCAATAAATTGGTACCACAGTGACACGTCCTCACTGTAAACAGACTGCATTTGCCCAGCGTGAGTGCGTGCCGAGGGGGGGGCTCTCCTCTGATGTGCACGGACAGGGTGGGGGGCAAATGGGTCTCCAGGGCTGTGACTGGGGGCAGCCTTGGCACCGATTCTGCGCCTACAATTGGTATCTTCAGCGAAACATTCCTAATGCAAAGAGCACAGAGGGGGAAAGGCAAATGCTTTTAGCCAGGGGGTGGTTACAGGGGGTGTGAGACGTGTCGGGGGGAACTCTGGCAGCAGGGATGGGAGGTCCCTGCTCCCACCATGGCCCCTCGCCCAGTGATGCCCAGGCTGGCACCCGACCACATGCCAATAAATCGTTGGGTGGATGCAATTAGTCCTCGACGTCTCACTCCGTCAGGAAAGACTCTTTTGGCTCGGATTGTTAAGGCAAATCCCTAAGGCATTCCTACCAGGATTTCTCATCTGGAGGTGTTAGCCCTTGTGTTTCGGGGGGGGGTTTGGGGGGTCAGGATGGGGTTGGGGTGTTTCCCCGGAAGCAGGAGCAGGCACAGCCCAACCTCCACTCCCCAGGAGCTACGAAGGGTCCCATGTCCCACCGCCGCTCCTCACACTCAAACGCATTTTCTCAGCACACGGAAGGGGTAAATTAATGGGCCCAATCCTGATGGAGAGCAGAGCTATGGAATCCCACTGAGGGAGGGAAGGGCACCCCATGGTCGGTAAGAATATAAACCCCCAGCACAGAACAGCACTGACCCCCCACACTGGCCCTGCAGAGTGGGGAGCAAACCTGCCCGGTGGCTGCGCCCCGTTACCCTGCTCTGGATGGGAGGGATCCCAACGACTCGGTGTGGAAACAACCAAACACAGCGTTGGCCGAGGCTGCACCTTCCCCACCCTGAGCTTCTGCTGCCATTTCCATAATCCAAATTCTGGAATACTATTTTTAAGCCCTATGTAACAGGAAGAGAACGATGCCGTGACTGACCCCCATCCCCAACCTATTTCCCTTAACGCTAAACATCTGTTCCAAACAACCCATGTTTTACTAAGAAAGAAAATAATCTAAAAATAGCTATAACCAATTTTAAACCGTTCAAAACGATAGCAAGGGATGGAAAACAAGCCAGAAGAGTGAGAGTGTTCTCTTCCTCATTCCAATATAATTTAGAATTAAATTAAGATTGAAATGAACAACTCAAGACAAAACACAGATGCAGAGTCTAAGGGGAGCCTCACCTGGGAGGTGATCAGCAGCTGCCCCCCACCCCCACACCATCCCCAGCAGCCTGGTCCCAGCTCAGCACAGCTGCATGGCTAATTAAGCTTAATTAGGGGCCTAAAGGTCAAGGGGCCGAGGCAGCATGTGCTCAGGTGAGCAGGGCAGGTCTGGCTGGGGGGTGCACCCCTCCCTGCTGGGGACACTTCCACACACATCACAGAAAGCAACAGGGCCAAAAAAGCACCCACCCTGTCCTCACACCGGGCAAACGCCGCCTCCTCGCCCCGCGCAGGAGGGAGGGCTCCCAAGGCCCCTCTGCCCACCCAGCCCCACAGCCATTCTCACACCTGGGTTGGTTTTTTTTTTCAATTTTTTTTTTTTTTTAAATGCATAAAAATTCACTCGGGATGCAAACCAGTCTGAAGGAGACACAGGCTACGTACAGAACTCGGAGACACAATAAAGTCTTGCATTGAAATCTATACGGATATAGAGGCGTGCATACGGACAACCACACCGACACCGACACAAGCAGCAAATCTCACCTCCACCTACACCACTCAAAGGCATTTTACGTTTTTGTTTGTTTTGTTTGTTGGTTTTAGTCTTTTGTTAGAGAAGGCCACTTTAAAGGAAAGGAGAGAAGCAGTCCAACAGCAGCAGGCGGTGGCCCGGCCTGTCGCGGGGCCTGCACGGCCGTCAGCTGGATGCCAATTAGTCGGTGGTGTGATTCCTACCCGGGTAAATTGTGTAGGATTTTAAAGAGCTTCCGCAGGAGGGACACTGTCCCTGTTGCTTCTCTCTGCCCAAGGAAACCAACCCTGGCGCTGAGGGCCTCCCAGCCGAGCCCCCCCATCCCCAGCCTTGGACACCCGGTGTCACGGAGGGACACGCACCCTGGGCAGGAATGAAGATGTGATGGTGGCAGCAGTTGGGATTCAGCCCTGTTTTCCCGGGTGCCAGAGGTGGGTCACGGGCTGGTCCCCATGTGTCCCCCCACCAGCAGCAGAGCCTGGCCCTGCAGGGTTGTGCTGGCACCCTGGGATCAGCCTGGGGACCAGCCCGTGAGCCACCGACCCCAGCAATACCATGGGGGTGCCCTGATGGCCACCATCCTCCTCCCCTCTGACTGAGGGCCAGCCCTGGGTGGGGAGGAAGAGGGTGCTGGCCCCCCTTGCCAGCAGCCCCCGCTCCTCCCCTCCTGCTGGAGGTGCCGGAGCTCTGGGGAAAGCTGCTGCAAGAGCCTGGCTGTCACCGGGTCTAGGTACAAGCCACCATGTCCCCAGCAGTGGTGGCACCACGGGGACTGGGAATGCTCCCAGTAACACCATGGGTTCTCCAGCCAAGGCCATCCCTCACCCTGCACGGGGACAGGAGCATAACCCAGCCCAGGAATTGGGAATTGAAAAATTTCTACCACTTGTCCACTTGATACCATGCAAAAAAAAAATGGCTATAATTACTTTTGGTCATTTTTCTGCCTTTTTTAAACTCTTTCCTTGACCTCCCCACCTCTTTTGATCAGTTTTAGAAATCCTGAGCAATCAGGGGACAAGCACAGGACAGCAGTGGCTCCGGCCAGGGACTTTGCAAGCACCGGGCAGCAAGAGGTGGCCACGGGAGGAGTTGGGAGCAGAGCCCGGCACACGCCGTGTTTTGGGAGAGGGAAGAGCGTGGAGGCACCACCGACACACACCGGCTTGGGGACACCTGTCCCAACCCGCTGCCTCGCGGTCCCCACTGCAGAGAACGTGGGAAATTCAGGTCGTTTCCCTTCCTAAACTACGGGGTTTGGCTGATCTCCCCAGGTGAGGTCAGGAATACACTCCCCTGTCTGACGTGTCAGCTCTAACAACTCATATCAGGGTAATTTTAAAGTAGCAGTTTGGGTTCGTTCCTCTCTGTCCCCTCTCGGCAGCCGAGAGTGGGAAGTGGCCCGAAGCAAGGCAGCGGAGGTGCCCGGCCACCAGCCCGCTCCTCCTGGCTTGGGGTGGCCACGGGGGCTCCCTCAGGCCGGCTGGGCCCCCAAGAGCAAAAGCCCTTGTCTGTGGGGCCAGCGCAGCCCCGGGTGAGCCATGAAACGAGCACTTTTGGGTGTCCCTGCAGCTGTCCCAGGGGTTCTGCTCCCGCTGCTGGTGGGTGCTTCTAACACACCTGACTGCGCTGCCTGAAGGTTTAAGCACAGAACAAGCTTTTGAGCACGGTTTTGCTGCTGGTTGCGTGAGGTGAACTGTGGGGGACATGAGCCGGGGGGTCAGGAAGCACCGCAGGGGACAGACCCAGAGCCTGTCCTTGGCGGGAGCATCTCCGCTGACCTACAGGCTCTGAGCTGGCCCTGGAGGGACACAAAGAGTCTCCTCAAAACTAGTACTTTTTTCTGTGGTATGGTTACCGGTAACTAATATTATTCAACAACAGAAGAGATTACTTGTAAACTTCATATTTATTGATTATTTTTTTTTTGGGACAAATTAGATCTTCTGAATCCCAAAGTATACATATATATATATTTATATATAGCTTTCTCCATAGGGAAAACACATATATCAAAGGAGGAGAGACATTTCTAAAGTGCCCCTTGTTATACAGTACTGAACATGATTTCTAAGAGCATTAGCGTAACTCCCAGGTTTCTGAGCAGGAATGACAGACGTGGGGAAAGAAGGGCGAAGTTTGTAGACTTTAAAAAAACAAACAAGAAAGCCCCCCAAAACCATTTCTGGCAGCCTCAGACCAGGCAGATCAGAACAGGGGGGTGACACTCAAGATGTCTGGACCGGCCGAGTGGGACAAGCTGTTCCTTGAGCAGGGGGTCACAGGGGACAGGGGTCAGACGTACGGGCACCACACGGGGGAGAGAAAAAACAGCCAAGATGGGGGATGTGAGTGGGGCAGTGACACTGCTGCCCTTAAAGCACAGGGGAGTGAAGGGTGGTGTCAGCAGCATCCCCCCCTGTCCCCACCGGGAAAGGCCATGAAACATTCCCACAGAAAGCTCAGTAAAGGGGGAACTCCCCATCCCAGATGTGCTCCACGGTGGGGAACACCAGCAGCTGGATGCCTGGGGCTGCCCAGGAACGGTCTCCACCATTCCTTCACTGAGCTCAGCTACTCTCCACTAGAAATGAGGTTTCCTGCCTTGACTTTGGGATTTTATGAGTTGGAACAATAAAGAAATGCAGAAAAAAAACTTCCCCCCCTTCCTAAGGCAGCTACAGAAGGCAAAGCTGCGGGGTCCTCCCGAGAAGGGAGATGACCCTGCTGCAAATACTCAGTTTTCAAGAGTTTCTAACGAGGAGCAACTGCCCCGATACCTAACGCTGTTCTCCAGGGCGCTGCCACCCAAAACACAGCCGTCCTGGGGGAGCCCCTGCAGGTACAAGGAGACGATGGAGCAGCGGTAACGGGGCACTGGAAGTGGGAGCAAACGTCTGCATAAATGTGGTTTAAGGATAAGGAATCCTTAAAAGATTTGTCCATTCTGCTGCAGGAATGGAGAGAGCAACACGGGCAAGAGCTTCCTGCACTGAAGGATGCAAGGAATGAAAAAAAAAAAAGAATAAAGAAAGAAGTGTTAACAATGGAGCAACCCAGGGCTTTATAAAGACTGAATGTGATTCTCAGCCGTGTCTGCTCAGAAGGCACAACCACGCTTGGTCTCTCCTTGCAGGGGTTACTGCTGTCCCCAGCACAGTCTCAACCGCAGCATGGAGGGTGCCTGGTTTTCCTCACTAAACTTCTGCCACTGCTCAGAGCCGCCCACGGCCAGGACACCGTCCTGCTGGAGCCCACAGGCACCTGGGGCAGACTCTTCTCCTGTGGGAAATCTCCACCCGAAGCCAGACGTCACCCCAGACTGTCTGTGTGAGTGCTCGGCCCCACCTCACCTCCTCCTCCCAGTGGGGGTCACCCCAGGTGGGACCATCCTCCCATCCTGTCCCCAGGGAAACCTCCACTGGCTACAGCGGGAACTTCCCCTGCGTCAAGGACTGAGGACTCTTGGTTTTTAAGAAGAGGAAGACGGAAAAGAGGTCATTAGTAGCCGTACTACACACGAAACGGTGCACAGACCAGTTCACCCAGCAATAACGTCTTAAGCAGCCCCCCCAGCCAGGGGGGGGCAAGTACCCGAAAAGCCACACGAGGTCCCTCCTCTCTGACCCCGCAGGAGTTTGCACTGACTTCAGGGAGACCTGCCCGACCCACCGCTCCGGACGAGGGCTCGCTCTTTGGTGCACACCTCACTGCTGCCCGTAAGACACAAGTCACACACTGACCTCCTGCAGCACACCCTCACCCCACACAAGACTAGAGGGGTTTGCTTTTTCCCCCCCCCCGAAAGGTAAAATAAAAAAAAGAAAAATATGTCAAAACTGCACTGCAGAAGCTACTGCATCCACACCTCACCCTTCTCCAGCCCATGGACTCCCACACCCCAACGTGGGCAGCTCAGGAACAACCTAACACAGGACAGTATCCCAAGCAGCACATCTACAGAACTTCTCTTGGTCGCCTTGTCCCGGGTCCTGCTCCATCAGCCCAGACAAACAAACCGCAAGGTTCCAGCAGAAAACACCTCCCTCAGCAACACAGAACCCGACCCGAGGAACCCGGGGCTGGGGACTGGCAGGAGGGACCTCGGGCCGGGGAGCGTCACACACAGGCATCTGCAGAATCAGTTATTGCATCAGCAAAACCAAGCCGCAACAAAAGCCCCCAAAAACCATCCAAACAGAACATTTTCCACCATTAAAATAACAAAGAACATTATTTTTTTTGACATAGCTAAAAAAAATCAAGTCATTTATAAAACTGCAACAAATGAAGTCTGGTTGTGTATTCTTTTTCCTTTTATTAGACAGGACAGAGAATTTCCTTAAAATGCCGTAACAAGTCACAGTGATTTTAGATGGTTTTTTGAAATGTAATATATTGACGGGAAATACCTTTAACATGGTTTAACTTTGTTTTTTCTTGTCACCGTATATGTACCCTGGTCCACCAAACCATCTGTCTTAAAGTTTCTTGTTTAGAGAGGACACTCTGTCTTCTTCCTCCAAAAATGAATTTTGTCTAATAATCCTGCAAAATAATCAACCTTACAAAAGGCCTTCTTCAAATGTTATATTTATATATATATGTATATACATATATATACACACACATACACACATATATATAAATATAGACTTCTATGATTTTTTTTCCCATTCTACGCAGTGTCTCAATAAAGAGATCAGCAATTTTTATTCTACAAAGAAGCAACACATAAAAGGGGAAAATTAAAAGTCTTAAGAACATCATATCCATATTTCACTGATTACACATAAAAGGAAAAAAAATCACCATGAACAACTGTCTTTGAAGTTGTTTTTTTTCTTTTTTTTCTTTTTCTCGGCTGTGCAAAATTCAAGTGCGGAGAGGCCCCGTCTCTGGCTGCCAGCGGGGAGTGGGAGACCAGGCAGCTGAGGACAGCCCGGCCCCACGTCCCACCGCTCGGCCTTTCCCGCACCTCCCTCCCGCCGAGCCGGACCTGGTTGGAATGTATGGAGTTTCGGAAAGGTTCCCGACAACGGGCCTTGCCCTCGGGCGATCCCCTCTAGGCCAGCTTCAGCGTGCTCACTGGGAAGGAGGGCATGGTTACCATAGTCACCGGGTTTAGGACCGTCTGCCCGACTAACTGCGGGTGATGGACAACTTGGGTTCCTACAGCGGGCTTGGCCATCACCGCCTGCTGGCCAAGGCTTGTGGTTCCATTCACTTGCTGGTGCGAGATGGTGTGGGCGATGTGGCTCACCACGGGCTGGCTGACGGCCACGGGCTGAGGGTAGATGGGCAGCTGCTGGCCCAGGTGGGCCATGTGGTTGATGGTGGCGGGGTGCACAGTGATGTGGCCGATGGGCTGAGCAGCAGTGGTCAGTTGCACGGGGCTGGAGGTGGAAGGTGCAATGTGAGCGATGTGCTTGGTCTGTGGACCCTGAATGACGTGGTTGACAGTCTGAATGACCGAAGCGTGGGTAGTGGCGGTGTGGGCAATAACAGTCGATTGCACTGTGGAAGCCGCCACGATGTGAGTCTGTGCGGGGACGATCGCCTGCGGCTGGACCAGTGCTTGTGTCTGGATGGGAGGCTGTGCGTGGGCAGGGGCTGGTTTCTGCTGGATGGAGAGGTGCTGGGGCAGAACCGCCGGGTGGTGGGAAGCAGCGTTGGAAGGGACGGCTTTCAAGAGCTCAGGGTGCTGGCGCTGGGTTAGTTTTGGTAATGAGTTCACTGGCCTGTCATCTTCCATGTCTTCATCCATGTTGTCTTCACCCTCTGGAAAAAACGAAAGGAAGAAACTCCCATAAAAAAGAAAGCAGAGCACGAACTGGACTAACTGGCCTCCCTAAAAGGCAGCACCGGGTGGAAGAGACAACAGCAGGAGGAGTCACTGAGCTATGGGCAGGCGGCACGGCACGGCACAGCACGCTCTGCTGAGCCCCCACGGGGCAGCAAACCCCTCTCTTCCCAGATTGTGGGCCAAGGACCTGGCGCCGGGCAGGTGAGATGAGCTCAAAGCCCCAGCTCAAGAAGGGGAGAGATCTGGCTGGGCAGGGAAGGGCAGCAATGCCAGCAGAGGCAGATGGAGAGCAGCCGGGCTGAACTCCCGATGGGCTGAAGAGGGAGGGCTCCATCTGGGAAGAGGAACAGGGTTTCCTTTCCTGTCCAGTTGTTCCACCGATCGGTGCTGACGCGTCTGCTCCCAGAGCAGGAAGGAAAAAGCCAGGGAGAAATATGGGCATAAGTTCCTTGTCTGGTTCTGGAAAACAGGCCCTTGTCCAGCCCAGGAACTAAGGAAATACAGGAACATGCTGAGCCTACGGAGATCAAGACGATGAGCAGGCACCTTGTACTGCCAGCTCTAAAGGCAGTGGTGCAGAAAAGATTAAAAATCTCAGAAGATATAGAAGCAGCAGGAAAACCAGAGCAGACCCTTTCCTTTTGCAAGCTCTGAGGTCAGTAGTAGCTTGAAGCGATCCCTTTCAGCAGAGGACACTGGAGAGGTGACAGGCTGACACTCCTATTGACAAAGCACTCCTGTTCTCAGCTTCCACCAGCCTACACTCGGTGTCTGCCAGTACGTTCAAAGGTGATGTGCCTGATACAAGCCTGAATGAACCAGAAAACTCGGGTGTTCCCTTCCTGGCACCCCGCTGTATCATCTGCCTGGAGCACCAAGAGCAAACGCTGTCACGGGCTGCTACAGCCTCCTCATCTCTGGAGAGCAAAGCACTGTACATCCACGGACTGCCTATTCCTGCTGCACATCACTGGTATGGAGAAAAGCATGCACTCCCCTGTCCCACCGAAACTTCTTACTGGGAACAGCACACCGGGTATTCATTAGCATCATTTCATCTTCACTGTGAATCCTTTTCATGCAACGTGAAGGCTCATTAAGTTGTTCAAATGCTCTGGTGGATCCTTCCTGTACCAATTCCTTCTCCTCTAGGTGGCTGAACACCCTCCCACATCCACACAGGGACAGCAGGATGCTCACACACCACTCAGTTCTAATGAGCAGGGAGGCAGTTGTACCAGAGGAACACTAAGTTCTGTGATCAGGGAGCTCCACGTGCGGTACCAGCCCAGTGAACGTGCAAACCTGCACTCTGTGCCTACCTAAGGTCTGTGCATGGTTTTCAGCTTACCTTACACAAGCAGCAGAGCATTATTAGGCAACATCAATGGTTACAAACCTTTTACTTTATACTGAACGCAAAGAAACTGTGATGGTGCTAAGTGAAGATCCCCCTCCCCACTATGTAACCGTGTCAGTGATGTGCAGTGGTGATTACAAGAGAAAAACGATGTGTACCTGATGCTGTGGAGGTAGATGCCTGGTCATCCTCTGGCTGAACTGTCTGTCGAATGATTCTGTCAATCTCCAAGATGTCCATCCACTGGCTCAACTCGTTCTTCAGCTCTGCCAGTCGCTGCTGGGTAGCTATCTTCTCTCTCGCCAGCCGCTCCATCTCATGTTCGTATTCTTTCTCCTTCCTCTTTAAAGTCTAAAGACAGAAGAAAAAGGAATATAAGGAGAAAAAAGACAATATAACCTACATTAACCTGGTCACTCCCATGTCCATAGCTTAGGGTTTTTTTTTAATTACTGGTTATGCTGGTGTAAAACGTGTTCAGAAACAGTGACACCTTTCAAGCTCAGGCAGAAAGGGAAAGGACAAGAGCTGGCCACGAAAAACTAAAGCGTTACTTTGGCCTCTGCCTTCTGAAGGAAAACTGATCAGCCTCCAAGCTGAAATGCTTAACCATGCCAGCTGTGAGTCCTTTAATCTCCAGGGGTAAGTTCAGAGCCTAGAACTTTCCTGTGGCATTTTCACTACACACATCTATTCCCAAACATCCCTGGGGAAAGGAAGGAGCTATCGACAGCAGTGCTCCTGCACAGCAACCGCCTGCTCTCCCACCTCAGAAAGGTGGAACCCCCCTCCACCCCTCCCAGCCTCAGACAGTCAGAAACCCTGTGCAGAAAACTCTGCTCTTTTGTGGGAAGATAAAGACACAGATATATTGAAGTATTTCAAAGACAAAGTGTGTAGGAAGAGATAGGATCTTTAACTAAACCAACTGACAGTAGTTGGGGAAAAAAGACAAGCTACAGGCACACAAGCCCAAGTAGGTCTACACAAAACCACAGTGCATTTCCAGAAGCAGCACATAAATCCTGGAGAGAGGGGGAACTTCTACATGGTCAGAAGAAAAGGAAAAGCCCAAGGACTAATTAGCTTTTGAGAAACACACCGCACACCAAGAGCTCCTGACCTAGCAGAGGTGGCTCAGAGCAGCAACACCCACACCAGGGGGAAATCCTGAGGTCAGATGCGAAGGAACAGCGAACGTCCTCCTCTTCTGCCAAAGCCCACTCAGCACTGGGATTCCGATACGTTCGGCAGCGGGGGAGGCAGGAGATGCTGCGTCAGTCAGCACAGCACAGAAAAATGCCAAACACTACCCAGTGCTCTCAGTGGGAAAAATAAACCACAGAAATGTGATGGGGATCAAATACTGAGCAGCACAGCAGAAAAACGACAGCTGATCTACCCAAAAGGTACTGGTTTATGAGATTTTAAGCCAGTAGCACAGCACTGAATAGTACCAGGACAGAGAACCTGTCCCTCAGCTCGGCTCAGCGTGCACTAGAAGCATAAAAGAGCCAAAATAAGTGAAATCTGCAAAACCATGTAGAGCTTATTTTCTAAAGTTAAGTTTCACCATTGGGAATCCTAATCACATACTTCTGAAAACACATACTTCTGAAAGACCTCCACTGAGCCTGCACAGATGCTCTTCCTCACTCTCCACGGGCAGACATTGAATTTAAAAGCAAATCTCACATGAAGCAGAGCGGCAGAGGATCAGACTCATGATCTTCTGAATATGTGCTCTTTATTTTCCTCTCAAGTTCTCCAGGACAACTGCAATCAGAACCTGACCTCATGCCTTTCAATGGTTCTGATGGTCTTTCATCTCAAAAGTTAGCCAGGAATAACTTTAAATCCTGTTCAGCCAGGCCTTTAATTCAGCCTAAGCCAACACGGTGACGAGGGTAGATCCTGTCTGCTTAGAGAAAAGTTAAATGGGGAAAAAAAAGAAGGTACCTTTGTCCTGATAATAACAAAAAAATGAATTATTTTTGAAATGGCCAAACAATGGGTATTAGCAGGGCACAATCATTCCACATGTGTAAATGGAGACAACTCCTCTCCACGGGGCTCATGCTTTGCCTCCTCCAGCTCTGCTTTTGCAGCCGGGCTTCAAACGCTGTTGTTAAAAGCCTCTGCCCTCCTGCCTTCTGTACCTGCTGCAACGCTGGGCTGGGAGGTGCTACAACAGAACAAACACCTGTGTGATCTCAAAGTTTACCTGACTTGGAATTATCTGACCGCGGAACAATTAGCAAAAGCAGTTGAGTTTCCTCCTGATAGGCAGTGGTGTGCTTCACGAGTTTAACCCAGGACTTAGTCCCTGATGAGGATGGGGATCTACTGCAAAGCCTACACTGACCCCATGGAGCCGGGGGACAGACCCTGTGCCCCCCTCTCCTTCCTCCTGGTTCTCTCTGTTCTGGCACCCACAGCCCAAACCCAGTGAGACTTGATGGGAGCACAACCCCCATGTACCCAAGGTGGCAGCGTGGTTTCCCCCAGCTCAACAGACGCATCTCCCCCTGAGACTGCTCTTTTCCAAGCAACAGCCTCAGCACAGACTCTCCTCCTCCGGCCTGTGCAGCGATGACTGCGGGATTCATTTCTTTAACGTTAAGGAATGGGAAGGCTGGGTTGCCCAGGCAACTTTTACTCCACAGTGTAAGGAAACTACGTCACAAATCACAACTGATTTAGTTTTCACTTCTACGCACTTGCAAAAATTCCCCAAGAGCATCACTTCCAAGAGGCAGTGAGCCCTGCCCCTGACGTGGGGGAGCTGCACTACCCCAGGAAGAAATAAGGGATTTTCCCTCATTTTCAGCTGAATCCATCCATGGCTTTTGGCAGTTGGGAAGTTTTGCAAATCAGCTGCTGGCTCTGGTGAAACCACGTTGATCGTTTCACTCCGAACATTTCCAGTTCTCGGAGTTTAACTCCTAACCCAGGTGAAAAGGGGAGCTGAGGCCAAGTCAAGTGCAGAGTGATCGCTGCCGCAGGGGTCGGTATCCCTGCGAGGGCAATTCTGAACACCAAAGTTGTATTTAAAAGATGCTTTAACCACATGGCCATGCACTTCAGCAGGTGTGCAATATAAAGTACAAGAGAGGTCACAGGGAAACACATCTGATCCCACAGCTGAGCAAGCCCTTTTGCTGGGCAATGCCTGCAGAGGAGTTGGGGCTGGGGACACGGCTCCCACAGACCCTGCCCAGTGCAGATGGGAATGGTTACAGGGAGCAAGGGCAGCGGTGAAGAGTCCCTTCATCTCCTCTTTAAACAGCAGTGACCACACTAAAATCCACAAGAGGGTTTGCTTTTGCTCCCCCCAAGTATCTGACTTTCCTCCTCCACAGGTAGCCCTCAGCTTCAAAGCAGCCCGTCACCCCCGCGGGCTGTCGAAGCTGGAGCAGCAGAGCCGCAGTGACAGCAAACACCCGCTGCAAGGCCAGCGGTAACGCTCCGCTCCTTTGTGCCCGTCCTTCTCGCCGTTTCTTTGGTCCTTGTGTGCATCCCACTGGCTGGGATTCGGTAAACAAACAGACACCAACTACTGCTGTCACTACGCAGCCACAGTCCTTTGTCACCGTAAGGAATTTTCCATTTTATAGCCAGCTGTAATTAAGTTGCTTATTCTTATGTCAAGGTTGAAAATAATGCCCCCAGTACCTTCTCTGCGCTGGCCTCAAGAATAATGCTAGCCCTGTAGTTGGCATTAGCCAGGTTTAAAAGGTCTTATTCAAAAGCTCCCCTTATAAACATTATATTAGCAATTTAAAAACACACTTTCAATTATGAACCTTTCCAAAAGTGTATTTCAGCTGTTGTGTTCTATTACATGGCGTTCACTGATTTAAAATTCCTCATCATTGAGCAATCATGAGAGCAATTTGCAATTTTGAACCAGATTCTTTAACCCTTTGCTCCTGGGATGGCAACCACTGCAGCAAACCAGGAGCTGCTGGGCCAGGGAGGTCCCCGAGCACCAACCCTACCTGCGAGACATCCATGCCATCCCCACCCAGGCCTTCCACTGCCACGTGGCCCTTTGGTTCCTACATATAATGGGGAAAAAAAGCAAAATCCTAAGGAATGGACCTTATCCTTGCAGGGACTGCCACGCTGCAGCGTACCTACAGCATCACTGCTCCACCAGCCTGTGTCCACGAATGCTGGAACCAGAAACGCCAGCAGATGGAAGGGTGCTGAGGAGCCCGCAGTCCCCAAACAGCCCAGGGCTCTGTTGGCAGAGAGGCCCCACTCTCCTGTAGCACTTTGGAGTTTTGCATTAATTACATCCATCTGGACATTCCTACTTTGAACCTTGTGAAATTTTCTATGAAGTCCTTTGGGTGTGACGAGCAGTTTGTTTAAAGCCCAGAACCTAGAGAAACCGCGTGCCTCAACCCAACCCAACCTGCTGCGATGAAGAAGAGCCCAGGAAAGCAGGAACCCCAAGAGCTGGGTCCCCCCAAAGCATTGGGCTGGTGTCCCCAGCAAGCACTAGCAAAGGTGCCAGCACCCACCACATCATGGCTTCAAAGGACCCGCTCCTGCTCCCGGGACCTGCTGGACCCGAGCTCCTGCCGATGCCACTGGGCCCCTCACTCTGCGGAAAGCAGCGCTGGGCAGGATCCGGCCACCAGCAGAGGTGACAGTGGTACCTCTCCTTCTGCTTGTGTGAAACCCCGGCTGGTTGCCAGGGGAACCAAAGCCATGGTTTCCATGGCAACTGCTTCATTCAGCCGGCTCTTGGAGATGAAATCCTGCAGTGGTGCTGGATACGCCCGCCTGGTACCACCCACCGACAGGGAAATACAGGTTGCGGCACAACAGAACCCCCACAGCAGCTGACAGCGCCGCCACACGGCTCCCCACGTGTGCCATCCCCACACACTGCTACACCCGGACAGTAAGGACCACCGCAGCGTCTCCGTGGGGTCTCCCAAGCCCTGACTCAGTACAGGGTCACGGTCTCTCTTTCCCCAGGTGCAGTAAGATCTCAAGGGGCTGGACCCAAAGCTCCGAGTTGTTAACGGGGAGCACTGAGCCCCAGGGGTCCTGCAGCCACCATCCTCAGAGCATCCTGAGATGTGGCCGGCGTTCTCCTTGAAGCAGGAGAGGAACAGAACTAGGACTTCAGGCCGCCACAGTGATTTCAGCCTCCTAAGCTCCCAAAGCTCCCACCTCTTATGAGCACCAACACCAAAATAGAACTTGTGAAGTGCAAAACAGACCATCCCACGCTACTTGTGGGTCTCATCACCAGCAGCCCGCAGCAGGTCGACCTGTCCCAAGCACAGCGGCCACCCTGCAGGTCCTTCACAGCAGAGGAGGAGACCTGCAGTGCAGGGTCTGCCCACAGGTCTCTGGGACCCCGTGGGCTCACTCGCCAGCAGCCTCCTCACCTGGCTCCCACCACAAGGGAGGAGATCAGGGTCCACACAGAAATACTTCACAGCACAGGAAATCTGCCCAGAGCAGAAGAATCATGGGAAAATTAGAACACGCACCGTTATTTACATTTATTACTTGCACATTGTCAGCACTGAAGACTCCGACAACAACAACAACAAAAAAAAAGACATTGGGCTGTAATCTCTGGAAGCTTCAACCACATCTGAACCACAGCCATCTGCACTGGCCTTGCAGTCCAGGAGGACCCGGCCCCCTGGAGCACCTCGCTCTGGTCAAGTACAGAGAGTTCTAGGGTAGAGGGGAGAAAGAATCCAAATCAGGAGGACAAAGAATAAATTCAGAAAAAACAAACAACCAACAACCCCCAAGGAAGCAGCAAATGACTGGAACACTCAGTACAAACGGACCAGGGAAAGGCACAGCCGTGCCCAGGGCCCACCACCAAACCCCTGCTGCCTTCTACCAGTTTAGCAGATCTGTTTTATTCCTTGATATGACTTTTAATGTTCAGGGAAATAAAACATTAAAAAAAACCCAACAACTATTATGGCAATGTGCTAATGTGTTACGTTTGGCTGTCTGTTTTCCTTTTCATTTTTTTAACAATCTCTGTCATTCAGGAAACAAATGAGACGTTTTCAACGATGCCATTGGGTTCTGGATGCCCAAAATACTGTGGTGATTGTTATTCAGAAAATTGGGAACTCTTGCTGGTACAAACACCTTCCCCAGCAGAAGAGGACCCTCCTAGCACCTATGGTGCAGGCCTGGGAGGTCCCAGTGACTGGCAGAAGGATGCCACCACCTCTCTGCCCTGTTTCTCCATCCCTGTTAAGGAGGTCAGTGCTGGTTACTCACACCCTGACAGCTCCACCTACGGCCCCCAGAGCAGATCTGGGTCACCAGAGGATTTCTCTCCATCTCCCTTCCTCGTTGTTATGACCAGGGCGGGCGTGGGAGGAGGTAAAACCCCGTTGTTAAAAACAAAGCGACTCTGCACCTGAGTGACAGTCTTTGCTCACCCGCTGAAGGCACCAGCTGGCAGGGAGCTGCGGTGCCCGCTGTCCCCACACAAGCACCAGCACTCAGACCCCACTGCCCAGGAAGGTGGTCCCATGGCTGAAGCCCCTCTGCATGGTACAGCACGTCCCGCTGGGCTGAGATCTGCCTTCCAGCAGGTACGGCCCCATGCAATGTGTGAATAGGAAGTGACAGGAAGGTGCCAGCTGCTGGGGACAACAAGCTCTCAACCACGACACACACCACTCTGAAAGAGCAAAATATACAGCAAGAACAGACCAGCTTCCTGCAAACCCACTCAACCTACACAACGTTAACAGGTCTGCAGAAGGTTTGCAGAAGGAAATCAATCTTCTTTTAGAGGTACTTCCCTCTCAAAGACCTCAGCCCTTCGGGAGGAGGAGCAAAATAGAAGTTATTCCTTCTAATGCTGCAGGAAACTGCAGCGTCACCCCTGGGGAGCCTGTTCCTGTTCTCCTGAGATACAAACACAGTGAATAATCAGGCACCTGCCCGACAGATGGCACCCAACTCACACCTACTTTGGTCAGGTCACGGGCCGTCCACCCTCCTCTTTCAACCACAGCCTTTCAAAGATGTGATTTTCCCTTAATGCTGTCTCAAGATGACCTGAGCAGCCCCGTTATGTGGATCAAGATGTATCTCAGCACAACAGCACCCACAGTCCCTGCTCGACACCCTCATTACCAGACTATTTTCTCCCGTGGGTGCTGTACTGGCTGGCCCTGGATGAACAGCTGGTCACCACGAGGGATTTCGGAAAACAGCAGGAATTCCACAGTGAAAGGGATGGTCTAAACACAAAGTTGGTGTAGTATTTTAACTCATGACATAAAAGATGAGTAAAACAGCAAAAAATAAAAAACTGGAAAAGAAGAAAATCCACTTTTTCTGGTTTATGTGATGCAGGTGTCACCAGCCTGTGTGGAAGCGGCTCCCCCAGCTCCCCATGGTGTGTCCGCAGGGACAGAGAAGAGAAAGAGGGAGAAGTCCCAGCCAGACACAGAAAAGTGTTCGGGTGAAAGCACAACGATGGGCAGGGCCAGGCCAAGGCACAGGTGGGATCAGAGCCACTCGCAATTTTTGATAAATAACACCAATGCCAGGGAGTCTTGTAAAAATCTTACTCAGATTTCCACATCCTCCGAAGCGCGTTCTACCAGTACTTCCATCACATCAGAGTAACACCGACACGACAACAGGAGACGAAGCCGACACCAGCTGCTGCTGTACGATGCTTTCAAAACCCCCCTCATTTATATGTTTTTAGTCGACAAGGTCTAGCAAGGCTGCCACCAGCCTCTGTGGCTGCAAAGCGCCGGGTAACACGGGCTGAACTCTGCTGCTCTGCGGCTCACACAGTCATCGTTGTTTCTTGCAATTGTTTGTTTGTGATTTTAATAGGTCAGTAACGCCTTCACTGTAATTTTAAAGAGTATCAACACACACCTTTGCTACTGCTACCGAGAACAGGAATGAGAACTACCCTCCTAACTTGTGCCACGGGGCCTGTCAGGTCTCGGGGAAGAGCAAAAACACCAAACCAAGGAGTTTTGAGGTCAGGGGGTTCTGCCTGCCCTTTCCACACTCCCTGTGAGTCACAAGTGAGACACTGCTATGAAAAAATAAAAATTCACCACCCCTTTTGGCAAAAGTTAAGAAACAGCTTCCGCTCACTCCACAGGGTTCACATACTGGACATTTTTAAGCAGTTTATTGCATGACAAGTTTTGTGGCCTCTGCTGACAATAAAAGCCACCGGCTGCTCTCCAGATGGAGCCCCCACACCCCTCGGGGAGGGACGGCAGAGGGTTTGGGTTCAGGCAGCCCCCTGGGCAGTCACATCAGTTCTGCCAGAAAGAGGCAGCTCAAGCACCAAACTCTCTGATTTGAAATGGGAATCCCATGTTTCTTCCACTCAACAACCGTGCAAGTCACCAAAGGGAAAGGACGTCAACGCTGTGTGCTAAGCACAGTCCCGGGCTGCTGGAAGCCATGGGCACACGGGCAGTGGGACTCAGGCTGGCCCTGACTGGCTCCCCGAGAGCCAAGGGGCTTGGAGCACTCTCAGCATCCCCCAGTTTCTCAGGCTGAGCACCCCATCTCCTGTACGGGTGCAGCCCAATGTCATGCCTCTGAAAAGAAAATCAGTTCTTCAGTGACTCCATTAAGGGCAGGAGCCTCTCCTGCTCGTGCTGTGCATGAAGAGCTCCCACTGACTCCAGTCCCAGACCAGCCCAAAATTCTGATTCTTACCCATTCTGTGTTTTTAAGCAGGTGCCAACTTGCTTTACTTCACTAAACACTATTTTTAAATGGCCTTATTTCTCTCTTTTTGAAACCCACAGATGACATCATGCTGCATGACCACAGCCTTTATTATTGGCAAGGAAATTCAGGCTAATTAGCCAAGATAGATTCAATTGATCAGGTCAGGTAAACAACACTAAGAAGCTCTGCTTGGCATGTGAGTGCTGTTCACATGGAGGGGGCACCAAAGGCACTAATGGACCCAGATCTTCCCAGGTGAGTTTTACAGAGGACAGGTATATTCAACCCCGTCGCTGGCACAGCATAAATCCCAGTTCCAGCTACACTCTTCAAGGTGGGGAACTCCTTTGGATTCAGCACACTTTGGCTCATGCATTTTGATCAATAACCCAGTCACTGCAGGGCCTGGATGTAAACAAGCTCTAGTCTTTATACAAGACCAAAAGTGGGGTCTCTGTGGCACAGGATCTCCCTCTCCCAGGAACTGGCACGTCTGTGGTGCCCTCCTCTACCTGTGACACTGAGACCCTAATGGCAGCATTACCACAGGACTTTAAACATCCACTGCTCTTGTTCTGGCCCTCTGCACCAGACAGGGATGAGGTAGTGTGTTCAGGCACTGAGGGAGTGACCAATGAATAAAAGGAAACCGAAAGAAGGAGAGATGCTGTGGTTATCAACAGGAAAATTTAACAAATATGAAAACAGAACTCATCCTGTTCACAAAATCAGCTTAAGGACAGCACAAAGGAGCTTTTATGTGCACTATTTGGACATCCTGGGTCAGGACTTTGCATACAAGGAGTCAATTCTGCTGCTCACTGTTGGAATAAATGGGAAACTGCACCGTTTTTAGGTGCACAGCATGTCAGCAGAGTGAAAGGCCAGAAGAGACCAGGTGAGGATAAACAATTTAAGCATCTCACATAAACCATCAGCATTACCAATGAGTGCAGGTACGTCAGCGCACGATGGATTTCTGCTCCTGGCAGGAGGTCAGGAATCAGCTCTGTAATTTATTCTGTCTGACACAGCATCCCGTGCTCTCAGCTCAGCGGGTGACTGTGGAGAGCGTGTGACATGGACACATGGACCAGAGAGGTGGCAGAGGAGCCCACACTGCAAACAGCAGTGACACAGGGAAGCAGGCACAAAGGGGAGCAAAATAACCACTGTGGTAGTGGTGACAAACTGAACCAGTCTCCTGCATCTGAGCACGACTGGTGTTGATGTGTCCTCTGCTGCAGGATGGTGGGGTTTGTTTATGAAGGGACAGAGCCCATTCTCCCACCCAGGATAATCACTGCTCCCTCAGAGGCTGCTTCACACCTGCACCATTTCTTTCCTTCTGACAATGATCTGAGACCTACAAACTTCTGTACTTGCTTTAACTTCAGTCTGAAGCAGGAGAATAACATCGATCTGGGCAGGGGTGGCCCAGCAGCAGGTCAGCTGAGGCTACAGCACAGCCACGTGAAGCCAGGCCAGCTGAGGAAGCCCGTGTTTGTAATCAGAGGAGGAAATTAGGCACACTTCCCTCAAAATGAACAATGCAGTCATTTACTTGGAAATCGAAAGAGATGTCAACTGCCCCGAGTCCCGTACACTACCGTATTTTTTTTAGCATGAACATTTTTTTTAGCTCCTGGGAAAAGCATAAGGCCATGGAAACTGTGAGGTGGACACTCACTGGAAGGGTTCAGGAAGGAGCCGCAGCCCAGCACCTGCCCACCATGAACATGGAGACTATTTTATTTTGGTAAAATACTTCTCTGGATCGCTGGTCTGCAGTTCCAGTGAGAGTCAGAGGCCTGCAGCCTGTCACAGAAGCAGTCTTGTGACTTTTCAATGGCTTTGCTGCTCAATTATAGATTTCTCTAAGCCCATACAACCAGAAAAATCAAAAGATTGGTTTGTCACAAAGATGTACCTGGGCGCTTCCTGGGAAGGCTACAGGCATGGCCCAAGAGGCACGTCTCCAGGCAGTGGCTCCAGCGCCCATCAGGTCAGAGGGACGGGGGGCACAACATCAGCCCCAGCTCCTGCCACTGAAAGTGCTTCTACCCTTCCTGAGGTGATAAGTGATTCAGAATACGACCAATTTCTCCTAAGTTCATCACAGCTCTCTTCTACCCGTAACACCATGAGCAACAAGGCAGGCAGGGAAACGGCTTCTCTGAATTCGTAAGCACAATCCCTTTCTTAAAGAGCGCAAATATTCCTTCGTAGGACTAAGGTCCAAATCTACCATCACAGAACCCCCCAACACACGTCTGAGCAGCACAAGTGGTGGTTCGGGTCACAGGGCACCCCGCTTGGCAAACTTCAAAGGGTTTTACTCTCTGCCTCTCACACGCCCTGGGAAGCTCAAACTCGTCTAATGTTTTGTAAATACATTGCCATTTACTCAGCATTTGACTCTGGTTGTAGTGAGGAAACCGGCACGATCTGAAATCTGGAGGCTGTGGCTGCGCTGCTCATGAGCTGTCTGGTTCTGGCTGTCCCCATGTCACCTGGTGAGCAGAGGGCCTGGATGTCATCTTACACTAAACATGCGACAGAAAATAACCCCTGGAACTGGACGGTGTTCAGGTACCACAGTGACAGGCACAGTTTGAGAACACAGAACAGAGAACAGTCTTGCTTAAGGGCTCCAATCAGCTTCCAAGTAAGATGATTACATTTCCTAGGGGGCGAGGAGTCCTTCAAAGAGAAGCAGATCAGCACACCCAGCTGCACCAACGTCCTGGTGATGATCCGTCCGACGTCCCTGGCCACCAGCAGCACCTCCTCCGGTGCGTTTCCCTCCAGCAGCACAGCTCTCTGGATTGGTGACAGGCTTGTCCTGTTCTCTTCTGGGGAACACTGCTCCGGTGACTGGTGAGGTCCTTCCTTAGCCAAGAGGATGGGGCTTCACTCTCTCAAAACAAACAGCATTTTCTTCCCACTGTGGGCATTTTTTTTTCCACCTGACTTCATGCATCTTAGAAACTTTCTGGAGGCTTCCAGCATTTTCACTCCTGTTTTGCAGGGAGGACAGGGAAGAATGAAGGGCGAGGTGACCCACAGAACAAATGGGCTTCGTCCCAGGCTCTGCTGCTGGGGACCAGAGCCCACCCCGCTCCGTGGCCGCAGGGACGACTCGGCAGCCGAGAGTCACAGCACAACAGCCGACATCGCCTGGGACTGAATCACCATTTAAAGGGATTATTAACTTCCAGCTGCGTTCAGCCTAATTTCCTTTGTGCAACAGTGTGTTTAATTGCAGAGATTCTAATTTACTGTTGCAGAGCACAAGCCCAACTCTTAAGGATAAATTAAAATGACAGCTCCATGGGAAGTTTGGAATTTAACTTTCTGACTTATCTGATTTGAGGCAGATACAAATATTTAAATCCAGCCAAGGAAACAAACAGCCTGTTTCAAAGAAGTTCCAGCTGGAACAGGGAGAAAGGATTTTGCAGGAAGAGGCTGCAGCAATTAGTGCACCCTCATACTCCTCCCGGGCACTAATTGGCACCAAAGCGGAGCTTCAGGGCCCGCACACTGCACTCCTCCTCTGCACAACTTGTTCCACATTGGGCTTTGGGTGGGTTTTTTTTCCCCTTTAGTGAAAAACTACTTTGCTGTACTAAGAGTAAGAGGTTTTACTTTTAAATCTCCTTTGTACGATCCCCCTCTTCTCTTTGCAAGGGAGAGAGGGAACCAGCCTGCCCAGTCCAACACACTCAGTGCTGCATCATTTGCTGCCAAAAAGGCAGTCTTTCTTCTGTTTTTTCTTGCTCCTGTCTGCAGATGAGTCCGGGATACCCCTCACCCTGCCTGAGGAGCTGGTAAGAGGTGTCCCAGCCAAGCCCCCAGTCCCACCAGTGCTCCCCAAAACCCCTGGGGAGAGGAGAGTGTCACCTGCAGGCAGTTAATCCCCATCCCCACGCTGATGCACAGTGTTTTAATTGAGGCAGAGCGAAGCTAAAAAATTTAAACTGAATTAAATAATAATTAAAAAAAAAAACTTGAACTCTGAAAAAATTCAAATCAGATTTGTAATAATCTACTTTTCTTTCAGGCAAGTAAATACAGCACTTAAACTTCTAGCGCAGTTGCATCCTGTGGTTCAGGCACAGACACACGGCAAAGGCGCTGCCAAGGAAAACGCTCCTCACTGGGGACAGTCCCCACCGGCAGGGACTCCAGCAGCCACCACGATGATGCTCCTGCCCGAGGAGGAGGAAGAGGAGGTGGTGAGGCACCGCGATTGTGGCCTGTGCCAGCCAGGAGGTGACACCAGCCGTGCTCATGGGGCAGCCAGCCAGCCACGCTGCTGATGCTGGGCAGCCAGCCCGCTCACCAGCCAACCCATCACACAGGGGCTGGCGCTCGCCATGTGCTCGCTGCACACGTGGAGGGGATGGTGGCATTGCTGGCACCGGAGCTCCCGGGAGGCAGGGAGGGCAAGCAGCCAGGCCCAAGGTCACCGTGACCTTGGCAGCCATGGCGGGTGAGGGCCTGGCCGCAGGCTGGCTGACCTACCCACCTCCTCCTCTCTGCTGGTGCCAGCCCAGCGGGTGGATGGACAGATGGACGGACACAGCCGTGCATGGGCTGGCCCTGTCCCAGCGCTGTGGCTGCCCTCGGGCTCTCACGGGTGATGGGGCAGACACTGGGCAGGGAATCACGGAACTGTCAGAGCTGGAAGGGACCTCCAGAGCTCACCCAGTCCCACCCCCCTGCTAAAGCAGGGTTGCCCAGAGCACATCACTCAGGGCTGCATCCAGGAGAGGCTTGAAGGTCTCCAGAGAAGGGGACTCCACACCCTCCCTGGGCAGCCTCTGCCAGGGCTCTGACACCCTCACCACAAACAAGTTCCTCCTCATATTCCAATGGAACTTCCCCTGTCCCAGCTTGTGCCCGTTGACCCTCGTCCTGTCACTGGGAACCACTGGGAAGAGTCTGGCTCCATCCTCCTTCAACCCACCCTTCAGATACTTGTGAGCATGAGAGGGTCTCCCCTCAGCCTTCTCTTCTCCAGCCAAAACATTTGAGCTCTATTGGCTCTCTTCATTTGCCCTACAAATTTAGCAACTCTTCCATTTTCCAGATGAATTTTAATTGTATTACATGCTATTGATTTCCCAGTCATCTCTAAGAGCTTCTTTTGTGCTACCACTAACCACTTTTACAAATATTAAATATGGAAAACATGCTGGATAAGACCAATGCACAAAGTTGACAAAACTGCTGACAGTGTCAAATATGAGATAAAGAGCAATAAGCAAACACTAACAATTCACTCAACCTGCAAACACCACAACTGAATCCTAACTTTCCCCCAGACTCATTCTCAGTACCCCACCCAACTAGAGCTCCACGCTGCAACCCCCAGTTCCAGCCTGTCCCTGCCTCCAGGCAAAGGACTTACATCTCAGTCTCATCAAAAATTTGAGACACTCAGGACCTTGGTGGAAGTCAGTCTGTTTCGCTTAAGCAAACGCAAAACCTCACCAAAACATATGGATGAAAATTCACCTTAATCCAAAAAGGAGCAGCTTAAGTTTATATGGTCTGGATGTGCCTTTTTAAGATCATCTGAATTATCTCTTCAAGAAGGTGAAAGTCACCTCAGGTGCATCACCATCGCTGGTATGGGTGACCTGGGGTTAACTAGGAACTTCTAGGACAGGGAGACTGCACGAAGCAAGTGTTCCCAGAGGATCTGGGAAATCCAGAGTTTACCAAAGACTAGACTTGCATGGGGGGAGAAGGGGCAACAGGAGCTTTCCTCCCCCCTTTTTCCTTTGCGCTACAGAAGTGGGTAAGTAACTTGGTTAAAGCAAGGACAGCGCTCTCATGTCAGTAGATAAAGTGCCATTCAATGACCGCCACCAGAACGCCAGACGTACCTGGATGTATCGCAAGGCACTCCGTAGGACGCTGAGGTTTGAGGTCTTCTTGTCATCTACGTTGGGGATGTTGCGCTTTAAGGTCTCAAAGCACTCTTTCAAATGTGCACGCCTAGAGAAAACACAGGGGTTTGTCAGGTGGGGGGAGTGCACAGCAGTAATCAATTCAGCAGAGGCCGAGACATTAATTTGGGCCCTAATCCAGCAAAGCAGTCACACATGTGCATCACAGTCCCCCGGACTACCTGTGTGCTTACAGCCAGCTCAGGCCAGCAGAGAGACCACGGGGCTGGGGCTTGTAATGCCTGGGTTCTCACCCTCGGTTTGCTCAGAAACCCTTGTGCAACCTCACATGAAACGTCTCTTCTCCCTGTGCTGTAGCTTCCACTTCTACCACGTTTCCAATTTAGCCAGTTAGGCCTGTAAGAGTTTTGGGTTGGGAACTGGTCCGTATTCTGGATTCACACTGGACACTGGCCCCCGGCCTCGGCGAGTTTATTAACTCACAAGAGAAGTTACACCGCTGTTATGCACGTGGGGATTTACTTTGCGGGATCAGGGCTTTGCAGGGTCATTATGCAGTTAATTAGAACGAATTAGGAGGCAAGAGAAGCAGAATCGAGCTGGAAGAAAGCAAAGCAATATTGCAAGGCTTACGAGAGGTCACTAAGAATTTTGGTCAGGTTATTTATTAAAAAACAAACAAATAAACAAAATCCCAAAGCCAAACAAATATTAACAGTTTATAGGAAAAAAAAAAAAAAACAAAAATGAAAAGAAAAAAAAAAAGGGGGAATTACAATAAAAAAAAACCCCAAACCCCCAAACCCCTGGCTTTCTACGCACCTGTTCTTCTCCAATTTATTATGTACTTCCCTGGTCCCAACCCTGTAACCCAAACAGAACAAAGATAAACTCAGTGTCAGGTTTAAAACTACTCTACTCTCAGCAGTGCCTGTGCTTAGGACAGACAGAGAGGTAAATATTAAATAGCAACAGAGGTGCCCAGGTGTCACTGGCTTAGTGCTAGCTGCGTATGTGTTTCTGCCCAGACTGGATCAAGACCAAACCCACCCTTTCCATGCATTTTTGGGTGGGATAAACTGCACACGCGGCCCGAGGAGGCAGGAGTATAACGTGTGTACATACGGAGACACGGCTGCTGTCAACGGGGAAAGACACAAAGTACAAATTGCAGGTATTTATACAGTCCTAGAGAGCCCGGATTCTGACCCATTTCTGATCTATGCCTACGCTCCAGCGGGGTACGATTTACGCAGTTTCAAGCTGAAGCATAGGGCACTTGGCAGACGTACTTCCAACCACTTCAGTTTTCCACTGTGTGCCTGAAATAACACAGTTGAGCATCGATACGGAACGGAGTAACCCAGGAATCCTCCAGCCACCGCTACAGGAAGAAGCAGGGTGAGCTCTGCTTTGTAGGGCTCTGGGCTGTCCCTACCCTCTGGATCACAGAAATACTTTTAGGAAAGGCCAAACAAATTCACGTTATCTTAGTTTTCCACCTCCGTGGTGATAAAGCACATTAGTAGACACGTGGAGATTTCAAATATCTTCCGTACACTACGCAAAGTAATTATTTGCCTTTGGCTGAAAATACACTGACATCGAGGTGAGCATTTCTGGAAGCATGTTAGTATTTAATAAATATTCAGGTGCTTTAAAAATATATATATATATTTGACAGCCTTTCCCACAAAACATTTACAACCTGAATAAAACATCTTTTCTGTGCTCGTGACTCCAGGAGCAGGCACTTTGGGGTACCCCAACAAAATGCCTTTCAGGGAACCTTGGCAACTCGCTCCGCATCAGACAGCTCTGCCAGGAACCCCAGAAATCCTGCAGGGAAATGGCTGAACCACAGGCACAGACAGACTGGGCACAGGGTGACAGCCCTTCCAGCTCCCCGGGAGCGGAGCACGGCTCTGCAGCCCCAGCCACCCCCCGTTCCCAGCCCAGAAGAACCCCCCCGTACCCCCGGCCAGTGGGAACCCCTCCACACCCATCCCAACCCACACGACACCAGTTACTGCTCCACTTGATTTTAGTACAAATAGAATTATCATTTCTGCAGCTTTGCATTTTATAGACAAGCTCAAAAGACCACTATCTTAGAGGAGTTATGTTGGCATTTTAAGAAGGCCATTATCTTTACAAATTCTTACCTAACATTACTGCCATTGTTTCCTTCTATGCATTTTGGGATCTCTACATCCCAAAAGTCACTATGCACTCTTTTTTGTCAACTATGAACCCTTCTTTTGTCCACTGTATCTTACATCTCTTCCTGCTCCCACAAGATGATACAGAAACTACCCCTCCTTGCACAGGGCCATTCACAGGGAGGGTCGCTACCAACTCACAGCCCCATTCCCCTGCTCTGCTCACAGCTGGGCCACAGCTGGGCCATCACTGATCAGAGAAAACGCTGTGAGGACCAGAGGACAAGGGTAAAAGAGAAGGAGCTGCCGCCTCCTGACCTGATAGTTTCAAAACACTGACCTCCATCCAGGAGGGTGCAAAAGGCAAGGCCAGATTTTGACCTGGCCAAAACCTTTCTCCCAAGCAGGTCCCCACTGCAGAGAGGATGCATGTTGTCTGTGGCTGCCAGCACTGGTTTAAACTGGGTGAACTGGAGTGACTGGGAAGGCCTCCTGCTCTGCTGGGTCTGTCTCAGCAGGGCAGCTTGAGCCATACCGGGGTGGGACGAGGCTGCTGGTGCCATGGTGCACAGCAAGGGGGGTGTCCAGCCGGTGTTTTGTCCAGCAGCATCTCCCCTGAACCCCCACCAGACCCCCTGGTGCTCTGAGACCGGGGATACCTGTGCCTCATCGTGCAGGACAGGCAGGACACGCAGCGGGATGAGCACAGCATTTAAAACACCGCTGCAACGGGCTATCTGCCCGCTCAGGTAGCGGGGAGGTCGGTCAGAGGTCCAGACAACGTGGCAAGGAGGAAAAACTGAATAGATCCAGGTTGTTTATCCTACAGGAAGGAAGACTGAGGGGCCAAGGGAAACAGGTAAAAAGCTGTTGCAAAGAAGGGAACGATTTGTTCTCCCAGCCCACAAGAAATACCACCAGACTGCGTATTAGGATACTGCGGTCTGGAAACACCCGCCTGAGGAGAAGACAGAGTCTCCTCCAGCCAAAGTCCTTAAGAACAAGTTAGACAAACACTAACCTGGAGCAACATCAGTCACAAGTCCTGTCCGAGGGTGGGGGCAGATTAATCAGCCTTCAGTCCCTTCTGGCTGCAGGAGTTCTGAACAAGCAGGAGGCCCCTAGCACTTAGAGCACTAGGGAATCAGAACAGCAACTAAGGTGATCTCTGTCCTGAGAAATCAAACCTCCCAGGTCACATCCCGGTTTTCAGGGCAGTTCCTGCAGGCAGCATTGCTGCATGACTTCCCTGACCAGTACAAGCAGAGATCTTTTGCCAAGCATAACACCAGATGCCACCTGAGATCAGTCAGGCAGTGCTGGGACTTGCTTCCCAAGACAGTTCTGGCTTAGAAAAAGAAATCCTGGTACAGAATCCTACAGTGTGTGGTCAGGGGAGGGGGAAACAAAAAACCGTCAAGCTAAGAAACCCTGCCATCAAAAACCTAGACATCCAAACATCCGCAGCTCTTGGTATTTCTGGTCTGACAACTCTTTTCAAAAGCAGTAGCTGCTCCAGGTCGACGCAGCTTTCGGTACGGCTTTTGCCTGGTCCCTCCACGCACGAGGTGCACTCACCCTCCAGGTCTCTTCTTCTGCTCGTTTGGTTTCGTGTCCTCTGCTGGAGCCAGCTTCAGGGCCCCCAGCGGCGGGGGCGCTCCCGGGTGCTGGAGGGGCTGAGGCTGGAGGGGCTGCTGGACCACATGGTGCTGGGAGATGGCCAGGACCGGTGCCGCGTAATGCTGGAGCTGCTTGGGGCTGCCCGAGGGGGGGGTGGCAGCTTTCCCGTCCGGCAGGAGCGGGCCCGGTGGCCTCTGGATGACGGGCGCGACCGAAGACACTTCCTTAGTGACACCGGGAGTGCTTACGAGGGGCTGGTGGCGTTGCACGAGTGGCGGGGACAGGGTGGTCTGGGCGGCTTGCTGGGGAGGGCTGGTGACAACAGGGATGGGAATGACGNTCCTGCTCCCTCTCCAGGCGGAGCTTCTCGTGTTTCTCATTCTCCTCTGGAAGAGAAACACCGACAGTGATTAATGGCACTTCCCTGACCTTCCCCATCCCTGGCCTCTAACCAGGCTGTGACTGACTGCCTGCCTTCCCCCGGGGGAAACGGAAGCCATGGGGGCTGGCCCACAGGACTGCCCGAGCCCACAGCAGGACCCTTACCCCTGGAGATCTGTCCCCTGTCCCAGCCATGCTGCACCTTCCATGCCTTGCCCTTTCACTCCAGCATAAATATAAACCACGTGCTGCCCCACAGTCAGCCCTCAAGACCCAGCCAAGGCAAATCCCGCTTGTCCCCGATGTCTCCAGGGTCGCCACAATCACAGCAGCAGATGAAAAGCAGGACACCACCCGACCAACCTCCTTCTTCATCGCAGCTCCACGTGGACAGAAATGACCTGACCCAGTCACTTCCCGCTCCCAAGGTCCAAACCCACAAATCACAAGGCCCTTCTGCCAAGGGCAAACATTACTGAGCTGAAGGAGATTAATGGACCTTCAAGACCTGCGGCAGGGCCTGGTCAGGAGCCTCTGCCCACTCTCAGAGGAACGTGGTGTAGATGCCTGCAGGGATGGACTCGGCACCCCGAACCATGTCCACCTCTACCCCTCCTTCCCAAATCCCTCCCACCCCTGCTTCTGTCTGCATGGAAACACATCCCTGTGCTCTGCTGTTCTGCACAAAACCACCAAGCTGAACCACAACAAGGCATTTTCAATTTTTCCTTTTCTCTTTTCAAATTGTCAAAGAGCTATTGGGCACTTCACTGAGGAGCCTGCCCTGGCCCTGTGACAGCTCCAGGACAACACCACCAGTCGCTTCCAGGGAGGTAAGGACAAGCCCAGAGAAAAGTCTCGACTGGCAGCATCCTGGGGAAAAAATGGGCATTTCAGGTTCATCTCCTGAACCAGAGCTCCTGTGCAGGAGACAGGGAAACCTCATGAGCATCTCCCGCTCGCAGCTCTGCCCAGGACACCCACTGGCCCAGAGATAAATGGCAGCCACAGGGCAGGCTCCTTAGGTTAAAATTTACAAGTGTAAATTGTAGCTTAATGAACTTCACACTGAATCAAACCCATCAGGGCACTTCTTTACTGCCATGGATTTTATTCAAGCTCTTCAATTTAGCATTGGTGTGCATATGTTCTATGTGTTTTTAGAACACGAGACAAAGTAAATGAAATCTGTGTGGCCCCAACTAGTAAAATAAACCTCATTAAATGTGATCCAGGTCTCCGACTTTAATTGTGTGAACATAGCACAAATGCAATTTATTTATACAAGTCCGATGGCGCCAGTGGCCCTGGCATCTAGACATCTCACAGCCTTCACCAAGTACCTCTGACCCTGCTGCCCATGAAGCTCAGGGGATCCCCTTTCCCGACAGCCTCCGAGGAGCTGCTGCCAACAGCACTCTTGGAGCTATGGTTTCTTCACTGTAATATATGAATATTTGGAAAATAAATGCTTTCTTCACCAAGCAAGGGATCAGAGAAGTGACGCATACAGTCTGGTATCCTGTCTTATACAGTGGCCAGTATCAGGTAATTGAGAGGAAGAAACATCCCAGAAGAGCCTTGGGCTCTTCAGGAGAAGCTTTGGCTTGACCTAAACTCTGAAATCAGGATGTAGATTTGGGAAACTAGATAAAAAAGCATGTATGGTGCATCCTGGAAATACCAGTTTACACTAAAGCCCCCAGTTATCTTCAGGAACCAGCTGTATTAAACACAACATGTGGAACAAGAACAAGGGGCAAGTCCCCCTGTGGTGAGGCACCAACCATGGAGCTGCCCAGTCCCCACACCCGAGGGGCTCCCACTGCCTGGGTACCCTCTCGCCCAGTCTTTGATTGTGAGGGGTGTCGTGCAAAAGCAAGAGAGAACAATACAGGGAACAACACTTTCACTCCTGATTGGGAATGACCTTTGGTACACGTGACTGCACATTGTCACCATCCCCGATTCATGGGTGACGTGGATTCCTGCAGGTCCTCCCAGCCCAGGAGCTCTACAGCACGTGTCCTATTTCCTCCAACCACCGTTAGAGCCCTTTGGCACAACCCTGCTCGCTGGTTGCCCCAACATCCCCACCTGGAGCCACAGCAGGCCCACACAGAACGTCTGAGTTCCCCAAGGAGAGCACGAGGAGATGCCCTGTGTGAGCTCCAGGGGAGCATGGAGGGGAACCTCAAACCTCACAAACCTCCACAGCCCTTATTCAACTCGTCTCCAGCAACAGCCAAACACACACACACTGCGTGAGACCAGGAACGGGGTCAAGCACCCACCTACAGGAGCAGAAAGCAACACCTGGATGGAGCTCCAGCACCAGGGCTGCTTCTCCAGGCTCCCACTGACAGCACCTGGGAAGGCACCGTGGAAAATCCAGTGATCTGCAAGGATTTCACACACAAAGAGTACTTTTCCCATGGTTGCCTGAGACTCAAATCCAAAATTATAATTCAATTCCTTGTAGCACCAAGGAGGAGGGTGAGCGAGCTCGAGATCTGACTCCAGAACAGGAGATTGTTTAAATAGAAGCTCAGAGTCAGAGTGCAGTATTTTTCTATGTTTTCTCAAAATATTTCAGGGTAATTACTAACAGTTCCTGAAAGGAAGAAGGAAAGCAGGGCAGAGCGGCAAAAACCCCAGCAGGAATCCCCTCATGTGATCAACACAAACCTCAGCTACCGACGATTTCAGACGGGTTCAACTGAACGACATTAATAACTAATAAATAAAAGCCCTTTGTCTGCAATCCTTTTGCTCCACTTTGCCACTTGGTTTGTGGCCAGAGCCAACGTGACAGCCTGGCACAGGACGCACGAGGAAATTCAGCCCTGGTGACCTGCTGACTAATCGTGTTTCCTATGTGCGTGCCCGGCCACGCGGCCAGCACCGGGGCGGCCCGGGGAGCCGGCTGCTGGGAGAGACGGCAGAGCTCCCAAGCCAACCACACAACCGCCCCGCGCCCGAGGGGTGGGCAGTGGCAGAGGTGACAATTCACGGGAGCTCCTGGCACCGCGCGAGGTCCCACGGGGACAGCAGAACCCGCCCGCGCTGAACTGGCTGCTGGCCGAGCGGAGGATGGGGAAAGGAGACCCCTGCCCAGGTCCACGCTGAGGGCCACACTCTCCAGGGCAGGCACAGGACCCGGCGGTGACATTCCCACGAGGGTAACTTTCATTCATCAGGGAAGGCGAGCGCAGGAAAGCCAGGTAACGAGCGTGTGTTACCCATCAGAGATATTTATGTCGATGTCTCTGGGAAGCAGGTGCAGCCCCGGGGCTGCTGACAAGCTGCCAACAAGGCCTTTGGTGCTGCAAATCTTCCTCTCCCTTGAGCTAAAGAGTTTATTTCAAGGAGAAATATATATGTATATATTTAGTCAAAATCTGACACCAGTGAGCCCCTGTCCGACTGGTCCACAGGCAAAGTGGAGCCACGCTCTGGACCCCTCTTGCAGGTGAGGGGGGTGACGGGTCTCAGAGCTGCCTCTTCCCAACACACCTGGCTTTGGGACAGAAACACTTCTATTGGACTATGAAGATCTGTCTCCCGCTCAGTTTGTACTCACACCTCGCAAACAAACCAAAGATATGCTTTAAAAGAGCCCCCTAGAGCTCTTTGGATTTCCACAGGGAGTAAGTTTATCCAATTGCCTTCGCAGACAGAGATAAAAAACAATGAAAGGCAACTGGTGCCACATGTGAGGCTCATTCCCTTGGACAGACTCTGTTCATCACAGGAGCTCCTGCAAGCCCAGCACCGGGAAAGTTCAAGGAGAAAGCTCAATGAGAAAGCTCACAGGCAGTTCCTTGGGCCCAGGGGCACAGCTGAACCGACGGGTGCACTCCAAAATATGTGTCATTTCCGCTCAATTCCTGACACTCATCCGTGGGACTGAGGGATTCAAGGGAGGGAACCAGCCCCGTGAACCCTCAGGGGGTTTGAGCCACAACGGAAGCAGGAGCGGACAAAGATGCCCACCCTGCCCACATGCCACCATGGGGACTGGGGACCTCAGCGTCCTGGCCAGGCCACCGATGCGGCACACTGTGAAGGATGACAGCAACACCAGTAGCAACAGGAAGGAACAGCAGATCTTGTCCCAGGAGGATGCAGGAACAGGGTCAGAGCTCCCAGCCTGCCAGTGGTGGCTATTTTAGGGCCCTGACAGTCCAGGAATAAACACTGCCTGCCACGCTCAGCTTTGTTACCTAATAATCTGCTGGGTTTTAATTTATCTACTCCCTTTTGCCTGCCCTGGAAATGCCACCCATCAGCAGTGGCCAGCGAAGGCAGGACCACACGTGCCCCTGGGCTGGCAACACCGGGGGCCGGCACCCAGCCTCCTGCAGAGCACTGCAGGGCCGTGCCGCCTTGAAGGCATCTCATGCCCTGTTTAATGCTCCTGTTCTGTACCAGTGACACTATCGGTACTTGGAACTTATCAACGGCGTGTGCCTTGGCATACCCACACGTCTTACCTCTACGTATGCCCAAAGGTCCCTCCCCGGTGCAGAGGGACAACACGACTCAACTCCGTGAACACTCAGGCATGGGCCGTTCCCTGCCGTCATTTTCTGAACAGTTTGAAGTGTTTCTCTGAATCATTCAATGCCTCTGGGAGCCTACACGGCACACCACCAGCCGCTGCACACCCGGAGAAGCGTGCCCTGGGTTCCACTCACACCGGTCACCCGCAGGAGTCACTCCTGGACTGTTCCAGGAAAGTCTGGGGACAGAAATGAGTCTCCAGGTGTCTCCAGTTCCCAAGGCTGGCCCTTGGGGAAGGGATGGCTGCAGCAAGAGGGAGGGCAGGCTGGAGCCTGGAGGTTGGTTTCTGTTTCTGCAGGTCCCAGACTCCGGATGGGAGAACCAGGAAAGGGGAGATAAGAACGGAGTCAGCAGTAACTGGAGAGCAAGAACGCTCAGCCTGAGCCAGGCTAACTCTGAGACACGGCCAAGGCTGCTGACACGAGAGCAAACAGCCACTGGCACCTCCAGGAGCTGAGAAAGAACCTGGAGGACAGAGAATTGTCACCCCTTTCTCTGAGTCCCTCTGAATTCTGGTTGGCATCAGCACAAGGCCGGCTCAACTCTTCCATCTCTGCTGAACCCACTTTCCTTGTTGTCCATCCCTCTGTGCCGCTGCTCCCCATCAGTACTGAGGAGCCCCGAGCGCCAGCAGCGCTCCCCGGGGACACCACGGCACCCGACGGCTCCTCACTTGCTGCTGCTCTTCCTGGCACTGCCTTCGGATCCCACTGGCTACCAAGAGTCCTGTTTCCCCTCCTATTAACACAGACCGGGCCACAGCCGTGCTATTTTTCTTGAAGAAAGACCACACCCCATTTTAGGAGAGTGCTCTTCACAGAGGATACTGAAATGCTTCCTGACTACAAGCCAGAAGCTCGTGACACACTCCAGGGCAGCGAAAGCTCCGCCAGCCCTCTGGGATCTGAGTTTCGGGGTCTCAAGACCCCAGCTCCCACCTGAGCTGCCCTCCCAGTCCTGCCACACCACACACTTTGTCTGCAGACGATGTCACTGTCCACTACTAAGGACAAATCTCTATTTGCTCAGCCAGAGGATGATGACACTTTTGTGTAATATATGTAAAAGCAGAGAAAAATCAGCCTTCACGTAAACTCTCCCTCCTTAGCACCCACCAGTACAGACCATTAGTGATCTCAGCATGATGGGCTTATCTGTAACTCCTAGAAATCAAAGTGGCCTCAGTGTCCAAACCCAAAATAAATTAGAGAAATGACAAGATATGCTCTTGCCTGATAAAATCTAGGAAGCAGACACGCTTTATTCCCACTTCACGGAGCCAGATGGCTTGTGAGGAAACGAGTGTTTCCCTTCAACAAAAGCATCACGGCTCCTGGAACGCAGAAAGGAAGGCTGGAAAGACCCTCAAGAAATCTTGTGGATCATCTCGCAAGCCCCAACAAAGAATCAATCACAACTAAATAATACCTGTCAGACGCTTCTCAAAGCAACAGCTTCTCAAATCTCTGGGGATAATTTACATTGTGTTTTAATTTGCTATTCCAGTGCTTAACTGAAACCCTGAATCAGCTCCTGATAGTCATCTCAGCTGCTTTTTAGTTACAACTAACTCTTAGTGCACAGAAGAGAGAAATAAAGGGCAGGGTTTAGCAGTAGTACAGCAGAAAAGAAAACCGATCAAGACTGCTGAAAGAGTGCAACCACCATGGACAGCCTTAAATACACACAGACCACCCCAGTGCCCTCCAGCCCTGAGGGGGCCGAGCACCAGGGCTCGACAGGCTGGACTGATGTAAAACTCTGGTGTTACCTCCCTGCAGAGTTCAGGATACAGTGCAGAAAAGCACGGGCTCTGACAGGCAGAGTGGCTACCAACAGCCCACAGTTGGCTACTGGCTGCTCCATGGTCTGAGGAGCTTCAGCAGGGCAGACAACCACAGGGCTCTTTCCGTACGAGAAGCTGTCACAACACTTTTCCATCAGGCACTGGCATTTTTAAGAAATAGGGAGATAAAGCAATATGTTCTGATAAGCCATTATTTGCAAGTTGAAGAGTTTGTGTGTCGCAGACGGGGGTGAAAAGCAGCACTGACAACTGGCGGGGCTGTGGGTCAGATCCTAACGCACACGGGGGAACTGCTGTCTCCCCTTCTCCTCAGAAAAGAGGGGTAAATGTGAGCTGACTTAATAAATTGTATTATAAACAAACCATGTGCTCTTAAACCAAAAATCCCAGACACTCCATGTGCCCCCACAGAAGAGACCCTGAGACCCCCCCTGACTCACTGCTTGGACTCAGAGCAGGGCTCAGACCCCTGGGACACAAGGGTCCTGCAAACTTGTTCATGTCAGCGTGTACAACACACTGTACTGTACACACACCAGAAACCGAGGCAGAGACAGGTTAAATGACTTCATGTAACAGCCTGAGTCATGGCAAAACCGGATCTGTGGGTTAATTAGCAGCCTGTTAGGTAAGCGCATTTGCTCCACACGCGGTTCACGTAACGTTCCTCGATCCCCAGGAGAAGAACAAGACCCACTGCTTGGAGGAGGGGTTGTTCTCCCAGGCTGCTCACACCAGCCAGGTCTCTTCTCCAGGGAGTGAATGGAAAGGTGCACGCTACCCTGCAGAATCCCATCTCCCTGCTTGAAAAAGAAAAGGAGATAAGAATCCATGGGTACGTGCCCATCACAGCACACGGAACACACACAGGGGTGGAAGCTTTCCCAGATCACCCAAAGGGGCTGCACCAGGGCAGTTACCCCTGAACTTAAGACACTGCTCTCAGTCACAGAAAGGCTCGTCCCAAAGTTAACGTCTAACAGAGCCAGCATGATGGCAGCCTGAGGAGAGCAGGTTCTCGGAGCAGTCCAGATCCTCCTCCAGTCACAGCATCACTGCGAGTGCATCCACCCACATGACAAACCCCTCAAACCTACAGCATCATCTGCTGATGGTCCAGGCACACACTGAAGGTGTGCTCCTCACCAAAACCACCTGGTAGGGTCTCTGTTGGCCAAGGTTACTGCCAACGGACAAGAGCTCAGCCACCATCACACCCAGAACTACAGCACGTCCTCACCAGCACCATCCCACCGCTCGGCCACTGCCATTTTAATAAGAGAGAGCAAAGCCAATCAAAACCAGAGTGACAGACCTGTGTGAAGGCTTCAAGCTGTCAGCAGGGAGTGGGAGATTGTCCAGGGGGAGACGCCTGCCCTGCCTGACCGACAGACAGCACCCACACCATCGACTGCTCGATGTGAGGAGCTGCTGAGACCCCTCAAACCCCCTCTCACCGTAACGCAACTGCGCTGATGTGAGGGGTGACTGAGCCAGGGAGTATTTCCTGCTGCTGTGGGAAAAACTGGTGTCTTTGGAGCCACACAAATACTCAGAGGCTGGTCTGGAGACTCCCCCAGCCGGGATGTGCTTCTAATGAGATGGACAGGAATGCGAAGGAAACAGAATCAAGAACACAACCAAAATTTTGTATGCTGGAAATCAGGTTTGTCAGGTTCCAGGAAGTATTTTAGCCACAACCGACGTGCCCCACAGCACAGAAAAAGGTATTGGGGGGGGTCAGGACAGCAGGTTCCCACCTCCCACCCCACTGTGGGCCCTGGACACTACGCTGCCCCCCATACAACCAGGTAAAGCGCTTCCAGAGTGTGTCAGAAGAGAAGAACAGAGCTGGGAGGGGTCGCTGCTGCCACTGCCCCCACCACCAGGTCTGATCTCATCCTCAAGGGAAAAAAAAGGGACAAAAAAGAAAGGAAAGGTGAGCACAAGAGCTGGTGTAGCACCAGAGCAATGGGACAGGCTGAGATGGCGTGAGGCAGCGTTTTCCAGCAGCCAGCCTGCTCTCTGTTCTGTGCTTTGGACAGAAAGTGAAGCTCTGTTGGGGTCTGGCAGAGCCATTTCCCCCCACACCAGGGTACTGGTGTCCCCCAGGGGCTGCAGCGTGGCTGTCCCCAACCCACAGCCTTCGGGAAAGAGAGACACCACACTGTTTGTCAGCAGGAGCTTTAACTTCTCCTGAAGAAGTGCAGGTGGAACTGCTGCAGGGAGGGACCAGGGACACGCACCCAGGGATAGTCAGGACCTGCATCCAGCCAGGGCCTGACAGCCCTCCGGGGTTCCTGGAGATGTGCCTCAACATCCTGAGACCTGCTGAGGGACACCAGAGGAGACCACACCAAGCATGGCACCGAGCCACAGATGCTGGGACTGAGCTGCTCCTCTTCCTCGCCCATCAGCTGAGGTGGTGGCCCCACAGCCAAAGGAGATCTCTCTGGTCACCACACATCTCATTATCAATCCCACACAATTAAGACATGTGCCAAAGTGGCAATTAGATGAGGTGGGAAAGGACCAGAGGCCACCCTTCCTGGCAACAGGCAAAGAAACGAAAAGGCCATGAATGTAACTGAGCAGCATCGTGCAAAGCAGAGAGTAGGAGCTGAACGGGTCGTAGATGAGTATCTATGGGAAAAGCCCTAAGAAAACAAGTATTAGTTACTTGCAATTATACAGAAATTTGTTTTCTTAGATCATGAAACATTCTTGGATTAACCTAAATTCATGGAACCACCCATCACCCGCCCTCTAATCCAAGTCAAATGTCTCTGGAGTTTCCAAGTAACAGGAAAAGGAGCTGGGTTTGGGGGTTTGTGCACGTGTAACACGCGCATTTACAGGTGTGTGAGCCACTTTTTCACAGAAAAAGGTGTTTTCGGCAGCAATGCTATGAAGTATGAAAGCGGGGACATGGATGAGACAAGAGCATTGCAAAATCCTGACTCCCAAAACAATCAGAAACGTGGGAGTGTGTGGTCGACACGGTGCGTGTGCAGGGTGTGTCTGCTCGTCTCCATTCCCAGGGTGTTAATATTGCGATAAGAAACACATAACACCAGCCATCCCCCTCGCCTGTTGGGTTTTTCCCAAAAAAATTATCGAGATCCAAATAACACCACCCCTAGCATCACCATTCACACAGCCATCACTTGCCGTCCCGCAGGACCCAACCCAGGGAGGTTTCGTTTCCGTCACCTCTCTCCACACAAACCCCTCACACCCCTTTCCGAGGAGCTATTTCCGAGTCACACAAACCCAGCACCGAGCACCCAACAAGCCCAAGGAGATCCAACTGGATCCAACTGGGATGGGCAACGAGCACACCCAAGGAAAAGAACCTCCAAAGCCCACTCTGTTAAGCTGGTACATGGCAGCGATGCAGTCGTTAGGGAGTCGTTTAATTAATAAGTGTCCAACCCCCTCTACCTCAGTGCCGCACTGGTGTTTCACGTGCTCCCAGTTTACAGGGGAGGCAACAGCCAACCCTTGGGCTGTGTCCCCCACACTCCCCCGAATTCCGAGCTCTGCCTTCACAACGAGGGGCACAACTCGCTCTTACCCCTCCTGCCCGATATCCCCGCTGTGTCCGACCCAAGTCGCTCTGCTCTGCCACCCTGTCACTCCTGCGGGGACATCTCACCCTGGTGCATTTTGACTCGGCGTTTTTCCAGCAGTTTGAAATATTAGCACACATAATATGTAATATGCAATAGTTTTTTGGGTAAATGTCTTGCAAACACAGCTCGAACCACACTGCAGGCAGTGCCCGGTTACCTGGGGACACCAGAGGTGACAGGGCTGTGCACAGGCTGGTGACAGGGCAGGCTCCACACGAAAAGCAGTGTCCCAACAGCTCCCCGGAGCAACCAATACCNAAGCCTACATGGTCTGATCTTCCACTGGTGGGGGAGGCTGGAGGAGCAGGAGAAGTCCCCTGTGTCACCTGCCGGAGCACAGAGCAGATCTGAGCAAAGGCGCCGCTCACAGACAGTGAAATGGGATGTTCTGGGGCTCTCGTGTTGGGTTTGACACATGGACACCACCTGTGTGCTCTGGGAAACACACACCTCCATGGATACAGCGGGACTTGAGGCCAAAGCTGACATTTGCTTTATCTGCAGCCCCACGACACGTCATACATGCTGCACAGGGTGACACGGGGGGACCCTGGACACCACCGCCATCCCAGTGCCTTGGGGGTCCCCGGTGTCCCACATGGCACCACATGTTATGCGGAAAGAGGGGGAAGATGTTGGGGCAGGGATCAATCTCACAGCTCTGCAGACCCCACTCTGCCCATCTCCTTCCAGGCAGTGATTTCTCTCCACTGGCATCTTCCCGTCACCCCAAGTTCAAGTGACAGGCTCATGTCACACACCGTCCTGGTGCTCACGCCTTCCCCAAGCAGCCACACTTGCACCCAGGCTGCAGCTCCGCCAGCCGGATTGGCCCCACCACGTCTGTCACAGCGGGAGAGCGGTGACGGTGGGTCTCACACAGGACACACAGCCCCCAGGGAGCACCGCCGGGACAGCGCTGCACTCCCACTCTCCAGCCTTTCACCTCTGCGGTGGCCACCAGACACAGGCCGTGTGAGCCACCGGGCTTGGGGCACTGACAGCCACTGGCCAGAAAGGCAAGGGAATTGGCACAGGCTGAAAACGCGGGGACAGAGCTCTGTCACCCGCCCTGCGGGGGCTGCGGGGACGGCTCCCACCCCGGCCGGATGTCGGGGCAGGGGGAGGGAGAGAGGAGCACGGCAGTCCCTAAATCCCCGGGTCTGTCCCCTCTCCGGGAAGGCTCCGGCCCCGGCACGTCCCCGGGCCCTCTTGCCTCATCGCATCTCGGCCATGACTCATCACCGAGACAATGGGGCGGCCGCCGCGGTGCCACACAAAGAGCCGCCCCCCCGGCTCCTGCCGCAGGTACCCGCGCTGTCACCGCGCCCGGGCTGCACCACGGCCCGATGCGGCGGCGCGGCGAAGGGAGGGGGGGAAGGAGGAGGAGAAGGAGGCGGAGGCGGGCACGGGGAACCGGCCCCGCCACCAGGCCACAGCCCGGGGAACTGCCGGGACCTACCACCGGCCCCCGGCGGCCGCTGCCCCCG
>VXBJ01006345.1:502721-546613 GCA_013400055.1 Nycticryphes semicollaris
TGCGCGGGGGCGACCGCGGCCCCTGGGTTTACCCCTGTCCCGGCTGCGCTTCGTTCCGGTCTCCGGGTTTTCCCCGCCACTCTCCCCCCGCAGTGCGCTCGCGGCCCATGACAATATGTCACCGCGGCGCCGGCCAATGGGAGCGGAGGACAACAAGGCATGGAGCACCTCCACATGGGCGCCCCGCGCCGCCGCCGCCCGCCTTAAAGGGGCCGCGCCGCGCCCCACCCCGCGCCCGAGGGCGGGGGCTGAGCGAAATCCGCGGGTTTTATCTTTCTTTCTCATTTTGAAAGTAAGTTTTGCGGCAGGTTGCGCAAGTCGCCGTGTGTGGCGTGGCGTGTGTGTGTCCCCCCACCCCCGCCCCGGCCGGAGAGGGGCTGGAGGTGGGGGGGTGGGTGTTGGTGGCAGCAGTGAGCGCACGTGGGTGACGTGTCTGTCATCTGTCGCCGGCCTCCCGCGGGTGGATTTCCCTAAATACCCTAAAGTCACAGGATCACAGAATGCTGTGGGGTGGGAAGGGACCTCTGGAGACCATCCAGTCCAACCCCCTGACACAGCAGGTCCCACAGGAACGTGTCCCCATGGGTTTGAATGTCTCCAGAGATGGAGACTCCCCCACCTCTCTGGGAAGCCTCTGCCAGGGCTCTGAGACCCTCAAAGTCAACAAGTTTCTCCTCATGTTTAGATGGAACTTCTGATGTTCAAGTTTGTGCCTTTTTTCTCTTGTCCTGTCCCTGGGCACCACAGAAAAAAGACTGTCCCCATCCTCCTGACACCCACCCTTTGAGTATTTCTAGGTGTTGATCAGATCTCCCCTCAGTGTTCTCCAGACTCAACACACCCAAGTCCCTCAGCCTTTCCTTGTAAGAAAGATGCTCCAGTCAAGAAAATAAGATGATGTTTTTAAGTGTATGCCCATGCTGGACTTGGCTGGTCAGTGTGACATCTGGGCTCTGTCCAAAGTACCGCAGTGACCATAAACAGGAGCGCTGAGCACCGCCAGCCTGGGACCTGGGGACAATTTTTCCTGCAGCAGATTTTTTTCCCACCTTCTGTGTTCTACTACACTGCTTCAGGAGAACCTTCTCTGAGCTGTCCTGGGTCATAGGCTCCGTGGGTGCACACAATGAGGGGCTCCAGTGTGTCACATCTCCTGCCACACGTTGGCCAGGGGCCACTCGGACAGGACAAGCTGAGCCCTCTCAAGGAGGGCGCCTTAGAATCATGGAATCACAGGGGCCGTTAAGATCATCTCATCCAACCATAAACCTGATAAAAAAACCCAACAAACCATCACTAAGCTGTCCTTGTGACAAGTGTCCCCAGGGAGTCCCCACGTGCAGCGCCTGCTCTTCTGGAAACGCCCGGCAGCGGAGCTCCAGGTGCTGCCTGTGGTTTACATCAGCCAACATTTTCCTTTGAAAGGCCCTTTTTTTCAGTAGCCTGCAAAGCTAAATTAAACTTTAATTAGCCACGCTGAAATGTTCCATGCTCAGGATCTGCCTCTGGTTGTCCTTGCTCTTTGGGCTGGGAAAAGATCCTCAAGTAAAGGAAAGGGAAAATGATTAGAAACAAACCGTGCTGGTGCTGGGAGGAATGGGGCTCTTCATGGGAGAATTTTCATTCTACTTGAAAAAATTAAGGAATTGACAGACCAAAAACTACGCTGGGGAAGGGCCACTGCAGGTGGCAAAACCAGGTCCTGGTGAGCTGGGCCGTGTGGGTTTGTGGCTCGTGGGGCTGGTTTCTAAACGTGCCCCCCTGCCCTGACGGTGTGTCCTCCTCACCCAGCCCCGCGTCCTGCACCCTCCTGCGATCTCCCTCTGCTGATGGGAGCAGTCGTGTCCTCCTGGGCTTTGCCATGAGCTCATCTCCGGCTTATCTGAATACCTCATGGCGTTACAGAGTGTATCGTCACCGCTGGCGGGTGAAGATGGAGACAAGGTGGGGCTGTGAGAGCCCGGCGGGGGTCACTCGCCCGGCACCCTCGGACAGTTGTCACTGAAGGAGGGACGGGCTTAATTTTTCACAGAACTTCTCGTGCTGCTCTTCAGCAATCCCTCCTCCTCCTCCTGCAACCCACCTCTTCGCCACTTGGGCAATAAATGAAAGAGTTTTTAACAACATGAGCACCCTCCGTCTCCCAGCCCCGATCCCCCGGAGCAGACGCCGGGGCCGCGCGCGGAGCTCGGCGGGAGGCCTGTATAAAAATAGTATGATTACTGGCATCAGTCACACAGCACACGTATCCTTAAGGAGCTCAGTAAAAGCTACTCCAGGGCAAACTTAATCTGACATTTCCCAAGTCCTTCGCTTTGTGACCTGGACATATTTAGGTGTATTCTGTATGGGTTGTGTATGTTTGTGTATGCAAGTGCCACAAACTCCTGGGTTGTAGCAGGTGAGATAAAAACCCAAGACAACAAAAATGAATCATTACAGGAACTTACTGACAATTCCATGGCCAGCGATCTGAAGGAGTAAGCTCACAACACAGCTCTTAAAAGAAACATTCTCAGGTACCCCTGAAGAGTTTACTCCTGTGCTGGATTAACTGCTTTAGCAGGAGGCAGAACTTTCCCTCTGCCTGTCTGGTAACGTCTTTTGCAAGACTTTAATCTCCAAGGAGAGTTGTTTGTTCTCAGACCTTGAGCTCCGTGGGCTCTCGGCTGCTAAGCCAGCTCCTGACTTTGGCAGCTGAGAGTATAAATCAGTGCCATTAAACATTCATATCGGAGCGATGTTTCCTGATTAAATTCATTTATTGCGAGTTTTGGACCCAACCGATGCCGCAGCTTGGGAACGCATCCAAAATCCATCAACTCCGTATTCATCTACCTCTGGAGGATTAGACTAAGAAAGGTTTTCGCTGAATCATTTAACCCTGGTACCAGCAGTAAACCAGAACACAGATTATTTGGATTGACTTTGCAAACCCTTGGGCAGAGGTTTTCAAACTTTGTGTATGTGCTAAAAGTCCAATTTCCACCCCGTTACACCCCACGCTTGTGAAGAGCCGACCACAAGCAGATGTCAGGGGCTGAGGCCACCAAGGAGCAGAGTGGCTCTGTCTGAAGGTTCCCGTGGCCTCCTGGACTCTGCTCCGGCTTACGCTGCTCTGCCTTATCTGGGCGGCTGCTGACGCAGCCCAGGGGTGGGAATGGCTCGCAGGGGGCAGCTGCCGCTGGCCCTGGGCAAGCCCAGGGCTCCCATGGTGCTGCTGTGGTGATGGTGGCACTGCTGCTCCCTGGGGACAGCTCTGGTGGCACCCTGGCTGCTGGCACTGCTGCCTCCCCAGGGACAGCTCTAGGGCACTTCTGGAGCCACCCATGTCCTGCAGGAGGGCTCCAGCTTCCATTACCAGGTCGGAAACCTTCCCTCAAATCCTTTCCCCGGGGTTTGTTTCATCTTCTCCAAAGAGGGGATGTAACTGAACAAGAATTTAAAGTTTCTGTGTCCTCAGCCTGCCTGTAGGTTCAGAGCGGTGTCTTCTTGCCTGTTTTGAGGGAACGCTCAGGGCATTTTAACTTCTTATTTGTTCATTATTTCCTGTTTAGTCAGTCCTTTTGGTGGTATCAGATGATATTCAGATGGCACAGATATGAATCGCCACTACAGTCTGGCTGTCGTCAGTTTAAAATCAGTTGAGCTGCGCATGAATGAAATTGGCCTGTACACGAGTGGTGAATTTGGATAATAGCTTAAACACAAGACTGGGGTTGTGAAAAAAAAGTTGAAGAATTAGGACTAGCACAACAAATGCAAAGCCTTACTGTGCTCAGTGCCATGCATGTCTTTATTTTCAGGGTTATTGATGCCATTGTATGAAGTTTGAATGGGTTTGGGTTTATGTAGATCCGATTATGGTTGTGCTATTGATACACTGATGGTGCAGGGAAAGCAAGCGGTGGTTATGGGTCCCGTTTCCTTACACCCACCCTATCCCCCTGCCCAAAAAGGACAAGATTTCTAAGGAGATGAAAAATTGCCATTTTGAGAATGGCAGTACCTTACAACACCCCAAAGGCCACCTTCTCTACTAGGGGTATGATGGGTGTGTGAAAAACAGCCAACTTCAGCTGTGCAAGTCTGGGAGAAGGGCTGTGATACTGCCGAGGGCTCCACACTCTCCTTCCTGACATTCTGCCTGTTTCCTTCCCGCCTGCACAGCTTCCCCCCACCCAAACCCACCCTCAGCATGTGTGTGTCACCTGGGCTGTCACTGGCCTCAGTTTTTTGGCCGTGTTCATCACCGAGACCTCCCTCCCTCCCCCCAGTTCAGAAACGACCCCCTGCCGTTTCTCGGCGGGAGGTGGTGGGCGCAGGGGCCGGTTGATGCTGGGGAGGAGCAGCCGCCGGGTGTTCGCACCACGGGCACCTCGTGATGCAGCCCCTGGGTCTCCTGCCCGTGGCAGCTGCCACCGATGCTCTTGGGGCCACAGTCCCCACATGTGGCAGCGTCTGCTGCGCACGCATCCGTCACCTGGTCTCCTATTGCTTTTCTTTTTTACCTTCTTCAGGAAGGAGCTTTTATGGAATGTCTCTTCCTGGTTGTGCCCGTTGGTAGAAGAAATAATCCCTAAGTGGGAGCTTTTTGCTAGCCAGATAAACCGTTACATCCCAGCCATTACAATTATTTGTATTTAATTGTTTATCTCGCTGGGTCTAGAGCACCTTGGGCATTAAATGGCTTTTAGAACCCCAGCAAAATTAGTTTCTAAAGTTAAATGATTTTCACTATTCATACTATTTGTGAACCTTCAGATAGAAGATGGATTAACAACTCGGGTAATTTTGTGCCGCTCACACACACCAGTGTCAGGCCGGGACGTTGGGGCAGTACTAGACAAAGTGACGTGGCTTTTGGCATCCAGCTCCCACAGAACCCCGGGAGCCAGAGAACCCCCCGGTGAGGTGGTGGCCATGGGGGGCTGAGCTCTGCTTTCTGTGCCCCAGATCCTGACCTCTCATCATTGTCTCCCCGGCTTGGGCACCGCGGCTCAGCCTCCAGTGCACATGGATCTGCCTTGTTCTGCTCTTCCCCAGCTCTGAATAAACAACTTCTCACTTTGGGCCTGTGGATAATCCTTCTGGAGTCGGAGGGAATACTCGACTGCCTAAAGTTTTATCGTCTGCTGAAATACTGCACTGCTCAGGGCCCAAATTAAGACCGAACGTAAATGATTTGATGAGTGTTTATTCTCCTTTTTCAGGCTTCACACTGAATAGGAAATTACACCGACTGTACTCATATGAGTTTATCTCAATATTTTAATTTTGAAATTCAAGTATTGAATGTAGGAAAACCCACAAGGGTGAAAATAATTAGTGCTCTTTCCTGACTGAACCATTCTGACTTTCTCTGTAATCCTTTTATTTATGGTTTTAATGATGAAAAAATTCTTATTGTAAATATTTAATCATGAAGAGCAGTTAGGCAGGACTGATATGATGAATGAGCCTCATGCAGATCTGCAGACAGGGCTGAAAGCTTTCCCGTTCCTCCTCAGGCATCCACCCTCCAGCAGTGCTGGCTCTGGATCCACAAGCTCTCGGGTGCTCTCCAGATTCCTCCTGGCTTTACCCACTTTCTAGGTGTGGATCAGATCCCCCCTCAGCCTTCTCTTCTCCAGGCTAAAAAGACCCAAGTCCCTCAGCCTTTTCTCCTAAGAGAGATGCTCCAAGCCCCTCATCATCTTTGTGTTCCTCTGCTGTACCCTCTCCAGCAGTTCCCTGTCCTGGCTGAACTGGGGAGCCCAGAACTGGACACAGTGCTCCAGTGGGGCCTCAATGGCTCCTCCTCACCCTCCAGATGGCTTCCCGTGATGACACCCAGTGCTGGCTTTTGGGGGCACTCAGCTTTTTGGGGCACACTGCTAAGTTCTGCAGTCGTTACTCGTGCAATCTGAGCGCTGGTTCAGCTCTGGATCTGACCCTCGGTGTGGTCTGTGCTGCAGCACCAGGCAGTTGGTATCAGCTTTGCTGATTTCTAAGCAGGGAGAAACCTGACCTTCTGTTGTTCAGACAGAACAAGGAAATGCCGTGTAGCAGCAGCTGCAGAAAGGGCTTCTGGAATTGCTGATAAATAGTTGGGGGAGAAGGTCCAGCCAAAGTCCATAGACTAGGTGCTAAGGTCTCCTGGGCTGGGGGAGCAGTAGCTGACTAAGGAACGGACACTGGACACGTCTTCCCAACCTGCTGCAGTCTCTTGTCTGGGATAAAATGCCTATTCGGAATGATAGCATTTAATCTATGAAATACACAGAGAAATCCAAGTATTCTCCACTGAGAATGGAATTTGCCTTTATATTGTTCGAGTCACCTCTCACCTGTGTTAAAATTGTGCTAAATAAAAGAATTTGTAGAAGAGAGCTGCAGAGAGATTTTGACACAGCAGACCCAGCCACGTCCCCCCAGAGAAGTGAGACCGTGCCAGCCTCATGAAGTTCAACCAGGGCAAGTGCAAGGTCCTGCACCTGGGTGAGGGCAATCCCAGACCCGAATCCAGGCTGGGCTCGTATGGAAGAATGGCTGGAGAGAGCTCTTGGGGGTGCTGGTAGGAGAGAAGCTCCACATGCCCCGGCAACCTGCGCTGGTGGCCCAGAACAACTGCCTCCCCAGCGTGGCCAGCAGGGAGAGAGGGGGGGTTCTGCCCCTCTGCCCCGCTCTGGGGACACCCCCTCCTCCCGGTGGGTGCCCTGGGGGGGGGGGGTGTCTCCCTCTCCAGCCCGTGGCTGGGGGCCCGCAGTGCCCGCAGCCGCCGGCAGAGGGACCCCCTGCCCACGCCGCCGCTCCCGGCACCGCGCTCCCCCCGGGACCCGCCGGGCCCCCCCGAACGGCGCCGGGGTTTGCGGGGGGGGAATAACGGGGGCGATCACACAGAGCACAGCCCGGTGTGCTCAACCCCCCGGGCTTGTGTTCGCAGAGCTTTCTAGAAACACGCATTATTACACTTGTACCGTTGCTGGTAGCAATAATTAGCCCGAAAGGTAATGACGAAGAAATATTAACATAAATAAAATAAAGGGTTTCTGTTATTTTGTATTTCAAAGCCATCGTCATGTCAGCACTTGTTGTGTGCTAATATTATGTGAATTCTGCAAACACTGCCAGGCTGATCAGCCCATCGGGTAATGGTTTATGGTGCTGCACTTGACCTGCAGTGAGACAGAGCACAGCTCCTGGCTGAGACTGCGAAATCCACGTGGAGCACTTGGGAGACCTCTACACATCACGTTAGTATAAAGTATAAGGGCACATATATATACCTATCTCAGTACATAAGTGTAAAGTGCATATAGAGATATATATATATATATAAAACCAACCAAAAGAGGGTATGCTGGTGAAACAGGCAGGGAAGAAGCGAGGAGGCGAGAGTTTGGGAGGGTGAACCTGACCTGCTGGGGTGACAGAGAGGGATGTGCAGTGTGAGCCAGGTCTGGATACCTCCCTGAAGCGTTGAGGTGCCAGCACCCAGAGCTGGTGCTGTCGTGGGGAGGACACCCCGTTTTCCCCACACTCCCAGGATGCTGACCCTCGCTCCGGTCCTTCCCGCAGAGCCCTGGCCGTGCCTCGGCCCTGCCTGGGGAGAGAAATCCCTCCCCGTCTTGGCAAAGCCAAGGGCAGGTGTGACCAGGGCAGGAGGCAAAGAGCCATAAGCAGCCACCTACAGCCAGCAGCCAACAGCCCCTGTCAAAAACCCTGCTGTAAATGTCACCCCAGACACGGTGTCAGTAACTGATTGTGTACAGACAATGTCCCATCCCGGTGAAGGCCAGTGCAAGGAGCAGGTTGCCAGCCCTCACTGTGTGACTGCTGCTCCTGAGGGGTTTCATAGGTAGGGTCAATCATTTGTTTAGGTGAGATTATGACAGAGGACTCGTTCAGAGCGGCGTTCCTCAGACATCAGGCTCCTCTCCTGGGAGGCTGTGACCTCTGAGGGACACAGGAACTGGCCTAGAGAAAACAGGAGGAAAGATATTTGCTGCTCCCTGCAAGTTTGTTTAAACCGAGGACTCAGCAAAAGGACACTTAATAGATGTTTCTTGCTTTTGATGATTTAACCAAAGCTGACCCAGCACAAGAGGACAATCAACACATTCTGCCCCGTTTGCTACAGTCAGTAAAGATGCAGAATATTCAAAATAAAATGAAGTTGTTGGAGAAATTACATACCTGTCATGCATGTGCTTTAAACTAGGCTTAAAGGGGGAGTGGGACGATATCAGGGTGGCCCATGACAGTGGTGGGATGACACACTGAGGTCTGAAGGACAGAGTGCCAGCGAGGGCCTGCAGCTCCTGCTGAGAGGTGCTGGCTCCACTGCAGCACACCTGAGGTCTTACAGAGATGAGCCCAGAGCTCCAGGGGTAATGGGAGCCAAGAGGGAAACACCAGAGAAATACCCTGAAGGAACTAAGAAGGAACTGTTTGATGGGGCCAGAGGAGGCCGCAGAGATGTTGGGAGGGCTGGGGCCCCTCTGCTGTGGGGACAGGCTGAGAGGGTCGGGGGGTTCAGCCTGGAGAGACCTTATTGTGGCCTTTCTGTACTTAGAGGGCTCATAAGAAAGATGGGGACAAACTTTTTATCAGGGCCTGTTGCGACAGGACAAGGGGTGATGGATTTAAACTAAAAGAGGGGAGATTTAGATTAAATACGAGAAAGAACTTGTTTGATGTGAGGGTGGTGAGAGCCTGGCCCAGGTTGCCCCGAGAAGCTGTGGCTGCCCCATCCCTGGAGGGGTTCAAGGCCAGGTTGGAGGGGGCTTGGAGCAACCTGGGCTGGTGGGAGGTGTCCCTGCCCAGGGCAGGGGGTGGCACTGGGTGGGCTTTAAGGTCATTTCCCACCCAAACCAGTCTGTGATTCTATCACCGCTGTTTGTACATGACAAACCCTCACAGAAGTGTATTAAGCTCTTCAGAGACAGTCTCTGCACAATGATGCTGCCAACACCCAGTTCCATAACCTATGTGTCAACATCTACTTTATTTTTCAATGTATTCTACAATACATGTGTGAAAAGAGAAGGTTTTGAACGGCACAAGCCAATTCAATTTGACAAAAGCTCTGAAAAAGGATTTTTTTAGATTTATGATCAACATCTGCACAGTTCATAAAAATACAACTTTCCCTTCCTGTCTGTATGTACTCATGCTTGTATTGAACATTTCTAGATTGCAATATATGGCCATATTAAAATGGAATGATTGGAAAAGTATGTTTAAGGAACAGCAGCACTAAAAATCATACTTGGTGCTTGCAAGATGACACTCCTGGACACCGTAAAACAAAACCTAAATGACATAATGTTAGAAAAGACCTTCCCTTTTTTAAAGCAGAGACTAAAAAGTGAGACACTTCAAAGCCTGCCTCTATCTTCAAGCAGTGGGTGTCTGGATCTGTTCTGAGAAGGGCCAGAGTGATCAAACTGCCACAATCACGTTCAGGGGGCGATGTGCACATCAATTATTCAGCACTCTAAAATCTAAAAATCAATGCTTTACACTGCGTAATCCGGCTTAATGTAACAATCAGAAAACCAATTTATGAGCAATTTTAGATTCGTTTTCCCCACAAAACCTGGAGAACTACAATTGCAGCACAGACTGAAAGGAAGGAGCCTTTGCCATCCCCATGTTCTGCACAAACTCCGCTCCGCAGGACGCGTGCTGGGCTGATGGCACAGGGGGACTTGCCCTCCTGCCCCCGGCAGCGTAATCAGTGAGGAGCTCTACGTACAACGCTGACATAAGTCCTGTAAAAGGGTTCTTGCTCCCAGCAGCAGTAGCACTGCTGGTGCTCCAGCCCTCAGGTACCCCACTCCTGTCGTTTCTAGGTCTCGGTGGGGTGGCTCCCCACAAGGCAGCAGCCGAATGGTGCGGCACCGCGGCAATCCCGGTGAAGAGCAGCTACACACCACAGCCAGCCAGGGTACATTCATCTGCATTCCCACCAGTACCAAGCACGCTGTCAGGCCTTAAATAATTAATACTCTGGCTCGTGATGTACCTTTCACCCCAGGATCTCAAAGCACTTTGCAATGCCTGGGGATGGATTTTTATTTTTGCTGGGGTAAATAGGGAAGAGAAAGATTAACCCATTGACCAAGGTCATGCTGCGTTAACATTTCACTCCTGCTCTACCGTTTAACTGGATAGCAGCTGTGACCTTGTAAAGCTGGAAGAAGGCTGCATTTTAAGGCTAACAATGTAAAGATAATCTCCCTTAAAATGTACCATATGTTTGTGATTAGGCAAAAGAAAAAGCTTCAGAAGAATTGCTCATCGTGTGAGCATTCACAGTGTTCTCTGGGGTATAATAGCTGGAATTTTCAGTGGAGCCTGAGAGCAGTCAATGCAAAGCTCCCCCTCTATTTCAAGGAAAAATGGTTACTCAGCATCCCTGGGCACTGCTGAAAAATCAAGCTTGTGTATCACAGAATCACAGAATATCAGGGATTGGAAGGGACCTTGAAAGCTCATCCAGTCCAATCCCCTACCGGAGCAGGAACACCCAGAGCAGGTCACACAGGAACGCGTGATCAGGTGAGGTCTCAGAAGGTGTGCAGGTCCATGCCCACAGAAGTTTTGATCCAGGAAGCTCATGATGCCATCACAAAGCCATAAATCAAATCTTTTGGCAATGGACGCTGGTCTGCCCAGGGAAGCCGTTTGGGATATTGCTGTTAAAACCAGGCTGAGGATCTAATATGTCAGTACAAGACAAAATGGATGAGTAGATTCAAAAATAAAAAGGCTTATCACCACAAAGGTACTTAGGAACAAGTGTGCTGTACATTGCCTTGTCTATGGGCCTTCCGCTGCGCCATGGCCTGGCCAGCTCTGATCCCCCTTTAGAGCCACCCGAGGGCAGACACCACTCTTGGCGACAGCTCCTTCAGGCCTCTCTGCTTCTTTTGCCCCATCACTGCTCACAGCAGACGGGTGGGTGCTCTGGGAAACCCCACTGTGCCTTCTCCTGAACTGGGAGTGCCGGGAGCCACCGCTCTTCCTCCCAGTGCTGCCGCCCCAGCCAGCCCAATGCCCCCCAGTGCTTCAGCGAGGCTGGCACCCCCTTGTAAAGCAGATAAACTCAACATATTTCCAACGATTTCTGAAGGAGATGAGGACATTGTAACATTTGCCCCTCTGTTCTTGTGGTCCTAAGCTGATTCTGCAAAGCTACGCCAGCCTCAAACCCTGACCAGATGAACTCAGAGGAGAGCAATGGGCTGCAGAAAAGGAGCCACTTGACTTGGCAGGGAAAGAAAACAATCTTTTTTCTCTGCGCAGCTCCCCCAGAAGTGAGTCAGTAGGCCTGACGAACAGAAAACACAAGTTGCCATAGAAACTCGCATGCCTTCCACCAGGAGGAGAAAAAAAAAAAGTAGGCCAATATTTCTGCTTAGCTGGCTTTGGTTCTTGCTGTGCTCCTCAGCCCAGCACTGCGTTAGCAACTTGCATTGATTTTGTCCCCAGCTGAGAAATGCCCTTGCCCCCCTGGCCTGGGGAAGCTGCATACACGGGCAGGGACAGGGACAGGGACATGCATGTCCCTGCCCCAGCACCAAGGCTGTTGGTGGGTGAATGAGGAGCCCCCTGCGATGGGGGGGGAGCACAGCAGGAGCTGGGCAGTGCCCACCCCCCAAAAGGACATGCTCTCGTGGCCTTTACGCTGCCAGCGAGGCAGGAAGGGCTGCAAGAAGGGTGAGAGTAATGTGTTTGAAATGAAATGATCATGCTGGATTGTTCCAGCCACCTTTGATTTAAATAAACTCCTTTTCTCTGTCCTGTAGGTTTCTCATCCCTCAGTGGGGGGGAAATGCTGTGAGAACCCAACAGAAAAACAGCCACGGGTCATTACTGGGTGTAAAGCCCTCGGCGATGCTCAGGGGGAAGGGGTACCATGGTGTGTAGGAACACAGATGAACGCCTGGGCTGCTGCTCCTTGCTCCTCCCCACGGGTTTCCCACCGAGGCAACCCCAGTAGGAAACACCAGAAGGAATAATTACAAACCCGAGGGATGGAGCCGTAGCTCTGAAAGCCGAAGAGCCGGGAGCTGGCTGAACGAGGAGATGTGCTCTCCTCACACAGGCCGTCACCTAGAAAAATACAAGTGTCTTTGTGAATGGTTCTTACAGTTGAATGGAAAGGATCACTCCTGAGCTCTCTGCCAGTGTATTTTGTTCCCTGAGTGCATGTTTTCATGCTCCTGTTCTTGCAGATAGCATAAAGGACAAATGGCCTGCTCTATATCCAGTGGGCTGTCATGCTTTAACAACTGGACTATAAATAAAAACAATCTATCAGAGGGAAGCAAATCCACTTCCTTCCTGTTTTTTACCTCTAATCTTTTGTGACTCACTTCTAAGGGGAAAAAACCAAAACCGACCAAACAGAAAAGCCATTTGAAATTTTGCATTTGGGCACGGAGCAGTGTGCTGCCCTGGGCACAGCTTTTGCCCATTGGGTAAGACCAGCCACCGGGTTCTCTGAGCCCAGGAAAACAGCTCTGCGATGCCAGCACTGTGCCCACAAGTGCCGGCTCCATTGGGGACAGTTAAAGGAAATTTAAGGACAGTTAAAGATGGAGAGAGCATCTTCCTCCAAAGCAGGGCAGGTCACCCGGCCACCAAGAGCACCGAGAGGATATTTTTCCATTCAGCTCAATAGTCTCCAGAAAACATATGATGAGGGGCACAATGTAAAAAGCTGCCCATTTTTAATGAACTGACTGAGGATCTCGACAGCTGGAGAGGCAGGTGGTGGATGGTAACACCTCTCCTCCTGACAGGTCTTCTTGGGGTGGGGGGAGGAGAGCATCTTAATCTGTGAGTGATCTATGTTGTTGGAGCAGTGATGTGACTGTAGGGTTTAATATGATTTTCAAATCCCTCCAGGTAAAGACAGCTTAATGCAATTATCTACTGATTGTGAATGAAGACATATCCATAGAAACCAAATTCCTACCACACATTTACTTCAAGACACTCCAGCAGGAAAAGTTTTCTTTTTGCTGTAAAATAATGAGTGAAAGAAGAACAAAGAACTAATACATCTGGCTTAGACTTTAAGTTTGCAATGGCAAGAAGCCCTCCTATTGCCATAAGAGCTACGTAAAATGCATAGATTTGATTCTTGACAATGGTGGAAACCAAAGCAATGTTCTTATGGCAATGCTGGTGTCACTGCCTTGGGAAGAACCCAGCAGTTCCCATTTCCAGATGTGCTTTGCTCATCCCCTGTAACTGATCCAATTTGAGCACTCACCACTCCCTAAAAATGGTAAAAGTAATTTTAAAATGTGAAGATACAAGTAAAGGGCATACCTTGTCACCAGCACAGCAGTTGGTGACACCCCAGCCCAACAAAACCATTGCTGCAGCTCGACAGCACAAGCGCAGGCGTGAGCTGTGATTGCCCAGGAGATTTTGTCAGCCTGACCTCTGCGAGTAGATTTCAAGCAGAGTATCAAAAGCCACTTTATAGGATCATAAATGCACGTACACAGAGCTCCCTGGCTTCAACATCTGAGCAGTGCATCGCATCACACTTGATGTTACTCTGCCACAAAAGCTGGCTTTCTGTGAGGAGATCTGCCTGTTTCGGTGGTACCCACACTAATGCTCCCTGTCTTACTGTAATATAGAGAGGTAATAATCACTGTGTTTTTTAGATATCTGCTTTGGGAGTGCAAGAGTCAGTAAAACTTCTAGGTAACAATCACTGCACAGGTTTAACAAAAGTAGAACAAAATCCAAGAGAAACTTTGCAACGTTTTCACAGGGAAAGTGAGAGTCTAATCCTGTGGCTGCCACTCTGCTGGGCTCAGAATGTGGGACACGTCCCTCTGGGAAGGAATAAGTAAGATAGCGTGGAGTTAAAAAAATAAAAGCCCTACGCTTACTCCAAGATGAGAACTCGAGAATATGTTAAACTCAACGACAGTTTGTAGAGGGGAGTTGTTTAAAAGTGTGAAATGTCAATATTGAGGAACAAATTTCTTCCAATCCATACTGTCCTGTTAAATAACTCCCCACTGACGGGGAGTTTGACAAAGTAAGTGCAAATGCAGTAGGAACTAACGCATGGTGTAACGTCGGCAGCTCCAGCACAGCTTTTTTCCCAGGCTGGGCCTTTGCCAGTTCCCACTCCTTCTCCTCTGTGTGCTCCAGCACCTATGTCAGTGCCCGAGCTCTGTGTCCTGAGGCCCGAGTCCCTCAGGTCACAATGATGCCACCATGCCGAGTTTTCCCAGCGGCGACGCTGGATGCAGCTCCCTGGCAGAGGAAAGCGGCTCAGGGGGCTCCTCACTCTGCTCAAGCAGTTGGTTCATCCACAGCCGCCCTCCTGCCTGGCACCTACTGCTGATGAGGTAGTGGGAATCAGCAGAATCCTTTTGACCTAAAAAGGTCAAAATTTTGCAAATGTAAACCCTAATCCTATAAACAGCCACACGGGGAGATTTGCTGCCCCAGCTCATTTCAAGGGGCAGCTCATGTGTGCTTTCAGCCTCTTATGTGTAACTTGGCTGAAATCACACTGACCTCTCAGCCTTAAAAACAGGGTTTGTCATTTGGAAAGCATCATTAAATCTTTAAAAATATAAAAATAGCACAGAGTTACAACTGAAAATTCCTTCATTCAAAAAGCAAGCAGATCCTTCTCGTCACAGTTCGAAAAGGAGGAGGAATACGATCCCTTTGGCAGCACAGGCTCCAGCTGAGCAAGGTGCCTTGGTTTTAAGCAGGGGACTACATTCCTGAGGTCAGGGGCAGTGCCAAAGCCGAGCCTGTGCTGAAGCAGATCTTGATTATTTTATTACTTCCCACCTTCTTCCAAGAAAAAAAAAAAAAAAGTAAGAAGTGAGAGTCCTCTCTCCATCTCAAACTCTCTGCTTACAACAAGGTGTTACTTCTCACCCAAAGAACCCATAACGCCCAAAGATTCAGGTTTGGCTAGATGGTTTAAGGCTTTGTAACAGGACGTATGAAGGAAATGCTGTTCAAGCATACACACTAGGTTTGTGTTTACACTAAAAGGAATAGTATAAAGGAAGACCCACAAGAAGACATTTTCTGTTCAGGAATTAGTAACAGGTAATCAGCTTCCCAATATGCTGATTTTAAATGTTTCTCTCTGTACTGAAGTTACTGGAGTTACCTCACAGAGAGAGTTTTACATCTTGAAAGGAAGGGAGATAATTGGTGAGTGATCAAAGGTTTCTGCTTGGTAATTTACAGTCATTTTGGGGCAGGATTCCTGTGGAGAGGAAAACCAGACATCAGTAGGATGCTAAACGATAAAAAGCTCCTATGGAGGCAGTTATACATTCACCCAAATCTCCCGTAAAAATGCAGCAATCTCCTAAGATTTATAAACCCGCCTTTCTGGAGAGGAGCCCTGGGGTCAGAGCGGTGCCTCCTTTGTGTACTGCAGACAGAGGCTGACAAAGCTTTTCCCCTCTTTCCACACTTCCGCAGCCAGGCAGCCATTGTCTCTCCTCTACATGTTCTGAAGCCTCTGCAGCTGCCAGCAGAAGGTGATGGATTTCAGTAGTATGAGTCGCGTGAGTAAAACTACTCGCACAGAGAACCCCGCACGGAATCACGAGGCCATCAGCACCATGAGGAGTCCTCCCGTCCCCAGGCAGACACGGGATGGTCACCAGCCCCCACAGGAGCAATGCTGGTGTCGTGGAAATATGGATTTGATGGATTTCAAGGAAATACTCACCACTGAGATGAGATTGTTTTAGACACCAGCTTTAACTTACAGTTTCTGTCAGCAGAATTTTGATTTACATAGAGGCATTGTTTCACAGTTATGCATTTTTCTAGATGGCTTCATGCCCAACAGCCCCCCACACCCTCAGAAAATCAGAAATGGGAAAGATCATGTTTCTTCGACGCACGACTGCAGGAAGCACCACTCCCTGGAACATACCCAGAAAAGGCGACTTTAATCCAGCAGATACTGATTTCTCACAATGGCTATTTTTACAACAGCAATAAGATTAATGAAGATTGGTGATTAAGCTAAATTGTCTTCACTGGAAGGATCAAATAAGCACTGCAAATGTAAGTGTCCCTTGCTAGAAGGGGATTCCAGCCGCCTTGGTGATGCTCAGGATTGGGAGGGGGCTCTCTGGGCTCTCCTGCAGGTCTGACCCCACAGGTGAGCTTTGAAATCCCATCTCACTTGGGACAGAGAGCAATAGGCGGCTTCTTCAGAGCTTTAACAGGGACCTTGTGTTTACATCCTTGGGTCAGGGAAAGGAGCAACTCCTGCCTTCCCTGAGAAAGGTGGCCTGGGTCATCAGGGCACTGCCAGAGCTGAAATACAATTCCTAAGGGAGCTCACACTTTGTTCAGGCTGATGGCACAAAAGGCATCACACATATAACTGAGCTCTGCTCACTGGGACAGTGTCCCCTCGGGCTGAATGAAAGCCCAGTGCTGCTGGGCAGGAGCCAAACGCCGCAGCAGCTTTTGCCAGAGCAGGGCTCACCCTCCCGGCCTCACAGGAGGAGACCTGCCCGTGGTCACAGACCTGAGCAGAGCCCAAAACTCATGCTTTGCCTTTCGCCTTCCCTGCAGGGCCCTGCTCTCCTGCACGCTGCCACTCCAGGCTGGATGCAGATGTCTCAGAGTGGTTGCACTTACTGTGCTGGATGCAGCTATCAGCCTTCTGGGTACCAAAATGTCTTTATAATACCAAGAATTAACAGGAAATGTTTTATAATAATGGAAGGCACGCTGTGCTGGTGATTTCAACTGCTTTTAATAATCCTAGATCAATTTTTTTCTCCTGCTTTCTCCAGATTTGAAAGCTCAATTAATTTTGAGCTACAACGCTGTCTATCATTTCAACCACATGTGGCAGAGCGAGAATTCATGCGAGACAATGGTTAATTTTTGGTATCTTCTACTGCCTGATGACAGGTGTGCTGTCCTAAATAATTAGCTTTCAAAAAGGGATCCCCTTAACCCTTCTCTAAAACTGGTTAGTGATCTCGGTTTTACTTCATTAAGCTCTTGACAGCTCAATGTACTCACATCTGTTACTGTTTGGTAGTTTGATTCCAAGAACACAAATCGCTTCAAGAACTGGCAACACATTCATTCAGGCTCGGGATGCAGATCAAAATCCATCTGTTTACTAATCAAAAGCCATATTTTAATCACAGTACAATGGTGGTGTCAGCAATATCTTAACTTAGACCGTCTCTCTGCCCTAAACACAATCAGTAGAACTCTACATTTAAGCTGCACTTATTTGAATTGGATATTTAAATTGCAAGTGGCCTGATATTCAGGCACGTGTGTGCAGGAGTTAATCAATCTGCTTGCACTGGGCTAAGTCATCAGGCACTTTTTATCTACAGGATTAACCTGGAGGTTTATTACAATTTATACATATATATTTTTAAATTCCAGGTAAAACTTTGGCCTGATAAATTATCCCACCTGATGAGCAATAGCAGTTTGCACTGAGAGAGCACTCACGGCCGCAGGCGGGTGAGTAAAGCCCTGACCTCACCTCACTGCAACATCAAGACACGCGAAACAGGCTGTGGCTGGACCCACCTCAGACTTGGAGCAGGCGAGAGAAGGTCCTGCTGGGCTGGACAACTGCACGTGGGCAAGAGAGATGACAGTTGTGTGAGAAATACAGGCCTGCAGAGCACTCGTGGTGAGGGCTGGGGAGAAGGAGGGCTGTAGCTCTGTCCTCTGCTCGGCTCAGCCAGGGAAGAGAATGCAGATGAACCCCCGAATATTTCAGTTTCTTTGGGATGAGAGAAGGGTGCGAGTACAAAGCAAGACAGTGACTTTTCGGTTCTTCCTCTCCTCAGCAAAACCAAAAAAGCTGGCACATGGGCAGACAGGGAGAAGAACAAATGGAAAAATAGTGAGATGCAAGGACATCACTGCCTTGGTGCAACTGCTCGGGGAGGAGGGGAGGGAGTCAACTCAGTCGAGGTGATCTGCAGATTTATTTTCCAAGATCCCAAAGAAGGACTTATATTGTACCATGTGGCAAACCAGCACATGGCTGAATGTGTTACCTTCTCATTGCAAGAGGCATTTTGATTTCTAAAGAGCAGGTGACACGATTGTAAAACTATGGTGTATCATTTAACTTGATTCCTACAGCACCATCAATGGCTGGTCAGAGGCTGTCACAGGATAATCATCTCTTCAAATGAGAAAATCTGCAGACATTAGGCAGCATAATTCCCTGTGGAATTCATTCCTCTGGGTGGGCTGCTGGCCTCACAGCAGCTTAGCTGACAAGGGAGTTAAAAGTTACCCCAGTGGTCCTCTAGGAAGACTTGGAAAAAGGCAAAGGGGAGGGAACAGTTCCAGACTAGAAGAAAACCAAGTCAAGTAGAAGGTCAGAAGACACTGACAACATCTTTGTTGATTTTTGGACGCTTAAGAAAAATGAAATACAGATCTGCATTAAGTTTCTCCAGGTTTTTACATGTTTGTTTATCATGTCTGCTCTTTGGGCCATTAGCACATGAACGCGCTGATGTTCTCCATTGCCAGAGTTCCAGAGAAAACAGCAGAGCAGGGGGTGTGCAGTTGGGAAACAATATGAGTGTATTCAATAGCTATTATGAAAGAGTTAGAAATCAAGCACTAAGGCTAGTGCTGGAGCAACCAGACTGTGCTGCTCCCGCTGCCAAAGCGGTACCAGACACTTGGTTTGCATCTGGAGCACAGGAGGAGAGGCCTGGGGCCAGACAGAGGACGTCTCTGTGCAGACTCAGCGAGCCAGGAACATGTGGGACACGAGGTCTAGACTGGATACAGCAGTTTAGTGAGCATCTGCTGGGAGGGAAGCTAATCCAGGATTATAACGTGCTGCTCAAATTGCACACGCTTTGAGAGCAAGAGAACACACTTGTAGCAGGTGTTTTCATGATGGAATTTTCTTTATGCACATACCAGCTGAACATGTTAAACAGACACCAGTGTGTGTGAGACGGAAGATGGAAAAGAGCATTTGGAGTCCGGGAAGAAAGTACGATGGCGGTTTGATTCATATGAAAATACTTGCATTTTTCAAATGGTACATCTGCATTTCTATGCAGAACAGATACATATGGAACTGCCAAGCAGGCTTAACTGAAGATTTAATTGATTCAAAATCACATATGCTGATTTCTTGCCCTCGTATTCTAGTTGCAGTGTTGCAGATTCTCACTGACCTCACATACAAACAGCTCCTCTGCTTCAGCTACGAACACTTACTCTGGAGTAGCTTTTCCCGAAGAAGCCTTGTAGCCATCCTTGTAGCCACCAAAAGCATGAGCTCTGAGGTGTCACTTAGGTGCTGGATAGAGTTCTTCTGAAGTCCATATAGAGCTCTGCAGGTGCAACCAATTGCACGATGAATAGCATTGAAGCCATCAGTGAATTCCTGACCCTATGAAAATCCACAAAGTTTTGACACTAATTATAGTTTTCACCCATTATTTTCTTTGATATATGGTAAGTCAGTAAGATCCTAGTTTATTCATACCTGAGGAGAAAAGCCTAAGGGATTTTACAAGATGGTTAACCTCTGACCACTACATTAAGGCTTCAAAACAAATGTAACTCATTTGTTCAGGGATGACAGATTAATAAATTGTTCCACCTCATTATCCTCGTAATACCTGACGGCACAGCTGAAAGGAAGCCTGGCAAATGACATAGGCCAAAGGTCACTGCTCCTTTTTCAAAAACAAGATTACAATCCTTAATATAAATATAAGTGATTCAGTGGATTTACAGAGAGACAGTAGAAATCCTGGTTCGGGTTCAAACAACACTTACTGATGTAAAAATTGCACATGGAGCTGCAAAGCACGGTGTGAGATGTGGAAATGGCAATCGACACAGCTACGTCTCCGAGTCCTGTCTTGGTGACTGCCACCCTGGGGATTGCTGGTGCCACCAGCCACCCCTGCCTGCCAAGGTGGGTCCCCGAGCCCCAGATTGTGAACTGCTGGTGGTGGCAGCACCCCAGCTGGGCTACTCCGGGGCTACCAGCAACCACAACAGAATGTCTCTGAATTCCCCCCTCTGGGTTGGAACATTGATATAAAATAATAGAGACAATAAACAGTAGATTAGATACAGCCCTGTGATTCCAAAACCATGAACTGGGGTGAGGACTCTCTCGAGTTAGGCTTTAAAACAGTACCTCGTTTTAAACAGTTAAGCTTTTGCACTCTGTAATGTCCCTAGGAATTGCCAAGCCTGTAGGGTCATATTTGCAAGCTTTTATCAACAACTGCGAAAGCGAAAGGAATATTTAAAATAACAAAACACTCGCCTGCAGGAGTGAGGGAAAAGGTGAATATTGTGAAAGCTGTGATGAGATTACAAGACCTGGAAGCTATGAAATGCAACTTTTAATATAAATAGATGAAACTAGCTACAAACATGCTGAGGTTTACACATTGATTAGTCTTGGCAGGGGAGCTCATAAAACCAGAAGGTCATAGGAAGAAAGGTTGTGGCTCAAAATAATTACTCTTTATGGTAACAGTCATGCATTTTCTATGCAGGCACGTGTAAACTTTCATGGAAAATGGGTAGAATAGAGCAGGGCAGAGGAAACTACATAACTAAGCAAAAATACTGTCCTTTTGGAATTGCTTCTATAGCTGTGGAAATAGGTGAAGATTTGCTGAACTGTGGAGTGGGCAATTTTAAAATGATTGTGAAGACAGCTGAGTACAACGGTTTGAATGGTGTCCCTGCCGCCAGACCACAAGCAGAACACAGACTTTGGTGCCAGCACCGTGTATGGAACTGCATAAGGCCTTTCTCCTCCAGAGTCACAAATAAAAATAAACTGCCAGGTCAAGAACACCTGGTTTGCCAGGGCAGGCAAGTAGCCCCAAATAAACCAGCCAGAAAGGGTGAGTGAGGATTCCCCTTGTGAGGGGAACATGTGTTGGTGCAGGAGGGCAGAGGTCTGAGATGCTCTGGTGGGTATAAAAAAGGGAGGGACGTGGACGAGGAGAGTTTATTTGCATCAAAAATCACTGAAAAGTCACTGCCAGGATATAAATCCAAGCTGTTCCTTTCCAGCTTTAGCATACACAGAGCTCTGGAAACCCAGGGCCAAGAGGCTGAGACAGGAGCCCAAAGTCAGAGATACACACAAACTTGTCCTTGCTTTTTAGGCATCTTTTCTTGTGGATTAACGTTTCCGGTGTGACTGCAACAACCCATCATCAAGTTATAGTTTGTTTTGCTACTGCAAGAGATACAAAGTAGATAAAAAATTAAAGTTTCTGTAAATAAAGATGTCACTTAGAAACAAACACGAATCCTGTTTGGCAGCAAATACCTTTGTTACCACAACACCTGGCATTTTAAAGTGTTGATATTTGTTTCTTTCTCTGCTGAGTATTTTAAGCAGGAGGAAATGTTCTGCAGAAAGAACTATAGTAGGAACAGAACACTATAGCCATCAGCCTCGGTCATGTAAAAGATTAATTCAGAATGTCACTTGCACTGAAAAATTACTTGTGTTTCACCCCTCTTTTTCCAAAGGTCTTTAAATCTTCCTCTGAAAAGGACTGTTATTTTTGCAGTTCAATTACACCTTAACCATTCCATCAGACGGAGCTATATTTAAAGGTATGGGCCCTTGTTTCAGATTCCCTTACTCAGCTTTTACTCCATGAAGAGAGGAGCCGTGTTCCAAGGTCACAACTGATTAATCTTGACCTGTGAACCTTCAAAGTGTAAAGTCTTAATACAAATGTATTACTCTACATAGTAAAGTGGAATGTACTCTGTATCCATGACAAATAATGAACTGAATTTTTCTGACTTTACTCTTTAGTTGCTAATTAAGCACTTAACTACAAGATCTGTTAACTCTTCGCTGCTCTGTGGATGAATTATGTGCCCATAAAAACAGTGAAACCCTTTGGCCCTTTGGGGGGTGTGACAGAGGGATCTCCTCCTCAGACATTTTGCAAACATTTGTTGCTAAACCTTGAGGATGCTCATGGTGGAGCTGCTGCTGGAATGCTTCAGCCTTGTAAGAAATAGGTTATTAACAAGCCTTAAGGCTTGTGTTTAACAAGTGTTCAAGGCTTCCAACAGCATTGGGGCACTATGTTCACGTTACTGGTACTACTACATATTTCTGGTAATATTTGTTAGAAATTAAGCCACAAGGCAGAGGCAAGTGAAATACAATTATTTTAGAAAGAAATTTTGCTAAATGCATACTGCCATCCCAAATTCAATTATACAGTATAAATTAAATAAACTAAACTAAACAAAGGTCTAAGGGAAAAAAACGTATTCCCTTTTAGTGGCATCACATGAAGTTTAGCTTTTTAAAAGAAAACACATCGTTTTGGGTTGGTTTTTTTTTTTTTTACATTCGTTAATATGTGGTTCTGGCACGTGTATCTCATGCATCTTTCTACAGAAAGTCTAATCTCAGCCAAGGAGTGGAAGCCTGGGCTGTTGAGATGCTCTTGATGGGCACAGCCAAGGTGTGCTTCCAATGCCCATTGCAGGTGAGATGATCCAACATCGGTCACACTCCAGGGTTTCCATCACGAGACACCAGTGATGCCAGTGGAATTCCTGCCACGAGGGAGCTCCTACCAGTGAGGGGAACTGGGCTCCCAGTGCCCAGGTGGGTCTGGAAGGGAGTGGAGCAGCAATGGCTCTGCAGCCCTGCTGGGGATGGTACAAAGAGGAAAGGAAACCATCTATGTGCAGGTCAGTCTCACAGAGCAGCCTTTGAGAAGAAAATGAAGTGCACCACGAAGTGGGACTTAGATCACATAGCACTTTTCAGTTAACCAGGAAACAGTAAAGTCAAAACAAATTTACAGGTGCTTCTTCTAATTGCAGCCGGGGCTGGAACCATTTACAGTTGTGACAGTGCAATTAGTTGTGCTCAACAGGCACCGTGAAATCACTTCCAGAATACATTAGGACAGTCTCAGTGTTTTCAGCCAGTAGATACCATATTTCCTGCAGATCTGAGGCCAAGCCAATTGAAAACATAATAAATCTATTTTTATCTTTAATCATTCATTTGCAGTACGGACAGGCACATTAGGCACTCCTGTCTAAAATTAGTTCTGTTCATGCTGGAAGCAGCCATTTATTCTGTCAAGCCATTTGTACGCTTAATATCAGATGACTTCGTTTTGGAGATGTTACTGGTTTTGTGTGAGGTTTCTCTGAAATACCTTGTTTGGTTCCTAGAACAGAGTGTTGCTATCGTCATTAACGCCCTAAAGCTCTGAGAATGGTGCATCATTAAAACCTCCTTTAACCTGCAGACTGCTCCAGGAAACAAAGGACAAACCCGCTCTCTGGAAATTAAGCAGCCAGATAAAAGGATGGCTGGTTTAGGGAGCGCCAGACTGACCCCACCATTGCAATTCACCGTAAGGAAGGGAGCTGCAGCCACCGCAGACCAGCAGTGGATCCTTCACCCAGGGCACACGCAGGGTTAGTCTTTGCAACGGCAGCTCCAGCTGCTGCCTTTGGGCCCAAGGACAGTAATAACAAACGTCTGGGTGACAAATTAAACCTTCCACTATGAACGGGGTCTGGTCAGATGCTCTGGGGGCACAGAGAAACCCTAACCCTTCTCATGACACTGCACTACCCGGTCTGCTAGTCACGTTTTGTTAATTTACTTTCTTGTTACAGGTTTTGGAGGACTCGGGGGCACATGGAACAACCTCCCACACTGTAAGCCAGCCCTGCTGTTGCAGCCCTGCCTGTTCCCCAGGGCTGAGGCAGCTCTCAAAACAGCCGTCAGCTTTGCTTATGTCCAAAGTGCTTATGTACTTAGTCATTTAGAGAGATAAAACGAGATTGTAAACCAGGTGTCAATGTGTGTCCAAAGCTGCCCACCACCACAGGACAACACACAGCAATTCCTCCTCTTACACACCGTGCCAGTTCACTGCCACCTGCCCAGAAGAGAAGTCTGAAGGCAGCAAGGTTTTGGCCATCACAAAAACCTTGAAGGCGGTATGTTACACGTATGTACTGTAAACTCCATCTGATCTACACCAACACATGCTCATCCCTTCTGGACGCTCCATTTGAAATGACTGTGGTTGGGAGGATCAGCCACTGGATGTCACTATTAGTCTGAACACATAAACTCAAACGGCATTTGTTTGGCATTAGAAAATTTTGGAAGACAGGATGAGTCTGAGCATGCTGCATAGTGATAACACTTTCATACACTGAATGCATTTGTTCAAATCTCACATTTCCAACAAGTATATGGTATAAGAAGTGCCTGATTTAATACACTTTTTTTTCCCTCTTTCGGCAATTCATTTGTCAATCTAATAGCAACTCATTTGTTCTCAAATTCACAGCTTTCCTGACAGGAAACTCCCGTCCTGCACCATGTGCTAATTCTAGGCAGAAGGAGAAGGTCGAACCCAGCATCCCACAGAGTGCCCCTGAGCTGGCGGTTTTTCCCAGGGATGAGGAGCAGCTTTCCCACAGCCCTGCCATGGCTCACTGCCTCCCTCCCATGGACAGACCCACCGAGGCCCTTCAGAGCTGCCGGCTCCTGGCGCAGACAACAGGTATCTTCAGGTCTTCAGTTCCAAATCTGATTCTCTCTGGTCACAACGTGGCCAGAGTCACAGCCACAGAAAATGTCCCACATCAGGAGCTTCCAAGATACACTGCTGAATTAGGAGAGGAGAAAAGGAAACTTTTATTCACTATCTCCTAAAATCTTCAAGTATCAAGTATCAAAGTACAGAAAACTAAGATAAACTAATGTTCTTCTTTGTAGGGTTAAAGGCCAGAAGATCTGTTTCTCCAAAGGGTGAGAAAAGTTACACTGGCAAAGTGGTTGTAGGGTGTTTGCACAACCAGACAGAACAAGCATAAAATCATTGAATAAGGTGCAAGTTAATGGAGAATACAAGCCAAGGAGCATAAACTGAAAACTGAAAATTCAGAAAATACTATTACTAATACTACTAAAAAATCCAACTCTACCAGTTAGATAATGTGAATCTTACTGTTATAAACCTCCATTTTGGCAAGGTCCCAACCCTATTGCAAGGAGAGCCACACAACTAGATACACAACTGGAATCAATAAAATGAGTATCAGGCCTGTTCTCCTGGTGGTGTGTACTACTGGGCTTTTATTTCCTACTGTAAAACTAACAGCGTGATGTTTCAACCCTTCTTCAACCTAAAGCACAAAACCATTTAATTATCCATTTGACATTATATGAAACCATTTCATTAGAAGGTCTTTATCTCAAAGAACAGCATCCTTTAAGAGCAGCACTCATAAAAGGGACTCCTGTCACCATGAGGTCACCCTTCAGACTTCACTGGGGTGATCCAGGGGGTCCCTGCACGCTCCTGGCACTGGTGGCTGCCTCCTGCTCCGCCGGGAATGGCCTCGACTTCTGTCCCAGCTCCTCCTGCTCCAGCAAGGACAGAGCATCCCACAGCTCTGGCAGCAGCTGGGAGCAGCTGGATGGCATCCCCGCTCAGCCAGATGTGCACAACACAGTCCCGGCACCGAAGTGGGCTGAGTCTGGCAGCAGAACAGGAGGAGGCCTCATAATATCAATACATCACACAAGAGAAGAAAGGTATTTGAAGAAAGAGATGTTTGAAGAATTTTGTGAAAAAGGATGACTGATCTGTTTTAGAGATATTTTGAAATAATTATTTTAAAAAAAATAGATTGCTCTGAACCAATACTGTAAGTTTAACACAGGTATAATCACTGTAAATGACATTAAGAGCTTGTCTACAGGCAAATTGCATTGTTCTGGTTATAATGGGATTGTTAAAGCTCAGCAAACCCCCAAGTCCAGATACAGTTGACAGAGCAGAAGTGGAAGGGAAATAAGTTACACCAGAAAACCTAAACCATCTTGTGCTTACACTGACGTAGCTATTTCAGTCATCCCTGTTATGGAATTCAGGAAACCCTCAGGTTGTGGAGGGCACCCCTGAGCACCATGGAAGACGCGCAAAGCCTGGGCGGGTGAGCTGGAAGAGCGGGGGTGGGTTTCAGATCAGAGACCTGACACCACAGGGAACACCCAGTTCTGCCAAGGGGCCTCCCAGATCACAGGAGACAGACTGTAAAATAATTTTAGATGAAGCCTTTACAAAAAGTCCTGGGTACTGAATTAATGGCAACATTCACACTAATTCTAATGGAAACAAAAGTGAGTTTAAATAACTACCTGCACCAGGTTCTCTCTCAAAAGCTGAACACTAGAAATGAGAAGAACAACTGACCTAAATATTCAGAAATTACTTAGTGACTGTTAGTGAGTCTATTTTTGAGTGGTTAACTACAGACTTCTTGAATAAGCTTGATCACCAGAGATAAAACTTTAACAAGACAGCACCTTTTAATGTATTTCAGTTTGAGGTATATAGAACTACTAATCACTTCAGTGAAAAAGTGGGTCAGAGTTATCCCCATCTTCCCCAAAGTGTTGTAAAACTAGATTTAAGTGTGTATATATTTAAATTAATGTATAATTATATATTAATATATAATTTTGTATTCTACTTAGCAGAGATGGCAAAGTACATCAAGAGCTGAAACCACTGTGGATGGTATTCACTAAAGGACAACAGTAAAAACACCAACCACAGGGCATTTTTTGCTAAGTCCACTTTCATCTCTGTTCTCAATAGATAAAAAATCTGTATTAATTAGTGATTCAAAAAAATCCCTCTACAGTTCCTAATGCACGAGGTGGAGACAGGGGTAGTTTGTACCTGTTAATTCACAGATATAAGATGCAATATGGATGCTATTAGGTGTTGTTTATGGTTGCACAGACCTGTAAACAAGGAAATAGGGATAAGTAAAGGTGTATTATTTTCCAACAACACTTCCAGACGGTTTCATTATATTTCTACCATATGTTCATACGTAAAGTCTTAAGAGAATTTAAGCCCAGCATGTCGTTAGTGGATGACATCCTCAGTAAGTGTAACTCAGCAGGCAGTAAATCATGGCTATTTGTGCGGGCAGGTGATGTAGCCCCAGATTTGCTGTGAGCATTATCTGTGCTTTCACATTTCTTAAGAAGCAGCCTGTTAAGGTTCCATTTACAAATGTTTTTCATCAACAATGCCTAAAGGTGGCATGCTCACTAAACAATCTTGCTAGAAACAATACCAAAGAAGACACAGAAGACATGAAGATTGCCCAGTCCACACCTCCAAATGCAACAAAAATGCCCACTGCCGTGGGGTTTGTCACTCACAGCAGCTTCCCTGTTCTGCCTGGCCTGATCCTTTGCCGGGTTTCTTCTGAAAAACTGAGTGCTCAGGCAGATGGGAAGTGCTTCTCTGGAGGTGCCACCATGGGTGCCGGGAAGCTGCAGGTTGGTGGTCCACTCCTGACTCACTGGTAACAGGCCCTTCCTGCCTTTCCCACCCGGCTATCCTTAAGCTTCCTTCCCATGTAAGTCTTACAGGTAACAAACAAGGATATCAGTGTTACTGCCTTTAGTAACTAATGTGGATGCTGTAAGCAAATCCATGACCCCCCAAATGGACTGGGACTTCTACTGTCACGCGAAGTGGCCGAAGAGCTTAAACTCCTAACTCTTGCAGTGATTCAAATGCAAATTGTAGGACCTGCAGTAACTCCACTGCTACAGTTCCAATTTCCAATGCTGCAGGAGTGATGGCTGCTGCTTCCCAGCTCCTCACCTGTAGGGATGGACTCTCTGGTTCTTACACTCGCATTCCAATGGCCCTTCCAACAGTGGGGTCCATTACTACGGCCCACCCCAAATACCACAACTATAATAGGGTTTTTTTCTACCCAAACTTGTAATATTTCTGCCAAAGTCGATCTCCTCCTCATAACTCAGAATCACCTGGAGAGATTAAAATTGTGAGGCTGACTGCCATCTCAGGAGTGCTGCAGAAACCACTTGATGCTAAGAAAGAGTTCTGAAGAGAAGAGCTGGGCAGGCACTACTATTGTAAATAATAGTTCCCTAATTTCTAGTCTGAATACGACAGTAATAGCTCCCAACAGCTAGGCTAGAACAACATTGCGAAGCAAAACCAACTAGATGAGTTTCTTTTTCTTTCAGTGAGGGATTACTATTTACAGTTCTACTACACGAGTCCCCAGTGTTGGCTTTGAGCTGCCAACTCCTCAGGGCAAGGTTTAAATTAAGTTCTCTTCTGCTTTTTCTTCTTCTTTTTTTTTTTTTGATCAGGAGACTATTTATATTCATTTCAGGCTTTGTAATCTTCTCCAACCTACTGTTAAAAAATAACAAACAAACAAAAGAATACCCAAAGCTAAATGTTGACTCTATACCCCCCTTTCTAGCCTCCTATTTAATCAGCCTTGTGGCAGATTGGAAAATAGATCATTTAGTTCCACTTCATTATTATGGGGGTAAAAAAAAAATCTTACAGTCAGGCTTAAAGCACCTAAATACCTAAAGCCATATTCTAATCTGTAAAGCACATGCGTGTAAAACAGGCAGGCAATTTTTCATTTCCTTGGGGCAACACTGCTCATGGTGACTGGCAGGGACTTTCTGTGCTCCATCAGCCCTTCCCGAGCACCTACGGGCACATTGGCTGCGGCAGGATCAGAAGCTGCGCCACGGGAGGCCTGTCCCAGCAGATAATGGGTACGTGGCTGTCAAGGGGGGACACGCAGGGACTGGTGCAAGGAGATTTGAAATTACTGGCTACAACCTGAGAAATAACTTCTCAAACGTACACTGAAATTAGCAGGAATTTAGTAGTGCTGCCAGTGAAAGCCACTCACAATCACAGCAAATAATTCCACCCTTAAAACATCCAGCAAAAGACCCCCTGTTGCCTCTGCAGGAGACAGGCGCCTGCCTACAGCATGGACTTCAGACCACAGGAGAAGAGAGGGTCAGGAGAGAACCTGGAGAAGACTCTCATCCTCTTGTGGTCAAAAAACCCACAAAATTCCATGGTGTCACAGACATTGAGGAAGGGGATGATACGATGCCCTGTGGTGGCAGCTGAGTAGACCCAGTTACAGATGGTCCATTCCAATTGTATGTTCCTTCAGCACATTTTCAACTGGCATCTGAGAATGTGAGATTTTTGATAAACAAGCCCCAAATTACATTAATGACAAAGTGATAATATCCTTGAACTCATTTTGGTTTGGTTCTTTCACATGTTGTTTGTCGACATTCTAATATCACAATAAACAAATGTAAATACTGCCTGATGATGATGGCAAAAAACATTAATAGAGATTGAAGAATTAATTAAAACGGAACAAAAATACTCTCTGGGGAAGGACCTATCTGGGACTTTTTGTTCTGAAATATGTAAAGCTGACCATTCCCTTCTCTGGCTTTTCTTTCTCCCTGGACTGGGCACTGCCTTCATCCACGCATACTACTGCATTAGTTAACTGCCCTTAGGAAGCTGATGAGAAAACACCATTCTTCTGGTCCAAAATGACAGAGGTATTCTAAAAGTGGTTATGTTAAAATGTAAGAAAAGGGCACAAAGTCCTTCTTTCTTCACATTTCACAAAGATAGCGAAGCATTCCTCGACCTATCCAGAAGCAAAAACTTGTTATTTTAAGTTGTTTTTAAAAATAAATCCATTTCACGGACTAAAATGGCTCTGCCTGCTCAGCGTGTACTGGCCAGAGATTACGGATACCCTTAGGTTTGCTGGAGCAGCTGCGGGAACGTGGACTAGTCCAAGGCAGAGCTGATGGGTCCTTGGGGCTCAGTCTGTCGGATGATGGTTTGCCCTCTGCTGGGAGCCTGTGTCCTGCTGCTGAGCATCAGCAGCTTGACCTAACAAAGCCTCTTCTCTCTCCAAGTTCTCTTGCACTGAAAGAGCCCTCTCTTGCACGCTCCTCCTCACGTGGGGCTGAAGGGCTGGTCCATTGGGAAGCAGTTGGGTGCTCTGGAGGTGGGCAGGGTGTCAGAGAGGGGGGAGATGACTAGTGGGGTGCTCTGGAGGCAAGCTGGGTGTCAGGGTGTCTGCTCTTTGCAGGTGGTGGCTGTGAAAAGCTCCCTGCAGTTTGGAAGCTACAAGTTGTTCTTGTCCACTGCAGACGGTGTCCAGGGCACAGCGCAGGGACTGTCTGGGGGCACGTTGGCTGCAGAGCAGCGACACGAGGAGAGGATGATTTGAAAATACAGACACGTAAGCAGGGCAGAAACCCCACCTCTGTGGGATGGAACGGGCAGAAAAGCCACAGATAGGCACCCTCCTCCCAGCATAATTGTCACTATCCCAGCTGTGGCGGAGAGAGGGGGCGGAGGGCGGATGATGCAAGGAGCTTGGCACCGCGCTGAGCAATCGCTGGTTGCACCCTTTCCTAAGAGGGAGGAAGCGCTGGGATCCTCCAGGGACAGTCCCCGGAGCCCGCAGTGACACGTAGCCCCCCTGGGGCCTGCAGCCTTCCCACCCTCCCCGTACAGAGTCTAGCCACCAGCTACACCATTCACTGCAACACCGCCCGCTCACAGCCACTTCTTTTCAGAGCTCATTACAAAGAATAATTAAATAGTCATAACACCCCTAGCCTTAACCCTATTTAGCAGATAAAGTGGATAATTAAGCATTGTTTAGCTCCATTTTGCATCTATGGAAACTGGGAAGAGAGGCTAACACAAGGTCACCGAGCTCTCTGAGTCGACTCAGGCCTGTAATACACCAGTTAATAACTACTTCATCCAAAAATGCTGGGTTATTTCATTGATTTTAAGGAGTTATGGATCAAAACTGCTATTCCTGTTTTATCACTGAGAAATCTAATACAGAGAGGTATCACATGATTTAACTGAATCAGGTATTGGAGAACTTGAAATGGGCACTGGTACTTGGTACTTCATCTGCCAGGTGAGACAACCTCCATCGCTTTTTAAACGGCCTGTTTGATGTAGCTAATTGTTTTTACAGCACATCTTTGTACGAATATAAAACAGATGTGACCAGTCCGATACCCAGCCCGTGGAACTGAGTTTTTCAGTGTTATTATTTGCAGCTGCCTGGGTAGAACCACAAACCCCTGATGCCCGTTCTCCAGCGGAGTTTCTGGTGTGTGCTGAGTGCAGGGGAGCTCTGAGCCGTCAGAGGAGCCTCTGCCCCGAGAGCACCTTCCCTGAGCTGACCGTGAGTCACTGGAGCTTGAACCGCTGCATCCTTCAGGCTATTTATAGCTCTGTTCCTATAAACTATTATCTCACTTTTGGCCAGTCAACTTGCTTCATTCAAAAGTGTTTATCTAACGGCCGGCCTAAAGGTGGAATGCTATTTTCAGACTCAGAGAGAAGGCTAAAGAGAGCTGAATTTTTAAGCATTCCCCTTTCCCTGTTTTTTTTTTTAATACCATAGTACTTATACAAGATACTACAAATGGAAGATCTCTATTTATTTAGAGTATGTGTAAAAAAACTGACAAATTTTATCTCCTTACATGTCTCAACCTGATTTCTAGGAAGTGGAAAAGACTTCAAATATTTTTAATTTTTGGCTTCACTCCTACAGCAGACCGGTAAGGCTCGGAATAACCACATGCACTTCATGGAGAGAGGGTCACCAATGTGGACAACGATCCCAACAAACACAGGATCATGTGAACTATCAGCTTCACTGGGCCCCACCATCTCCCAGATCCTGACTGTCTCCTAAAGCTTTCTTAACAAGTGTAAGATTATACCCACATAATCGCAACAAACACTGAATTGCATGCTTCCACTTAAACCTACAGCAAATTTGTGACAGAATCAGAGTGGTAAAAGTAGACCTCCTAGGTAATGTGTATGTAATAAAAAGCTTCTTACAAAATCCTCTGAAGTGAAAAAGCTGTCAAAGGACAATTACCTTTATTAGATGTTGAAATGGTATGAAAAACAATTCACAAACTGCCCCTGTATCTAAAATTCTTGATGTGGACCGTGTTGTGGAGGTTCATTTCTTGCCAAGTGATTCAGGTATAATCTGGTGAGATCCAGCTGTGCCCTGATACGTGGTGCCAGACACGGGCTGCCAGTCCCTGCGCTGGGCTAACACTCAAACACAGTTCACAAGTTAAAGGACTTGGGTAGTTTCTTTCTAGTATGGACAGACCCAGCATGTTCAGTGTGGCACAGCTCTGCTCTTACCCATGGAGCAACCGCAGTGAAAGGGTAATGCTGGAAACATCCAAAAGATTTAGACAGCTTTACTGCTAAAAAAACACCCAACCCCAACCTAAAAAACCTCCCAATCCAAACCCACCCAACCAAACCAACTCAAAGCAAAGATTCAAAGAAATGCAGGTTTCTAGAGGAATTAAAGGCAGCTGGACCTGACCCGGGGTCAGCACTGGTGGTACAGCCATGCTCCCTCTCCCTGTCTCAGAGCTGCCTTTCCACTTGGCTCCCGACCAGTGTCCTCCTTAATTGGATGCTGAGTGATGGATCTGGCCACCTGGCACTCTGTCTGGCTCCGAGCTGATCAGCAGCTCGCTTGGCAGGATGAGTGGGGAACTGGCCACCTGGCTAATACCCGGGCTACAGAATCTCTGACGAGCTGATTGCCAACCTCCTAAGGCATTTCTTTATTGGGGATACTGACGGCAACTACTCTCTTTTGCTCTATTCATCTTTCTCACCACAACTTGTATGCTCACAAAGAAACACCCGATTCATGACCCCCTCCTCTCTTTACTTCCCTCTGTCTGCTACAAGGGATAAAGGCAGACTCCTGCCTTAATTGCTAAATGAGAACAAAATGAGCTTCTCGCCTTCTCCTTCAATTTCTTTAAATTATTCCAAGGTCCCTACCCCCACTCCATCCTGCCTTGCTTCTCACCATCATTCTCAATGCTCCAGACTAAAATTTGTATTAACTGATGAATTTCACAACAATTTTTGAATGGTGTAGCTTGTTGTGTATTTTTTAGTTAATAAAAATACTGATAAAAATTAAGTAGTAACACCAAAACAAAGAACTGCACAAGAATAATGTGAAATCAGACTTATGCCTGAAGGCTAGATTCTCCACTTGCCTTGCACCCTGTTTTATTAGTAGTACTTGTAAAATCTTAGTGAGAAAGGCCACAATTTTGATTTGATTTTTTAACAGTAATTTTGCATATATTTAAATTACTCCACAAGGAGCAAGGCAATGGAAAATTAAGAACAAAGTGCACACAAATACATCAGTAAAGAATTCTAGAGCATTGTCAGCATCACACAGCGAAACACCCCAAGTTATGCCATGAAAATTAATTTTATTACTTCAAGATCTTAAAGAAAGAGCTACTACAAGTTCTGCCAAGGAGGATGGAAATGGCAGGAGAAGGGATTTATAACAAGACCTCAGCATGTGGCGTTATCTTAGTGAAGTATGTGGCCCTCTTTCTGCCACTCAGCCGTCACTGCTGGTATCGACCCAAACTGAAGCCGAGTGCTGCCGAGCCCCTGCGACTTGTACCTTCCCAGCACCCAACTGCTCCTCTTTGGTGCTCTCTGCAAACCCAGCAGTCACTCCTTGGTTTGATACTCACTGCAGCCACCGGTCTGTGGCCTCTAAGCAACTACATTTTCATTCCCTGTAAAAGGTTGTTTTTCTTTACCTGGTCCAGCAGTCCAAGAATAGCTCTGTGCACTCTAGTACATACAGTATTGTACATAATGACAGATAATGCTGGCAAGGTCTTTTCCTAGAATATAGGGATTAACTTACCTCATTAAAAAGTACACATTCTGCATAGTATAATGCAGCACTACTTCAGGACAACTATTTAAGCCAGGCAAAAGATATTATGTTCTGTGAGGACTGGGATGATCCCTACCTGTCATCTTAGTTCCCTGTACTGAGATTTTTATAATCTTTTTAGATTAATACATAGATATCATAGCACTGAGCACTTTTAAAAACCAAAAATAGACTACATTAGCTTAAATTTCTAGCTAGTAAAGAAACTCGAGAGGAGAGAAACATAATTAACTTGGAGCATGGAAAGATTCCCCTGTGGCATCAACACCCTGAACTGAAAAAGGTGGTTTGTACAAAGTACCTAACAGCGAAGGCACAGAATCTGGCAGGTTATACACTGCCAAGACTCATGTCTTAGGTTGAAGCTGCAAAGGTTTTTGTTTCATTTTCTCTTGAGCATTTGTTCTTAGACATCTAAAACGTACCTGATTTATTTTTTTTTTTAATATTAAAATGTAACTAGCACAGTTTTCAGTGCTTGGTCATCTCCTGTTACAAAAGTGAAAATAAAAGCTGTGTTGTTGGAATTGTCAACATGTATTTCTCTACATTTGAGTAATGTCCCTGGAAGCTGTGCTGGCACACGCAGCCCAGTTCTGCTCACCTTAAATAAAAGGTGAAAGTACCCCGAGCATCAGCGGATGGAGAAGGGAGGAGATGGAGAAAGCAGAGTCTGGACTAGAAAAACCAAACCACTTTTCCAAAATGATTCTGTTTTTTCCCTCATAATTTCCTTTTTCTTTGTAGCACACTAAATTAACTCTTAGCAGTTTCTGGGCTGCTTAATTTCTTTCTGCTTCTGCAACAGCCCCTGTGACAAATGGCAATTGTACATATATTTGGTTCAGAACCAAGGTCTCATACTGGTATTGATCAGCGTGTAAACGCCTGTCCCCACAGAGGTGCAGGTGGCTACAGAAAGGCGAATTTTACAGAACTTACTGTTGATCTATTACAGCTGAAGATTTTAAAGTCCAGACTCCTATAGCAGTTATTATTGTCTTACCATAATTCAATTTCTTTTGAACATCCTTACCTAACTTAATTATTCTGCCACAATACGTCAATCAGTGGCCTCCACTGCCCCAACACCAATTTCTTTTTTTTTTTTTTTTTTTTTAAATTATGGTTCCATTGCCAACTTAAAACAAAAGATAATTATTTCAGCTGTGTTATGTACCATCAGCCTGATGAATTCTAAGTCCTAAGAAATAGGAGTCCTAGGAAATATTGCTATGGGAAGATTTGCAAAGCCAGACTTACTTCTGCAGCTCCTGGTCTCTGCTGACTGGTCAGCACCTCTGCCTGATTTACATCCTTCCAAACAAATCCTTAAACGAGGCAAATTGTTTGCTTTTCAAAAATTCCACACTAGGTCTGCAAACACAACATTTTGGAAGCCTACTACAGACTGGCTGTTAGATATAGTTCATATCAATACATCTGCTTTCTCACTGTGTCAGAAATCTTAGGAGATACTGTGTGTTGTCTCGTGCCGTAAGACGACAAAACTGTTCTAATCTCAGACATCCCTCACTGCTTAATAATGAAAAAGCTGCCATAGGAGATAAAGAAGAGAATACAGATAGCACAATGCAGCCTCAAAATGGGGACAGAAAAAACTCTCCAGGCCAAATGGAAATCTACTGGGATTGTGTAAATGAACCAAAGAGCAGTTTATTCCCACATTTTTAAGAATTAGTAAACCAGTCTGAATTAGAAATTTTTCTCAATTCCAAATAAGAACTTTCATTATTTACTAACAAAATTTCTAACCAAGGATGTCACTATGCATTAAAATGGTAACAAACTCAACCCTCAACTGTAATTTTTATAATTCCAGTCTCACATCCTGCTCCTAGTTAAAGTTGTACATCGTTACTGGATAAGCCAGGAGCACTGCTGTAAAATAAAGGGTAAACACTTTAAAAATCACCTCCTGTCACCTGAGGAGACCACTCTGTCCCGTGTCTCTTTCAGTCATATAATAATGTATTGAATTACAAAACTATTCAATAAGATATTCTATTGCCTAACTGTAATCTTATTTTAGTGCAGCTCTAATGGAAAGCAATGGAGGTTTTGACTGCAAAATGTTATGTCACGGTTGAATGATAATTTTTTACCTTCAGGTAAAGTTCTACTCCCTTTTTTCATAGAGAGCTCTTAAAACCGTAGAACTCAGTCTTTATCAAACTTTTAGGTAACCCACATTAATGTAATGAAATTTGCTTAGTTTCCTATTTGGGATGAATACAGATCACACAGTAGAGAGCCAGGGACAACTCATCCTTTCCAGAGCATTTCTAAGTGAGCTTTCTAACCTGCCCAACACATGTCACATCCTGAAATGTATCTTTTTCTAATCATATATATATATATGCATAATAAGGTCACTGAGGGCACAAGACTATGCTTACAACAAGTAATAGAACTATACCAAAAGTCTGAGGAAGCACTTCAGCCAGTAGAGTGTGACAGCAGGTCCTCTTTCTGCTAGAAACACTACAGATGAGTTGGATGGTTAATTTTCTCACTGTCACCTAGAGCTTTACCACTGCTCTTGAAAGAGATTTTATGAAGAAGCTTCATAAATATGAATAAATAATGCCAACATTTGAAATGTTTTAAGAAGTATTCAGAAGATGTTAAATGATTGCCCAAAAGGAGTTGCTGAGAGAACAAAGCACAGGACAACACCACAGTTTATCAGCGTTAAGAATTTGTAACTTTTCCAAAAATGGACGGACGTTCCTTCTTCTACCATTTTCCTCACTATTCAGAATCACACTTCAGCTAGAAGGCATTAACTAAAGAAACATACCTATTCATGTACTACAGAATAAATCATTTTACTGCCTCTGTCGTTTGCTGAACATCCCCCTGGGCAGCAGCGTAGCACCCCAGAGACCCAGCAAGAACTCTGCCCCCTCTCTCTTCTTTCTGTGTATTTCTTGTCTGACAAAAGTTGTAAATCTCCAATTCTTCCTTCCACTTACAATTTTCAGTACATTTACTATAAAATGCCTACCATGACAGGCAACATCTCTAAGTGGTCCTTCCTCACAACTCATTTTAGATTACATAGGATTAATTATAGCTGTTCTCCAGGGGAAAACAGTGCTAAAAAGGCAAGCTAAGGTTACTGTTTGCTTATGCGATACACTACAAGGGACAGCCCTTGATGTGTTTCATTTCCAGCTAGCATAACACTGAATCACAGCACAAGTCATGAGCAGAATGGCATTCACAAAGTTTCATTTCAAGAATGTGTCAAACATATAATTTGATTAGGGCGTGTGAGTATCTGTGCACGGGGTGTTCGTGGTGTGTTCTTATGGACATGAATCATGAGGCACTGTGAGCCTCCCGGGCACAGGGAAGCTGCAAGATTCCTTCCTGTCAGAAAGAAACCTGGACCAGCTTTTTAGAAGTTGACAGCTGTCTCAGCACACACCTTTTTCAACTCCTAAGCCCTCTGGTAAGACCATAACATTCCTGATGCTACTGAGAAACAAGAATTATGAATTTTCTAATCGAATTTTCTGGTAATAATAAATATTCTAAAGTTTAAAAAATGAAGCATCAGTATGGCATTTACAATTCTGAATACCTCTATTTTTTGTAAAATGTTGTTGATTTTAATAGGGCAATAGATTGACAGTTTATTGAAGTTTGGAGCAGGTTCATTAGTTAAATAGATTGTATGTTAGGAAAAGAGGGTTAATTTTGCCTGTAATAGGTAAGTGTTGCTGCTCAGGGTGGTATTTTTGTTTGGAAGACATGTAAGGTTACAAATCATCTTTCAAGTAGCTACTGAGCATGGTTCCTGCATACCTCAGCCTGTATGCTATAAACCTCCTCTGTCAGCTCGTTAATAACTTCAGCTGCGAAGTCCATCATCCTTCTGGAGAGGCAGCACCTCTGTCCTGGAGCCAGCTCAGCTCAGCTCAGCTCAGCTCAGCTCACTGCCGCTCCTGAGGGAACAAGGAGATGTGTCAACAGACATGCAACCACCACAGTCAGGAACTGCTGCTAAACCTCCTTTACAACAGACACAAGTAACACTTTCTACACAGCTTTTTCCATTTCCCACAGCTAGAATGGAAATGACGTGGTAAATACCATCTTTCTCTAGTTGCAGTGGATCAACTAAATAAAGATACTTATTTAGACTCTGCAGCATCCTTGGGGCAGAGGCCGTATTCCCCTATTGTTTTATAATACCTTGAGCAACATGTTTTTGCTGTAAAAGCAGAACTTTAAAGCTCTTCTGGTGATTCTGCAATAACAAACTAACATGGACGGCTGGAAATGATTTAGAGGATTTGCTTCTTAATTTAGAATTAAGTTTCCATTTTCTACGTGTTATATATAAACAGCAAAATTATAAAAGCATGAAAAATAACATGAAAACATCTTCTAATACCAGGTTGAGTGCAATGAGACTACCCTTTGCTGTATGGTGCTGACATAAAATGCAAACAGTCATTTAGCAATGCTGGCGGTGCTTTATTATTTCAAGTGAAAAGGAATATAGTGAAAGGAATTTAGAAGGGGGGTGGATAGTGTCAGCAGTAACAACATCCATGATTACACATTACTATAATTAGCAATGGAATTTAAAGAATTAAAAAACCAACACATTTGCTTTGTTTCTAACTATGCTTTTGACTCAGCAGCAATTCCATTGATATACTTGGCAGAAAAGTTTCTCTCAGTCATTTTTGAAATACAAACCCCTTGAAGGACAAATGCTGCAACCAAAGGTAAACACTTCAATATAAAAAGGGCCTTAAAAAAACCTCTAGAAGGCAGTTTAATCTAAATCTGGGATAACTATGGATTAAGAATACATTGATGTTAGTTTGGGCTCCCCTCCTTTAATACTACCTCACGCTAATATGCTTTGGACTATTTTCCCCAGAGCTTATACTGACCATCTCTTGGGTTATAGTTAATTTTTTACTTTGATACACTAATTTGTGAAGCCACGTCTAACAATCTGTCTATTTAGTTTCTGTTATTTCATTCTGCAGTGCTTCGTCTAGAGGTTATAGGTGTGAATGAGAACGTGCCACTAAGGCACAGCAAAGGCTTGCACTTAAGAGGACGTGAAAATTTGCTTAATTGCAGTTGCAATATGCTTGGAGACATATCTGTAAGATGGATGGATGATTTATCTGATCTAAAATATCTGCATGTGCATCTGCAGCACCTTTTTATGCAAATCAGGTCCTCACACACACAAATTATTCTAGTTAGCTGCAGGAGTCTCTGACGACCCGATGTGCACGTGCAGGTGTAGCACACCTCTGAGTTAGCACGGGAACTCTCTGCAGCTTTGTGTGCAGAAGTTAGATTGAGATGGGGGGGTTGGACTCCAGAGGTCCCTTCCAACCCCTATCATTCTGTGATTCTGTGAAAGGCGGGTCTTTTAATATCCCTGCATTGCTTTACTATGCTTTTCATTGCTAGGTACCTGTTACTGGCATTCACTTTAACTCATAAGAACAGTTTTTCAAGATAGAAGGAATAATTAGCTGAAAATACTAATTTTTTTTTTTAAAAATAAGTATATTCTTCCTTTGAATAAGTGTAATTCTCATATAAATTTTAAAAATTTGGAAGCAGAAAACATCTTCTTGTATGGCAATAAATACCTGCAATTAATACTCTTATGTTAAAAACTTTGTTAGGTTATTATATGCAATACTTGTTTTCTCACAATCATAAAAAAGGATACTATGAGTATCTCCCTCTACGGAGACGGAGGAGGTTGAATGGAATGTGAGGCACAGCAAACACTGATCATACCCTCACAACAACACAAAATAGCCAGCAGATAAACTGTGACTTAACAAGGGAACCAGGCTCAGAGCTGTCAGATAAAGCTGCACTTCAAAGGTGAACAATAAAGTTTATATAAGGTCCTCTGTCAGGGTACAGCCAGTAAAACCACAGCTGATAAGCTGACGAAATGCTACTTGTACCTGGACTTTCATCCTTTGGCTCTAGGAAAAGCAATGGCTGGACTAACAGGAGTTTAAAATCAAGGTATAGAAAGACAGCATCGTCACTGCTGGTAGGACCAGCCATGGATAACTTATGCATGGGGACTCAGTTCTCAGTTCTTGCTGAGAAGCAAAATGGAATAAATATAGGCATGTAAGTTTCTAGATGTTAAAATGCAAGACTTGCTCAAAATGTCATCACTTCACTTTCTTTATAATAAATTCACTGCAGCTAGAAGGGTGAAGACTTCGCAGAATGCCAAGGTTCTCAATAATTAAACACATTAGAGACCAGCTCTGTTTATCTTCTCTTCTTTTTAATGCTATTAAGAGAGGGTTGGGTAGAGAGGGATGCAGTTACAAAATACCCTCTTCCTTATGTTGACAATATATAGGAAAGGCCACAGGAGTACGGAAAGAAGGATTTCTAAAATCCAAATGGACATTACAAAGGAATGTGAATGCTTTTGTGTTACACTTTGCATTGGGAACACAACATTTTCCCACACGTAGGTGTTTTATCTCTGGTTTTGGTTGAAAAAAATAATAACTTTTCCAATACCTTTAAGTCAAACCCCAAGTGACGTTACAATTCAAAAATATACAATGGCAAAAACTTTTGCATGTACTTCCTTCTATAAAACAGTAAAGTGGACAATTTTGCATCTTCAGAGGCAAGTCACTATTTACTAGTGAACAAAAAGAGGAGAGAATTCTCACTTCTTGTGATTTATTGCAACGACAGGGTTAATGACACAGGTAGACATGCCCACTGACTCATTAAATTGAATGGCAAGACACAGCCACAAGTTAATTTTCCTTTGCTATGCGCTTAGCACCTAGCTGTGACACTATTTCTGCCACCAGAATTTACTCCCGACCTAAAACTGAGTCGATCTTTCATTTTAAATCTGTGGAGGCATTTTTGTGCAACTTTTTATCTCCCAAAGCTCTGCAGTTGTAACAGCTTTTGCCTTTTGTAGGTCAGGCACTGAGATGGACTTGCAACATGTAAATTAGTTGATTACAGTGGTAGGTTGCTAGGGATGTTCTGCTGCACAAATATGCACACACATAGAATATTAATGACAACTTTCATTCATAGGCAACGTATGAATGATCAAACACGCTGAAGAAGTACAGACAGGGGGAAAAGGCTGAGCCACTGGGCTCCAAGGCCTGTGATCAGCAGTTCAGAGTCCATGGGACATGAGGAGGTGAGTTACACGCACACAATATACCTGTGCACATGGTGAAGGGCGATTAACCCGAGGGTGGAAAGGGCTCCCGCCCCTCACCTTACAGCAGGAGTGGAAGCCTCTAAGCTCCTTCATGGCCTGTCCATTTGTAATCAGCACATTAAAAAACAAACGAGCCAATGACTGTACCCCTCTTAAGAGATGAGAAAATTTACTTTGCACATTTAAAAATTAAAAGCATGTTAATTGCCAGAGAACAGCTTAAGAGGCTAAATTTGACCAAGAGCTAATAGCCCCTAGGACTCACAGTGCTGGGAATAATAATCTTTGGTTGGACACATTATTGTTCTATAAATCTGAGTGGCACAAAGGATGGGGCAGATTTGCAACTTTGATCTACTGTGTTTCTCACGTTGACAAGTGTATAAAATACCACTGACATGCACCTTATGTAGGAACCAGGAGTTTTTCTCTCTGCCACGGAATGGAAGTGCTATTGCCAGAGGTCAGCACAGAAACTTAGAAATACTGAGTGGAAAACAACACTATAGCATTGCCAGATCCAATCCTCTTTTTCAGAAAGTATCTGAACACTGCCTTGACATGTTGGTACAAGACACTGACACACACTGCTCCATTTTGTTTGGTTTTCATTAACAAAAGGATCAGGTCCACACTGCATTGTCTCCTACCTGGAACTTTGGCCTCTTGATTCTTAATTATACGAATCAGTATATTGAATGTGAATTACTTTTAGTCCATGTTGGATTTCAACAGTATATTTGGGAATGTCTGTGATATCATCATCTCTGTAAAACTGTAAGAAAATTTCAAGGCTTAAATGGATCTAAACCTTCTAATCTAGTCCATTAAGAAACCATAAAGTTAAATGCAGGTTCATGTTCAAAACTTGTCCTGGACGTGTTTGCAGCTTTGCACTGTGCACTGTGTTTAAATTGCCCTCTCTTGTCTACTGCTCATAAAATAAAAACATAAAACAAAAGAGAAATTGACTGACCACAAGCCACAGCACAACAGTGAAACCCAAAGGCACCCTCAAGAGCCCTCAGTACATAAACAGAGAATCATTACATAAATTTTAGATATTTGTAATCTCAGTTGCTACTGGCAATAGAAACAGATAAAACTATACTGCTTTTTATTATGAAACTTTCAATGTCCCTTGAAGTTTCTTCAAGTTTTTGCTAGAGGGATGTTACATGTGGAATTAGTTATTACCTCAAATCAGCATTTCAGAACACTTTATGGCCCATGTTGAAGGTTGTAGTACGCTGCTATGCCTGCCAACATCCGAGGTGACTTTGGTCACTGGGCTCTGAGAGTGACACATGTAACTGTTTCCTGTAACAGCAGGGCTCTTTCTGGTTTGCATCTGGATTTACTGCGATTAAGCAGTGACACTGGTTTGGTCCACTGCCAGCTCATCTCTGCCATTTACCAAATGGAGTATTTTGCAAAGCACCCAGGTAAGGACTGCTGTCACCAACACTCCGACAAACCACTGAAGACCATAAGGACTGCAAAATCAAGAACTGAGAGAATTTGGCTTCTGACATACATAGTTGTCTGTCAAATGACAACTGAGGGACATGGCAGCCTATTTCCAACAGGCTCATCACATTCCTCCACCACTTCTTGAGCGTGTGGATTCAACCTTCAGTGTCCCACGCCTCAGTTTATCCTTAGGGACACTGACATATTACACCAATGATACCTGAAGATTTAACCAAGTTAAGATTTATAGATTATAACATTCTATTCCAAGTGTAAAGCATGATTTTTTTCATACTGATACTGTGAACACACACTAGCAAGGAGCACATGGACACATCAAGTTCCTGTATCTCCAAGTCACACAGAGGTAACGGTTGCAAATTACACACGTGCTCCTTTCAAATCTGGTAACTCTAGGTCTGCAAGACAAGGTTACTCACTAAAAATAGTGCTGTCTCAGGAGCAGATTCTGCACAAGCCAGAACACGCCACAGCAGCATATCTGTATGGTGAGGCCCAATGCAAGAGTCCCGAGAGGAGCACTGTGACTCCGCCGTCAGACCTTTCTGGGCAGCAGCACCGGCAGGGTCAGAACAAAGCCAGCACCAGCCCTCTCATGCGTACCATGGCAGGGCCCCATCTCACGCCTCTCTCCATTGCTTTCCAGACATGTTGTGCGTTTCATGTCTCAGAAGACCTGGTGATGTAGACAGGCCAACAGCTATGCTCGGAGTTTACTTTGCCTTTTCTTTCTTTTCCTAGCCCTTCTGGTCTTATTAGTCTCTTCGCTGATTCTTGCAGCTTTTTTTTTTTCCATTCACAGACTTCACTAAGGCAGTTTTACCACTAATTAAGACACTGCTGAAGAAAACAACGGCAGCAGTGCGGTATGTGTGACAGGACAGCAGGTTGCCACAGCACCCACAACGTGTGGAGCACAGGGGCCTGGGAAAGAACGCTGACACGGCGCTGCCCTAGTGCCAGCAGAGGGCCGAGGAGGTTGGAGGAGGCCCAGGGGTATCGGGACCGGTTCACCGCGGCCTGTCAGGCACCGGGCCGTGCCCATAGGCCGCGGTAGGGCGCGCAGAGCAAGCTGGGAGGCGAGAAGCGCAGGGCAGGCCGGGAGCGGCGCTCTGCGCCTCAGCCGCCCAAGATGGCGGCCGGCGGCTGTCCCCGCCCCCGCCGCGCGCATGCGCAGAGGTGCGGCGGGCCGCGCCGCTCCCTCCCTCCCTCCCGGCGGCCGGGGCGCCACTGACAGACCGCGGAGCTGAGCGGTGCGAGCGGCCAGCGCCTCCGGGCCCCCCCGGGCCCCCTACTCCGCGCCCCGCCCCGCCGCACCGGTGAATGGGAGAGGCGGGCGGCGCCGGCCCCACGGAGCAGAGCG